>JAVJIF010031440.1:0-77466 GCA_038442645.1 Agave tequilana | reverse complement strand
TTAATACTTCATGAATCAATTTCAAGGATCTAGAATCAATTACATCTCAAGAAGGATCTCATAAATAACTATACACATAAATTACATACCTGAAGCCATTAGCGGAATGATGGAGGTATGTTGAAGAAGATCTCAGTCCTTCTCTTTAATCCTTGCAAACCCTAATTGCAAACCCTTCTTCTCTCTGTCTCCTTCTCTTTTCACAAACCCAAACACAATAATGATGGAACTCACAATGAAAGAGGGAGGGTTGTTTCTTTTCAGGAGGAGAGATGAGGGTCAACAATTGCAATTAATCCCTTGTGATAAAACCACCCATCATGGTCCCTTAATACCACAAAAGATTATTTAATAACTTTATACAAATGTAACTTTAATTTGGGCATACATAATATCAGTTAACCATAATTAGGGAATCCAATTAATTAGGGTAGTGGGCCACTTAATATTTAATGTGAGATTAACATTCTCCCACTTGGACCACTAGCCGATTAAGATAAAAACTTTAGAAAACAAATAAAAGACTCATTTTCAAAACATTTTGACTCCATTGGATTCCATACTGAAAAACTTTGACACGTGATCACGAATTTTAAAAACAACCCTGATAAGCCCAAATAATTAGATACTGTAATACTGCAATTAGCTTGGACCACCAATGTGAGTCATAGCGGTTATACAACATCTATGTCATACTCCCTTCTACGTACCACAACATTGATAACCCTTACTAATTGAGTCCATAACCAAAATGACCCCTGTAATTTGTCTTGTCAAGACATTTCCTATTTAACAAACATCCATACATAATATGTGCACACATAATTGGATAACAGGAAATACAGAAACAAACTTTTATTGCGCAATAGTGTCAATTACATAAGTACCAAAACATACATTACAGATTACTCAAAAGACCCATTCTAATAACATGTTCTTTGAATGTCTTTGGAGGTAATCCCTTGATCAATGGATCAGCAACCATTAAAGTGGTAGTTATATTTTCAATAGACACCTTTTGTTTCTCAACTCTTTCTCTAACCACCAAGTACTTAAGTTTCATGTGTCTGGAACCACTAGAGTACTTTTCATTCTTAGAAAAGAAAACGACTGCTGTATTGTCACAAAATATCTTCAGCGGCCTGGCAATAGAATCAACTACACCAAATGCTGAGATAAAATTACGTAACCATAATGCATGATTCGTGGCCTCAAAACAAGCTATGAACTCAGCCTCCATCGTGGATGAAGCAGTGATAGACTACTTTACACTCTTCCACGAGATTGCCCCACCTGCCAGCATAAAAATAAAGCCTGAGGTAGACTTCCTGCTATCTGGGTAACCAGCAAAATCTGAGTTCGAATAGCCGATCACTTCCAACTGATCTGATCTCCTATATGTGAGCATATGATTCTTCGTCCCTTGAAGATACCGCATTACTTTCTTTGCCAATTTCCAGTGCTCCATTCCTGAATTACTCTGGTATCTTCCTAACATCCCAACAGCAAAACTGATATCTGGCCTGGTACAAGTATGTGCATACATCAAGCTCCCAACAGCTGACGCATACGGAACTTTCTGCATTTGACCCTTTTCTAAGTCATTTCTAGGACACTGGCTCCCACTTAATTTGTCACCCTTCATAATGGTGCACAACTGGCTGAACATAATTCCATATGAAATCTTTCCAAGACTCGATTGATATAACCTTTCTGAGACAGTCCTAGCAATCCTCGAGATTTATCCCTGAAGATCTCTATGCCAATGACATAAGCTGCCTCACCCATATCAACCATCTTAAAGTTCTTGGTAAGATAGTCTTTAGTTTCATACAGCAAACCAATATCACTACTGGCTAACAGATATCATCCACATACAGAACCAAAAAGATAAACTTGCTCCCACTGATCTTCAATATATACACTGATCAACAGTGTTTTCTGTAAATCCGAAAGAGGTAATGGTATCATTAAACTTTATATACCATTGCCTGGAAGCTTGTTTCAGTCCGTAGATGGATTTCTGTAATTTGCAAGCCAAGTGTTCTTGTCCTTTCTTTGCGAACCCTTCAGGTTGCTCCATGTAAATTTTCTCATCCAAATTTCCATTCAGAAAAGCTGTTTTCACATCCATTTGATGTAACTCTAAGTCATAATGAGTTACAAGGGCCATGATGATTCTAAAAGAGTCCTTCTTTGATACTGGAGAGAAGGTTTCTTTATAATCAATGCCTTCTTTCTGAGTGAAACCTTTAGCCACAAGTCTGGCCTTATATCGTTCGATATTGCTTTTGGAGTCGCGCTTGGTCTTAAAGACCCATTTACACCCGACTTTCTTACAGTTATTAGGCAATTCGACGAGATCCCAGACTTTATTTTGGTCCATAGATTTCAACTCTTCATTCATAGCATCAATCCATTTACCAGAATCATTGCTTTCTATGGCTTGTGAAAATGAAACTGGATCTTTATTAATCCCAATATCAAAATCAGATTCCTGTAGATACACCACATAATCATCTGAAATGGCAGATCTTCTTTCCCTTTGAGATCTCCTCAAAGCTGCCGGTTGTGGTGGTTCTACAACATTTTCAATGGCGATATCCTCATGAAGTGGTGAACCAATATCATTATGTTGTTCTGGTATCTCAGCTTGATGATCAAGCTGAGGGACAACAATTTCTCTTGAAGTAAAGGGTATTAGGATATTTACCCTTATCACTTCAGATCTACCTTTCTTAATTCATCATTCCACTAATTTCGCCATTCTCAAGGAATCTGGCATTACCAGTTTCAACAATTCTTGTACTATGGTTAGGACAATAAAATTTGTACCCTTTAAACTTATCTGGATAACCAATGAAATACCCAGATATGGTCCTTGAGTCTAATTTCTTTTCTTGTGGATTATATATTCTAGCCTCTGCTGGACAACCCCAAACATGTAAATGTCTTAAACTAGGTTTCTTACCAGTCCACAACTCGAAAGGAGTTGTTGGGACTGCTTTACTAGAACCCTGTTCAAGATATACATAGCAGTCTTTAAGGCTTCATTCCACAATGAATTAGGTACATTAGAGAAGCTCATCATGCTCCTAACCATATCCATAAGTGTTCGGTTTCGCCTTTCAGCAACACCATTCTGCTGAGGCGTACCTGGCATTGTGTATTGAGCACAAATACAATGCTTTTCTAGAAATTTGGCAAATGGGCCAGGATTTTGTCCTGACTCATCATATCTTCCATAAAACTCACCACCTCGATCTGATCTTATGATTTTAACTTTTCTATCTAATTGTCTCTCGACTTCTGTAATGAACACCTCAAGGATGTCAACAGCCTGAGACTTTTCATGAATTAGATATACATAACCATAACGAGACAGATCATCTATAAAGATAATGAAGTATCTCTCTCCCGTAAAACATGGAATAGAGAGTGGTCCGCAAATATCTGTATGAATAATCTCAAGAAGCTCTTTACTTCTTGTGGCACCTTTCTTGGTGTGTTTGGTTTGCTTTCCTTTTATGCAATCCACACAAACACCAAAATCAGTGAAGTCTAGGTTATCCAAAATCCCATTCTTCACTAATCTTTCAATTCTATCCCTGGAGATATGCCCCAGTCGTCTATGCCACAAGATAGAGGATTTTTCATTAATTAAGCCACGTTTAGAACCAACATTTGAATGCAGGGTTAAAAGAGATTGTGCAAACTCATCATTCAAGGAAATTTTATATAAACCATCACATAAAATTTCATGTCCAACCGACATTGAATTAAACATTAAATTGAGTTTTCCACAACTGAATAAAACTGAATATCCAACAACATCTAATTTGGATAATGACATTAAATTCCTAGAAATCGAAGGTACATAAAAAGTGTCAACAAGATCCATCTGATGACCCGTCTCTAAGAGTAGTCGATAAGTTCCAACATACTCGACCTCCACTTTGAGACGGTTCCCCATAAACAAATCTTTCACTTTCCTTCGGTTTCCTAGTTGTAAGGAATCCCTGCATTGAATTAGTTATGTGAGTTGTGGCTCTAGAGTCAATCCACCAAGTATTAGAAGGAACTTCAGTAAGATTTGATTCATAACATACAAAAGAAAGATTCATACCTTTCTTTTCGAACCAAGCCTTTCTCTTGTTGCAATCCTTCTTCACATATCCTTTTCTGCCACAAAAGTAGCATTTGACAGTGAAAGTCCTTCCATGACCCTGGCTACTTTCCCCAGGTTCATTCCCTTTCTTTGGTGGAAACCTCTTACCTCTTCCATACTTTCCCTTCTTATGGATAGCTCCTTGAGATATTGCCAACACCGAGTGATGTCCTTCTTGCCTCAGTCTCACTTCCTCTTGAACACACATACCAGTCAGCTCATTCAGATTCCACTTATCCTTATGAGTATTATAGTGAATCTTGAATGGTCCGAACTGAGGAGGAAGTGAGTTGAGGATGAACTGTACCAAGAAGGATTCATCCACTTTCATTCCCAGTGTTCCTAACTTAGCAGCTTTATCAGTCATATTAAGAATGTGTTGTTGGACTCCTCTACTACCATCATATTTCATGGTAGTTAGTTCAGCCATAAGGGTGCCAGCTAATGACTTATCAGCAGATTTAAACCGGTCTTTTACAGCAGTTAAAAGTTCTGATGCATTAGTAGTTTGAGGGAGTGAAGTCTTGATATTGTTGGCAATGGTCATCTTTATGAACATAAGACTGAGTCTGTTCGACCTTTCCCAGGCCTTGGCATGGCTAACCTGATATGCTGTGCTTTCAGCAGTGACTTCCTCAGGTTTCTCAACTAGTAGAGCCATGTCAAGATCCAGTACACCCAGTGTAAATTGGACATGCTCAAACCATTCAGAAAAGTTTTGTACCATCCAGGGCTGGAATGCTAGTTGCATGAGAGTGAAGGGAAGTGGGAACGTTCACTGAAACAAAATAGGACAAGCTCACATTAAGGCCCCGAATCAATACAAAAACTTTAAATTTTATGAAGATGAATTATTGATATCACTTTGATTTCTCCTTTAGGCGAAACCTAAGCATATCTAGCATTCACTCTATATAGGTGAGATCTTTTACCACCTATGTAGGTCTAATATAATTTATGCCACTTAGACAGTAAGTCATGTTACCTTTGGGTATCCAATTCTACACCACTAAGTTGCATAAATTACACTACCCTACCCGTTCGTAATTATTTGAAAAAGACTCTCCTTTGGGTGAGTCCCAATCTCCTAACTAGAACCGCCATCGAGAATATTATTGACCTTAATGTCACCCTTATTGACAAATCTTTTATGTAGTTGTATATTCATAAGGCTTACTAATATAGGTCGCTTTGGCAACTACTAAATCAATAAACCGTATGAATATAAAACTAACCAATAATATTCTCTAATCCTTTAATTGAGTTATTCCATAATACTCCAATGTTGACACTTGACCAATATCAATCAATATTAACACCATAACATCAAATGTGTAACATACATTATGATTGAATTAAACATACATTAGTCGACTGGTCAAGGAACTACTAGTCGACTTGGAACAAAATAAGTCGACTATAGTGGAAGTCCCAGTCGACTAGGGTCAAGTCAAGTCGACTATACATTTTAGGTTAGTCGACTAAGGTAAAGCAAGTCGACTATCAGAGAAAGGTTAGTCGACTAACAGAGAAACAGAGAACCCAACAACTTTCGTGTCAACCTGTTAGTCGACTATAGTGAGGGAATAAGTCGACTATACCATTTTAGTCGACTACTCAAAATATCAAGTCGACTCCTAAGTGAAACAGAGAGTTCTTAACTTTCTGGAAAAGGACTTAGTCGACTAGTGTTTATGGGCTAGTCGACTAACATCGACGAAACAGTTATCAAATGGCAGTTCCTGTTTAATCGACTGAAGCCAGAAATTTAGGAAATTAGGGTTTCTAATTCCTGATTTTGATCCCAATTAATTGCACAATTAGAGAAATATGAACAGAATATTGGCTATTAAATCCTCTTAAAATTCTACAATTAAATGATCAAAATTTTCATTTTGAAACAATTAATCAAAAACCCTAATTTCTGAATTTTAGATCTACAAGAATTGTCCATAATTCTGAGATGCAAAGATTCTATAACGAGGCTCTGATACAAATGTTAGAATAAAACTTTAATACTTCATGAATCAATTTCAAGGATCTAGAATCACTTACATCTCAAGAAGATCTCATAAATAACTATACACATAAATTACATACCTGAAGCCATTAGCAGAATGATGGAGGTATGTTGAAGAAGATCTCAGTCCTTCTCTTTAATCCTTGCAAACCCTAATTGCAAACCCTTCTTCTCTCTGTCTCCTTCTCTTTTCACAAACCCAAACACAATAATGATGGAACTCACAATGAAAGAGGGAGGTTGTTTTCTTTTCAGGAGGAGAGATGAGGGTCAACATTGCAATTAATCCCTTGTGATAAAACCACCCATCAATGGTCCCTTAATACCCACAAAAGATTATTTAAATAACTTTATACAAATGTAACTTTATTTGGGCATACATAATATCAGTTAACCATAATTAGGGAATCCAATTAATTAGGGTAGTGGGCCACTTAATATTTAATGTGAGATTAACAGGAATATCCTAATTACGAGGAAATTTGATCCAGAAATTGGAGTGCTAATCCTGAATTGAGTGCACGAGCATGGTCAGTTGATAAGTAACTTATATTCCCTGCTGGTTCTCTTTGTTTACTTGATAAGTGAGAGGTATTGTTATGCCCCTCAAGCTATGCTTGATAGTGGTTATAGATTATGAAATTCATGCTTTGTTAAGTTTGAAAAGTTCTTAACGTCATTTTCTTTTGTATATATTTATGAATAATATACGTCGATATCTACCATTATAATTTTAGTCTATTATGTTTCGTTTTAAATATTTTGTGTACTAGTTATTAATATTTTATTATAGGTTTGCAGGGAGCTATCTATAAGAATGAAATTTCAGTGCATTGAGAATTTTGATTCATTTGCATTTTGAAGGACAAATAAGGTAATGTTTTTTGTACATGTTTAATATATTCATAATATAACATATGAATCTAAGTATTGATAATTGACGGTCTTGCATTTGGTTGCGTTACAGATTTTGATATCACGTTTGATTTTCTTCCGATAATCGTTCTTTCGCCACCGCCAAACTAGGTCGGTCGGTTCCCACTGCTTCGCGGTATACTAGTGTAATTATTGAGACCCAAAATGGATAGTCTCCAATGTTTTAATTTATGTTTTTAAGAAAGGCAATAAGAAAATTACGTATGTCGACCCTCGAAACACATCATAATGTTATTTTCCCTTTAAATATACTACTGCACAGTGGCAAAAAATCGAGTAAAAAGTAAGTGTCATGAGAGCAAACATTAAAATCTCTTTGCATCAGATAAAAGTTAAGGTTTAAATATCTCTTTATTTTTTAAGTAAAGGTCGTAGTCAAGACTTGAACCTTAGACTCTCACAACCCACTTTCATCTCTTTGTCAGTATCTATAAGCTACAACATATTTCAAGAAAAAGAAAAAAAGGACAAAAAAAAAGAACATAAAAGAAAAGGCTGTATTTGTATATTAGTATCTAACAATATCATATTTTCTTGAAAAAGTTCCTAAAAAGTTTCATATTTGTATATTAGTATCTAGCAATATCATAATAAGATTTGCTGCTTTGCAATATCTGAACTTGCCCCCGTGCGCCAAAAGTGGAAGGGGAATAGGGGATGTAAGCCCATCGCACCATCATGAACCTGCATCTTTTCAATTCAAAAGAAGAATTTTAGGATATAAGTTCCTAAAAAGCTTTATTTTTAGATATTAGTCTCCAACAAAACAATATCATATTTGTATATTAGTATCAAACATTATCATATTTAAATATTTTTCCAATAAGAAATTTGTGAGGGACCTAAATCCTAAAAACTCAAAAATGAAAGAAAAATAAAAAATTACCCAAAACATGTGGGACCATTTACTGACGCAGTCCTATAAAGGCTCGCCGCTCTCTCTCTACCCTCAGTGGACTCTTCTGTTCTCCTCGCCGTCTCTCCTCTCTCTCAAGTCATGGCGTTCTTCTCTTCGTCCTATCGCTCTCTACTTCGAAGAATCTCAAAACCCTCCTTCTCTTCCTCCTCCTCTCGAAGATCGATCGCCAATGGCGTCTCGCCGAAAGACGAGAAGATCGATGCCAGCGCTTATCATCTGAGCGGTGGATCCTCGTTCATGAGGGGGACGGTGTTCTGGGAGCCCAATCGGCCGTTCACGATAGAGGAATTTCACATGCCCAAGCCCAAAGCTGGAGAAGTTCTCGTCAAGACTAAAGGTCTCCCTCTGTCTTTTCTTTTCTTTTTTCTTTTGCCTTTTTAATTGCTTTGATTACTGTGATAGTTTACATTGGATTACAACTCCAAAATTTTAACTTTCTTTAGAATTTCTTCTCTACTTGGTAGGCCTTCGTGAAATTTCGTCCAATTTAAACCAGTTTCAGTCTAAATTTAACAAAATTCACTATTGTCTACTTGACTTGACTTGGATGTTAATATTGCAGCAAACGGGAACGGTATAATTTCTGTTAGTTGTCAATTTTTTTTTTTTTAAAAGAAATTTGGACAAACTTAAGTCAGTATCTGCCAAATTTGGGCCAAAGATTTTTGTTTGGTGGTGTTGATAAACTTATTAATGACTATTTGAAGTTGATGACTAAGTTAAGTCAACAGTGTTGCTCAAATTTCCAGGATGCATATCTTATACACTTAAAATGCCTACAATTTAGAATCTCCAGCATTGGTTGTTTGTACTCTATATTGGCAGATCTTAAAAGAGACTCCACTCATTTCATTTCATAAAATATCAAGCTGGTTGGTGCCTCTCGATGGACAGGTAGTTTTCATTTTGATTACTGACATGCACGAGGGTTAGGTAGGTATTCTAAGAGTCCTGGATACTAGTATTTTCTTTTAGTTTTATTCTACCTATTCAATCTTATTGAATTGAATTTGTTTCCCATGCTGGATCTTCTTTCGCAGCAAACAATTTTACTTGACACTTTTCATGGCAGTCCAAGGGTCTGATTTGTATCTTGGGAAGCATTTTATTAAATTGACCAAAGTTCTCGATGACTAGATATCTTTTAATTTATCTAATTTAGCTAATTTCTTACTCACTTTGTTTTTTTTTTTCCCCCAGATTACTTTTTTGGCGTTATATATAATGATTTCTTCTTATCATTTGTCCCATATACTGCGTTACTTTAGCTTGTTATATTTTACTTGCAGGTTGCTTGATGGTATTTTAATAAGTCCCCTTTGATGCGCAATTATTGTCAGCAATGCTTAATTGTTATCTTTGTAGTTTGTGAGGGTGGTTAAACGTATTTTTTCCCCTCTGAATTTATCCTCTGCAGCTTGCGGAGTTTGTCACTCGGATCTTCATGTCATGAAAGGTGAAATTCCTTTTGCAAGTCCTTGTGTTGTGGGGCATGAAATAACAGGGAGGTTGTTGAACACGGTACAAACACAGATAGCGGGGTTATAAAGAGGTACCTGTTGCTTGACTAGAATGATGCACAAATGGTATATGTATTTATTGGTAGTAATATCTCTTTGAATTCATTATCGTAGTTAATGAAAAATTTAATAGCAGTGTTAAGTTATTAACTGTTCAGCACTTATATTGAAGTTAATTCTCCCGATGTTTATCATAAACTTTCAGGTTTCCTATTGGAAGCCATGTTGTTGGAGCATTTATAATGCCTTGTGGTAGTTGCTTTTTCTGTGTGAAGGTGAGACTATTGAAGTATAGCATAATTGTTTTCTTTACTAATGCCTCAAATGTATTGTTATCTTAAATTTTAGATTTACTCTCTTGAGTAGTGTTCCTGTGAGATATTGACTCTTCAAATGTTTATGAATAGGGTCAAGAAGATCTCTGTGAGGCTTTCTTTGCATACAATCGTGCTAAAGGAACACTTTATGACGGTGAAACTCGACTATTTCTGCGGAATAGTGGTTCCCCTCTAAACTTGATATTATTATGCTTAATTTCTGTTGCTGTGTTTAAATGCATTCGCAAATGGAATGCTTAAATTTTATGTTCAAATATATCATCTGATATTAGACCAATATATCTACCTACTGAACATACAACTATATTCTTTGCCAGTGAACAGTAATTGCTGTCTAACCCATTCATGTGTAAGGCAGGTCAAGTAGTAATGTTGCTTTAACTTGTACTTACCTGTAATGTTTCATAGTATATACCTAATTTGTAGATAGTTACAAGAGTCTAAATTAGTATATAGAACTCAAAAAGTCACTTTCATGGCCAGATAGATAAAGGTGGCACCTAATAATACACATATCCTGTCAGACCTTTGCGGTAAGTGCCTAGTCACCAAGGTCTTCCTAATGTATAGGCATCTGTGCATGATAACACTGTTCGAACACTGGTATTCGCATTGTGGTTCTAGTAGTATTTTGAATCTAAGGTTTGAGTTTAAAATTCGAACAGGTAGGATATAGGTTGATGTCTGTTAGTCCCAATTTTATATTAGTATAGTATGACCCTTTATGGCCTCTTGAAATTGGAAGCTGAAATGATTTTAAACTTCTTTGTTTTTGCCCCAAGTTTAACTGTCTGTACTAAGGAGTCAGAATGCGAACTTTCCTCATTATTTTACTTTTCACGTTTCTCCTTCAATTTTATAATAAGTGTGATGGTTGGACATTAAACATCTAACATGTGCTTACTCTGTGAAATGTAATTGGCCAATGTATCTTTGGTTTCTGAAATTGTCACATCATTATAGGAAAGCCTGTGTACATGTACAGCATGGGGGGACTTGCTGAATACTGTGTTGTGCCTGTCAATGGATTAGCTCTTCTTCCCGACTCACTGCCGTACTCTGAGTCAGCCATTCTAGGATGTGCAGTCTTTACTGCCTATGGTGCTGTGAAAAATGCAGCTGAAATGCGTGCTGGTGACTCAGTTGCCGTGATAGGCGTTGGTGGTGTTGGATCAAGGTGATTACCTAAACAATCTGTGATCTTGCACATCTTTTATAGTGTTATTTAGCTGAAAAGGATATTTTATGAGGATGATTTGCGTAGGCTATAATAAATCAGGCACATTTGCAACTTTTGGATTGTTTAAAGGGCTATAATGATTAATTCTAGAAAATGCAGTTTTGGAAACTGACCATTTCAAGATATGTGGAATGTGCCATTTTTCAAAGGCTAACCGTATTATGAGAACCTTTTTTTTTCTCTTGTGAATTCTGTGTTTTAGCATCCAATTATATCCAGGAGAATTGTGTATGCTAGGATTATGTAATGTTACTAATAAAATGAAACAAAATTAGACAAGCATATGGGCATTTGTCATAGTGACGTATTCATCTGAATACTTTTGTTGCTGTTATATGAGAAACAGCATAGGTGATGGTTGTGTGTCTTTATGTTGATATCAGTTATGTAATATATGTTTATCATAGTTCATGTCCTTTCTGTGGAAACTGTAGTCTAAGCATAAAAATTTTGTTTGCCGTAAATGGTTAATGTGGTTTCTTGGCTCCCTATGTGAGATTTCTACTAAAGTGTTGAGTTTAAAATATTCAGTTGAATAATCTTCGTCAAACCTGAACGTCAATTTGAGCATTTGAATGAATTAGTCAACCTGCTCCCTGGGGATGCATGCGAATTTCCTTGTAGGGATATTACTAAAGTGGTTGGGACCGTCTCCTGATGAGCTTTGGAAGATATGATCCAAGATGGCTGATGATTGATACACTTGATCTTTGTCGCCATGCCATGGATTTTAGTCTGATTGAATTTAATCCCTGTTTGTTAGTTATCTACTGGTCTGGCCAAGGTTACCATCTAATTCAAATGGGTTGACCCGGTAATGGTTGCTCTACATGGTTGATTGGAGGAGGCTAATTACTATGGTTTTATTTGTGAGCTTGTCGGCTATGATGTATATTATGCTCATACAAAGTTTAAAGTTGTGGTTATCTAAATTGTTACCAATGGTTTCAGGATTGCCTATTGGGCATGATTTTTCATGATTATTTCTTTGAGGGGGTTACATGTTGGCATGTTTCCAATTTAACATGCCAGCTACTGAAGCAAGCAGTTTTTGGCATTGGACTCTTGAATATATAATTACATTTCATAGCTCCTTTGGATGTGTATGTCATTTTAGATGGCATGCAAATCTTTTTTATTTTATTTGAGAGTGATACCAGTTGTCACTTTGGCCGATGTTGTGTCTTGAGAGATGGATGCTACACTATGTAGTTTAGATTATTATCTTTGACCTGGAGAGTTGTTTTCTTTTAAGATCTTTTTTCCTCGAAGATAGAGGAGCATAATAATGCACCCTACAAGTTTTTCAGGACTGAGTATGGGATGTGCTTAAAGTGCCACTTTTCTTGCTTGGATTCTTGTCATCAAGGCTTGGAGATCACTTTGAACACAACTGTCCTCCATATGTGATGGCCATGGTGTTAGTAAGCTAAAACATATCAGTTATCTCACTAATAAACTCAAGTTCTATTGCATCATTAAATATTACAAATATCACACGTATAACTTATATAACATATTTTTTTTATTCTGACAACTAGGCTTTATTTGATCTCTCGTTGATTCGAGTCCCATGTTTCAACTTGATTTATTACCGAATTGGCCTCATACCAAGCTGAAGATGGCCTATGTTGGGTGATTTTTAAACTGGGTTGAGGTTAATTGGTTATAGTTATGCTGAACAAGATGCATTTGATATGAGGCTTGAATAATTTTGATATCTTAGTTTTGATTGTAGTACCAATCAGTGTCTTCCCTGTGGGTAACAATAGTATCTTCCCTGTGGGTTTTTTCACATTGTGTGTTGCATCTTAGTAAGTTGTTTGATGCAGTTGCTTACAGATTTCACGGGCATTTGGGGCTGCTGAGGTCATTGCCGTCGATGTTCTTGATGAAAAACTTGAGAATGCAAAAATGCTTGGAGCTACACACACCATAAATGCAATGAAAGAAGATGCTGTTGACAAGATCAAGGCATATTTCTGGCTTTTACAATTTTCTTTTATTATGTGGTTTAGATTATGGTTTAAATGCTGTATGCATGTGTTCCTTTTTCTTTTACTTTGCAATATAATTTGCTTAATCAGCACTGGGTTACATTCATTTTAGTTAACCTCCAAGTCATCTTCGTAACAACTGCTTCAATCATTTTCTTAAGTGCTTTTAAAAGTTGCTATGGGTATTAGTTTCCAGGTGAGATAATTCCTACCAGAACACAAATTTGACTTCAATTGAAGTATCACCAAACATATAACCGATTTGCACTCATGAACCCATATCATCTTGTTAAGTTTACTTTTGTCTTCTAACATAATACTTCCATGATTTATTAATTCAGTTTCTCATGGATTGAGATTGAGTTATAAATAGTGGCAAGGTTCTAAGTTTAAGAATTTAAGCAGTAGGCAGATCCAAAGTGAAACCTGATACCAAACTTCCCTTACAATAATGCTTTCTATATCCACACCCCAAAGCTAACAAGGAAAAGGTCTTCTTAACCTTTCCATTCGAATACTAGACCTGAGACCCTCTGATTGAATTCTTTCAAAGTTTTTTCTTTTTACACTCCTATCTAGATTGACCAATTAAGATGGACAAATGGTTTATTACTAGGCACCTACTTTTGACCAATAGAGAAAAGTTGATTACCCTCTTTACACCTATCCCTTTCAGACAACAGTGCAGTTGAATACTGGATAGAAGGCAGAGATGGCCCAGAACTCAGAAGGGAAGAGGATCAGCTGTAAATCAAGTAAATTGGGAAACGGGTTTCAACAGGGTTAGAAGAGATGAAATCTAGCCACTTGTGCGAACTGGAGGATAGGGTAGTACTGAGGCCTGTCTTGCACCTTTATTCTGTCCTTATTTGAACTCTTATAAAAATTATTCGGTAGTGTAATTAGGATCTGAATTAGAGATATAAAGAATATTTCAGTTGTCATTTTTTGTAATGATTAGATTCAGATCCTAACTACTAACCTGATTGACTATCATTAGATATCGCGTGGATCTATAATATCCCATTTTACTTCAATTTAGCAATACTAGATGAAAGAGAAGATTCCTATACAGCTTTCTCAGTTCTAATTCATAACTTAAAAGAGGCTTTTGTTTTGGGCTTCTGGAGCGTGTGTGACATTGTAAAGAAATTAATAACTGCAAGAGCTAGTTTACCTTGTTGGAGATGTGGCAACTTTTGTGAACAGACAAAGATTAATTTTCATCGGAATAACATTCATGTAGTTTCTGTGTATCTCATGCATCTTCTCATCTTCATAATGTTATAGCGTATCATAATCATTTCAGTACATTTTGGTATAGAGTCTGGAGTATCTATGTGGTCCTTTCATCCAATATAAATTTTACAAGATTCTTCGCATTTTAGTTAACTCTTTTAATCTAAGTATCACATGAAAGCAGCTTTATTTGGCTCTATGGTTTGCATGAATGGAGGACATCAGTCACATGCATAGCTGTTATGTTTACATATCCTTGTTCCCAGTTTTCCATATGCTTGATTTTAGCACCTGTTGCTTGTGACATAATTTTTAGGTGTTGATGCTACTTGACAAACATTTTTAGTGCAACCTGTTTGCTTAGGCTTTTGGGTAAAGTGGTTCTCTGACATGGTATTAGAGTGCTGGGTTTTAAGAGGTCCTGAGACATATTATTGCAGTCAAATATGTGATTATTTTCCCTCCCTTTATTCTTCCTTCCAAGCCCATCATCTTTTCTGCCGCAGGCCTTCTCACACGACCAGAAGGCCAGTACGAGGGGGGAAGTGTTAAGTGGTTATCTGACTGTATTTCCAGTGAAAGCTTCCAGGTGAAGTGGTCACTTAAGTCTGCTTTCAACTTGCCTCAAACTTCCATATACTTGATCAGAAATAAAATTCTTGTATGACAGATACTATCTGATTGATGTTATTTAGCAGCTTGTCTGATTCTCAATTGCAGGATAAACTTTTGTAATCACTTTCACATCCTCTCAGTTTAATCATTTATGCACTTGATCAGATGATTGGCTGCATTTGCACTTTATGTGCCTATTGCCCTTTTCATCTTGATCTATTCCCTGTGAATTAGTAATCAGTTGCACATGGCACCCTCATTTTGTAACCGTTTAATCCTGTTAAAATTGAGTTTTTTAACTAGTATCCATCCATGAATCCACATATGCCTAAAGTTCAGATCAGCTTGCATTCGGTTAAATTCTCATGCTTGATGCCTATTTTCTTGCCTATATGCAAATTCTGGTTTGGAGGGAGTTCAGTTTGAAGACTATTACTTTATATGGCTGGGGGCATTGATGGAGCATGGCGTTTTACCTATTCTTCCTCCTTGATTGAAGATAAAAGAAGAGAATTCTTGTTTTGGAACAATGTTAGAACTTAACAATCTTACAAAATTTATTATCTTACTTTGGCACATGTGCATAAGCAACATTTCCAACCTTATATTAAACAGTAATGGACTCAACAGAATATGGTTAAGTAAAGCAATGTGGAATAAAATGGTCTAAACAATGACATATATGGTAGCTTTTCCTCTAAATTCTGAGAGTGAAATATACTCTCTTAGATCTTTTCCTTTAAAACTTTGATATGGTATTAGATCCCCTTAAATTTTCCGCTTATTGTCGTTTTCACGCTAACCTCGAGCCTACGCTGGGTTGTGCTCATGTAGCATGTGTCTAACGCCGGACCACTTTTCTGCCTTCGTCTTCTTCTGTTGCTGTTGATTGCAGTGTTGTGCTCATTTATTGTTGCTGCCTACTGCTAACTATGACTTCATCTTTCTCTGTCGCTGCTTCTCGTTCATTTTGTTGGTACCTGTTCCCGTTGTTACTATTAACTCATTTGATGGTGTTGTTAATTACTTATGTTGGTGATGTAACTTTCTTCATTAATTACTATTGCCAAAGTCAAGGGAAAAAAATATTTGTGGTTGAAGTTTGTGTGTTTTCCTTGGTGTTTCTTCGAGTGAATTTGAGGATCTCTCAAAACATTATTTACTGCTGAGTTTGAGGATCTCTGAAAACCTTCTTTTACTGAGTTTGAGGATCTCTCAAAATCTCAATCTTTACTGACTTTGGGGTATCTGAAAACCTATTCGAAAACTCTAAAATCCTAACTACAGCCAAGGAGATTTATCACGCAGTCTTCGTGCTTAAGTGTTTTGATTAGTATTTATTTGCTTCTCATTTTTTGTATTTGGTTTAGAAATTAAAAAGTCTTTATCTAATCTTTGTAACAAGCTTGGCATGATTGATATTTATCCTCCAGTTTAAGGAGAGTGTTAAACTCTTTGATCAGATTAGTTACTTAATTAGGAGTCATTGCTTTATGTATTAGGAGTCTTATAATTACTTAATTAGGAGTCCCATATTGCTTTATGTATTAGGAGTCTTATAATTATGTATTAGGAGTCTTATAATTACCTAATTAGGAGTCTCATATTGCTTTATGTATTAGGAGTCCTTTAGTTATCTGATTAGGAGTCATATTTCTTTATGATTAGGAGTGATAGTGAGTTATAATTGTACTTGCCTATAAATAAGAATATAAGGAGTGTTAAACTTTTTGATTAGATTAGTTACTTAATTAGGAGTCCTTGCTTTATGTATTAGGAGTCTTATAATTACCTAATTAGGAGTTTCATATTGCTTTATGTATTAGGAGTCCTTTAGTTATCTAATTAGGAGTCATATTTCTTTATGATTAGGAGTGATAATGAGTTATAATTGTATTTGCCTATAAATAAGAATGTAGAGAGAACTCATCATGTCTTCTGATTCTTTCCTCTCAAATTCTGATATGGTAATATCAAAAGTTGTAAAATAGCAGTCCTAACAAATCTTTATATGATGCTTAAGACATTGGACTTAAAAGTATCCTGTTGCTTAGTGTCCAGTCCCACTTCTTGAAAAACAAGGACGAGCGGTGTTAATTTTCACCCCTAAGCTTTTCTTCTTCATTTAGTTTTCTGTTAGCAGCTTTTTTTTTATTATCTCGACAAGGGCCTTAAGGCCTGTCTACCTCATTATACAACAAATTGGCATTCTATTTATTGGATCAATTGGTCGAATGTTCCAAATATCTTGCTGTATGCAAATATAGTTAAAAGTTCAAAAGAAAATGCTTCAGATATGTGTTTCCATGACAGTGTTGACTGTAATGTAGCTTGAAACTGTCCCCTTTCTTCAATTCAAGGCTGGACTTTTGCAGTGTTGAATACCTTATATTTCTATGCATTATCTTCCCAATTTAAGGAGAAGTGAAAAAATTCTGTCGTATTTTTAAATTTTAAATTTCCTTTTGTAGCTGATCTTACGCCTTTGGCAGCCAGGAAAAAGCTTTTGTTGTGAAATATTCTCTCAACACTGCTATATTATTCTATATGTCATGTCGCATGCAGTGAATTTGATTTTAGTTTCATCATCAAAATCATCATCATCATCATTACCATTATTATTTAGATTGGGCATTACTGAAGCACATGATATATCTGATTTAATATCTATTTATCTTATTTTTTTTCAAAGCAGTTTTTATTGTGTATAGGAAATAACTGGAGGAATGGGTGTAGATGTAGCTATAGAAGCATTGGGGAAACCATTAACTTTTATGCAGTGCACAAAAAGTATACGAGATGGTGGAAAAGCTGTGATGATAGGACTTGCTTCACACAGTGCCGTGGTGAGATAAATATAAACCGCCTTGTCCGTCGACAGGTGAGTTGTAAGATTAGCTTGTAGTTTATCATAACAACTTAACCAGCCCATAACATGTACTTGTGTGTTTTTTTTTCTGATTTTTTCTTTTATGTGTTCCTGCCTTCAATATTCTTGTTGTTCTTTTATGTGTTCTCTGAAGTGGCATTTTGGTGAGTATATTCCATGGCAAAGAATCTACTGTCTGCCCCAGCAACATGAATGCATGCATGACACACACACACAAAAGAACGAAGGACAAAGGAAAACTCAAATAAAAAGTATAGAGTTTACAACATAGAGGTTAAAATATAAGAGTTTGCATGCCCATCGTCTGTTTGGATGTAATAGGATCAAATATGTGTGCCTAACCATGCATTGTGATCTAGACATTCTAAAACCCATTGAGACCAGAAATCAAGTGGCTTGCTTCTGGGCTTTGCAAAGTTCTGAAAGATTACAATATGCAAGTAATGGCAAATGTTGGAGGCAAATTGTGAGAAGAATGGAGAAAGGAATGAAAGGATAAGCGAGAGAAGCAAACCAATGAATGTAGTCCTCAATTACACAGACAATCACTATCAAATATTATTACTCATTCAGATGTCTTGGATGATAAGTATGTAGCATCTTCAGGTGCAGCACATCCTTATTTATTGCTAGAATATGGGTGATATGTGGACTGAGGAGGGAGGGCTACAGCACCTTGTTCCTGAATTGTTGGATTCCCATAAGCACCACCACTCGCTAGAGTCTATTTCTTGTTCTTTTCAACTCGGGAGAGTTGATGGAAATCATGTTCGAGACTTCAGGTTCACTTTAGGCATCACAGATTTTGTTTAATTAGATAATTTTTAATTTTAGTATTTAGATTGGATTTTTTTCCCTTAAGTGTTCAGATAAGATGGACTTATTTCAAATGAAGTTTTGTCTTTATTTGAGTTATATAAGTTGGAGGTAGGTAGATCTTATCTTTATACTTTAATTAGAGTTGAGTTTTTAGCTGGGATTCTGTTCTTATCTTTTTACCTTGCGTGGGCTTGTGTGTGTGTGTGTGTGTGTGTGTGTGTGTGTTATAAAAGAGGGATAGTTTGATTGATGAAAATATACTGACTACTGTTAGTTGTGTTCAAGTGATTCTATCTCTAGTTCTCAGACTCAATTCCTTGTATCCATGCATCAGAACTCCTGTGCAAGATGCTTGAACAATACACGTGCATCCCTGTATCACCAGTCAGATAGCACATGCATGTGTTTACTACTTTATTAATCCCTTGTAAGGAAGGATGTTCTTAACAAATAACAAATATGACCACCAGGAGTCCTCTCCATCATTGGAATCCCAGTGACGCGAGAAACATACGAGTTTCCTTGTGCGTGTACCTTTCATACTTGCAATGGGTATCCAAAATGATTCAACTTAAATTGGTAACATGTCAGATCCGGGTATGCTACTGACATGGGTTGAGTAAGATTGTACTTGAGGCATACTCAACACATGACTCGTTGAAAGAACTTTGAAATTGCTCACTAACCTTAGCATCTCAGCAAGGTTTCTAGGAGGAATTGCCATGATGAAGAGAGATCAACTTGCTAGTTGAGATGAACGGATTAAGTTGCAATTTGAGGACATACAACAGAGAGACAGGGATGGACTTCCGGGAAACTTCACGCAAAGGTTTGATCTGATTTAGCTCATCTGATAGCCGTAATCTGGATGTTGATTTGGATGTCAATCGCTAGATGTTGATGTGGTCGGATTAGTTTTCTACCCTCATACCAAATAACGGCGAATGATTCAAAGGAGAGCTTTGAGGAACAGAAAAAGGAAAGAAAGAAGAAACAAGAGAAGTAAACCAGGAATATGGCCCCCAATTGCACAAACAAGCAACAACAAATATCACATTATCAATACTCATTCATTAATCAAATCTGATCTTTTGAGTACTAAATACCTTGTGAAGTAAACATAAAGTCCTAATTCAACTAAAACCCTCTCTTAATAATTGTACCCACTCGAACTCCTATACAAGATGAAGACTTAAAGATTAGATCATAAATAAACTTAAAACTCCTATACAAGATAAAGAAAAAGTATAAATCTTAATCCTCATCAAACTCAAAACTCCTGAATAAAAGATAGAAATAAATATCTAATGTCCTGATTGATTTGGATATGTAGAATTTCACTCCAATGGCATTGTGGAGGTTCTACATGAGTTTACGCTTTACACCTATGGAAATGCAGTGGGAGAAACCAATTGTGATTTACAAATTCTAAAATTAATGTGGCCAAATATTAAGCGATTTGGACACTTTTAGATTATGGATTATTCGATCCAAGATACAATGGGTTTATGGTTTTCAAAACCAATTGTGATCTACAAATTCTAAAACTATTGTGGCCAAATATTAAGCGAGTTGGACACTTTTAGATTATGATGGTTCTACATGAGTTTGCTTGGTTCATTGACTTTTTTTTTTTCCAAGTCTTTGTTTGGTCCAATTTCCATTGGTCTACATCGGTTTTTATGATACCATAGTGATTGGTTTAGACCACAACCCAAATGCGTGTGTAAACTCTTATATTTCACAGTGTATTATTTCCATTAAACACCCCCCCCCCCCCCCCCCCCCCACACACACACACACACACACACACACACACACACACACACAAAACAAAAACAAAAAAAAACAAAAAAACAAAAACAAAAAAAAAAGAAGGGGAAAAAAACACACACACACTCACACAAAGGCAAAAGGAAAAAAAGGCAAAACAAAGAAAACACACACCAGTAGTGGTATATGGGTGTACATCTCATTTTTGTACCTGTCTCAAACGCTGATAATAAATCACAGGTGGAGTTCGACAGGGAAGAAGGAAAAATGCCATTTTGATTTTTGTGGATACTAGTTCTTCTGGACGCACAGGCATTGATTACAAGATATTTTCAGGCTAGTGAGACCTCTAACATCAAAACTATAATGATGAATAAACACAAGTCGGTCATATACACTTACAATAGTAGGCGTGCAAGTATTCCTATCACTTTGACAAATGTTACTTCCCTAGTGCTGCAGAAATGCTATTAAAGGTTTATAGTTCTCTGATTTATGTTTATATGAATTTATGGCAAATATTTCTGCAAATTTATGGCCCACTCTCTTTATATATAATTAAGAGGGATGGATTTAATCTTTCCGAGACCATTATGAATTCTACTATCTGATCTGGTCCTAGAGGAAACATTGAGTCTTTTGTGCATCCATACATGCTAGAGGCAAGACATAAGAGAAACAATTATGCTTATGAAGTTGGTAGATCTCACAGAATCCAATTGGCATTGCGTTTATACTTCTCTCTTGTATTGCCAATTGGTTGAAGTCTTTTATTTTTCAATTATATACAAGCTGATAATTCCTTCAAAAGAGGTACCTTGTGATGAATACCTTTCTAATATGAACCACATTCAATTGCCTTCTGATGAATACCAAATACAATACAAACCACATTCTTTTTAACTGTGGTTCTAAATGTAATGACAAATATTATATACAACTACTGTTATAGTGATTACCTGAAACAATTTCTTGAATGGACCTCATAGTTTAAAAGCTTATGAAAGTGTAGAACAGACTTCAATGGACAAGAGTGGGGAAAAGAGGATTTTCTCCTGTGGTCATTCGTCTCTAAGAAGTGAATCAGATTTCCATTTAGTGCTCTCACCTCTTATTGTTTCTCTTTCATCCAAAAGTTCTTTCGCATCTTAATTATCCTTTGCAGCCTCATCTACAGAAATCAATACTGTAGATGAATGACCTCATTGCTAACTCATTACTTATTTACTGATTATAAATCTCCGTTGTGTTTGCATGCTTGGTTAGGTGCTCAAGTTCCTCGCGCAAGTGGGGAAGTGTCATTTCCCACTTCCGATGTCTATTCAAACACTGGAAAAGAAAATGAGAAATCTCTTTTTTTCTTCTCTCTTTTCCCTTTTATACAACCATTTTCTCACTTTCAAGATGCTACAGTTAATATTTTTGGTCATGTAAATCTCATTTATAATATAGGGTTGTTTGGATTCAAGGGAGTGGGCAGAAGTGAGGAAGTGGGAAATGTTTTTTCCCCTTTTGGAAATGAGAATTTGTGTCTCCTTTCTGGTGTTTGGTTGGTAGTTGGAAAGTGGAAGTGATAAAGTATATTGTGTTTTTCGGTGTTTGGTTAGTAACATGGAAGTGGATGTGGAAAAGTGGACCACAAAGTTGACCGTAAAATAATATTAAAAATAAAATTAATTATGAAAAAATTGGACTGTAATTAGAAAGCAAGTGAGATTTACATGATCATAAAATTAGCTGTTTTGAGTTACAACTTATTACAAATGAGATTTACATGATCACAAAATTAACTTTAGCACCCTAGAAATGAGGAAATTGTTATGTAAAAGAGAAAAGAGAAAGGAAAAGGGGTTTTCCATTATTCTTTTCCGGTATTTGGATGGAAAGCGGAAGTGAGAAATGACACTTTCTCACTTCCGCCCACTTCCTTGAATCCAAACAGCCCCTAAGTTGTAGCTAAAAACAGTTAATTTTGTGGTCATATAAATCTCACTTGCATTCTAATTACAGTCCAATTTTTTTCATAATTAATTTTTATTTTAATATTATTTTACGGTCAACTTTTTCACTTTCACTATTACTTCCACATTACTAACCAACACCAAAAAATATAATATAATTTTTCACTTTTATTTCTCAACTACCAACCAAATACCGGAAAAGATGCACACAAATTATCATTTTCCAAAAAGGGGAAAAAACCCTACTTCCCACTTCCCCACTTCCTTGAATCCAAACAGCCCCATAGGGAAATCTTCAATATATTGATTGTAGGGAATTTCAGGACTCTCTGTTTCACCCAAACACTTGCTTAAGAAAACCATTGATTACTATTAAAAGCAAGATCAGATATTTTTGTGTTTATCTTCATATCAAAACACCCCCTAGAGTAGAAAAATTAACCCCAGAAAATTTGGGTGATAACTCTCTCCAAAGTATCTATCATAACAATGATTGTGGTGATAAAAATTTGTTATCTGGTGCATACTTTTAAGACCTAGTTATATGTTAGGAAATATTGTGTTACATGTCAATTTAATTATTTTCTTTTTTGTAATTTAAGTTGAAACCTATTGTTCCTTTGCTTATTTTTTTAAGTTTCTTAAACCATAAATGATGCAAACTTGTGGTCCCTGGAGCAGGTAAAAATAATTGGCTCATATGGAGGGAGAGCCAGACAGGATCTTCCCCAAGTGGTTAAGCTTGCAGAGAGGGGTACCTTCAATCTCCAAAACACTGTTTCCAGAAAATGCAAATTTGAAGAAGCGAACAGTGCATACGAGGACCTCAACCACGGAAAGATTGTTGGTCGAGCAGTTGTTGAAATTATGTAGGTTAAGAATCCGTTAAGTTTTCAAATGGCGCATGTTGTATCCCCAATAAGAGGTATTTCATAGTTCTTGCGTGCTTTGTTGTTTGGTAACCCCTTAACTTCCCCAGTATCGTCATCATACTGATGTTTTTTGTGGACTCTTAAAACTTGTGCAATCTGCAGGATAAGTCCAAAGAGAGCGGCTGTTTTGCATTGGCAGCATAGTTACAGATTCTCATGTTTGAGAATCAAAAGACCAAGTTACTGGCGTAGTGTTGATTGTGGAACAGAGAACTGTAAGGATCCCTGTAATTCTCAAAGGTAGGATGCTCTAGTCTTGAAAAATAAACAGATTTGTGTATCCTCAGTTCAAAATACTTATATTTTGTATTACAACAGTTTTATTTATGTTCATTTCTCAAGTACCAGGACATGGACTGTTAGCTTTTTTGGTGAATCTGTGATTTTTCTGCTGCCTCCGTTTGTTAAGACCGCAGCTGCTGCCCATTGCCTTGCTATACTGTGAGCAGGACTAACCATAACCTACAGATACTGCCCATGTACAAAGCCCGAGGTTTCTCCCACTTTTCTTCTTTTTTGATCATTTTCCTCTGTTGTCTCCAAAATTCAAAAATCCATGCAGCAGACTTAAAGTTCCTCTCCTACTCACCATTACTGAGGAACCCAACAAAAGATGTGAAATCCCAAGTTTTTCCTTGAAACTTTGCAAGTTCTATCGTGCTCGTAATGATGAATAAGTGCTAAACGAAATTCTCGCTACATGATCAAATATCAAACAGTATCATCATCATCAGGATTTAACTGTAGAAAGTTTGACGATTTCATGTGTATCTATATATATGATCGGTTTGGGCTTTTGTAAGTATATCATGTCGCCGGCTCGTCTCCACAGCACAGGTATGTCTCTTTGGGTGGAGGGTGATGCTCAAGAGGTTATCAAAGCTCTCACTTGTGTGGATGCTTGGTGGATGTCAAGAGGGATGGATGGAGATTTTTAAAATTTTCCATACGCATAGAGAATGTAATCAGCGTGCAGAATGCGTGGTTACATGAGCAAGGGGGAGAGGCTATAGGGGCCGTTTGTTTCGCGTAAAACTCCGTAACTAGTAAATGACTTACTACCAAGTTACAACTACGGCATTTGTTTGGACTGTAATTCGTAAAAGACTTACGTAACTCAACTAACACTCACTTGCAACACTTGCAACCCAGTGACCACTCACTTACAGCCCAGTTACAGTTAATTTTGTGGTCATACAAATTTGTAATATTTTTTTATATTAATATTAATTTTTTTTAATATTTAATTTTTTTAATATTTATTTGCAGTATTAAAATTTTAAAATCACCAAATAGTTAATTTTGTGGTCAACTTTTTCACTTACGACTTATACATTACGACAACCAAACACCGTAAAGTACAATACACTTTCCCACTTTACAATTTTATATTACCAACCAAACACCATAAAATTTACATACATGTAACTCATTTACAATTATAAAAGATTTTACTAATTACAACTACGAATTACGACCAGTTACGACAACCATAACAGACTCATAATGTACCTCTGTTGGATGATTCCCCTCGAGGTTGTCACTGTTAGCTCAAGCAGATGCCTCATAGGCACTTGCTGTGAGAGATTGTAAGGGGTGGACCTGAGGGTCTTATTGTAGGAAAAGAAAAAAAAAAAAACAGAAGCATATGTTACGTCACTTAGCAGCATGTTGCTTTTGTTTTTGGGTTCCAGAACCGCCGGTTCTCGGTTCCTCAATAGACGGTTCCGGTTCTGCAACCGGTCAAATCCATTTTTTTTTTTAAATCCGATAGGCTATTTGCCAATTTCAATTTATTTTTAAAATAGTTAAAATTAGGTTAAATAAAAAAATAATTAATTAAATTTCAACATAATTCTTTTCAATTACTAATTTAATATCTAAAGAAATTTAACAAAATAATTTAAGAACATAAAAAATGAGCTTGAACTTAATTTTTTCCATAATTAAGTTGCATACGTATTCTCTTGAGGTTTAGAGGAACTAAAATCCACATAGTTCTCTTATCTCAATCCCCTTACTTTACCTCAATCGCCTCCTTCCGTTCTGGTGGTCATCATTTTCATAAAGCTTCCACTTTGTTCCCGCACGATTTCTTGTTGCATTAACACTGCTTTTGTCCAATCGTCAAGACATGTCTAGGCCTTCACTGATTTGGGAGACATACTCGAATAGGTTTGATCCAAGATATTTCCCGCACTGAATGCTTGCTCCACAGCTACTGTTAACACCGGTGTTGCTAAAATTTGTTTAGCAATAATTGTCATGATTGAAAATTGTGTTGAATGCTCCTTCCACCATTGCAGGATTGATCACCAAACTCAAATGAAATGTTTAGATAACTATTAAGCTTACACTTCGAGCTTGCTGAAGACCCCTAGGATCTTTTGACTCTTTGCAATAGTAGTTTTGCTCTCTACTTAGTTTAGAGGTATCCTCAACTTTACTACTGGTATGGTTATGACAGGAGATATTAATACTTAAACTCTAAATTCCACTATATTCATCATATAAAGCATAAATTTCTTTTTTATTTTACTAATAAATCATAAACATTTATATCTTTAGAATTTTATAATAAGCTTTCAAATAGTCATGCAATCCATCTAATTTACAACGTGGATCAAAAATACATGCAACTAAATAAATAAGTGAAATTATTTTAAAATATTCTAACCATTTATTTTTCATTGCTTGAATACAATGAATTAAATTCAAATCATTTTCAGATTCTTCCATCACACCACAAATATTAACACACTCAATTAAAAATAAATGTGTTTGTAGGATAATAAATATAACGCCCTGATTCCACGGATACGGGGACGTCACTGCGACGTATATACGTAGGTCAGAAATGCCCCCACGTATATACGCTAAGCATAAACGTACAATACAAAATCAGAGTACAACACAAAGCGTGGTATAGTCATATGCCAACTATAGAAGTACAAATACAAAGTTATACAAGTTATGATAACTGTTACACTTTACAAGTGTTTTGTTTTCACAACCAAGTCCAAAAGAATATATACAAAGATATACACAAGGTGCTCACGTAAGAGATGGAGACTCGTGAGCCAAAAAGAGGAGTACGGCACGAGGGAACTAGAGCTGGTCAGCCTGCTCACTGAAGTATGCCTGATCTTCCGTGGAAGGATCCACTTCGTTCCAGGTCTCGGAATCTGAATATGCAAATCCAAGGAATCAAGACATATAAACAATAGATAGCTGCAGCCAAGTGGCTAAGGGACGAGTACAAGTAAGATGGGACTATACAAGTATATCAACTAACAGATATGAAAAGCATGAATAGATAAAGTCGTATAATAGATCTACAATTAACATTTTATTATTATTACTTGTCTTACTGTGATATCTAACTATGTGACCCAGCGTCCCAGAGCACATAGGTCCATATCCCAATAAAGCAAGGGGGTTATTGGAAATCAGCGGTTGTATCGACGAACTATGTTTACAGTGGACCCCGTACATACCCGGGATAACGGCCATTGATTGTTCCGTTGCTTGGTGACGGAAGCCAGCCGCTAGGCTCAACTGGAGGGACTTATGTATGCCCTTTTCATGATGGTACCAGAAATAAAGGGAGCAAGCACTCCCCTCGGTCCCCTGGAGGCCCACAGGTTAGACCGGAACATGGGTTGCACAACACTCCTAAAAGCCACTGTAAACACGAACACATCGATATCCGCATGTCTTCCCCCGGACCCAATGTAAATTGGTCTATTTTATACAAAAGTCGAGTCTATCATGCTTGATGTAAGTGATGGCATGATAAGGTGGAGATGTATATATTAATTAACAAGTCCTAACATGAAAATACATGGTAACAAGTCATGGAGTATAAGTGGTGAGATCCAACGAGTAATATGTCATGAGGTATCGATTATGAAGCATAAACATGAACAAAGTATCACATGCATAGAGGTTAAAGTCCAAAATCAGAAAAGGAAACAACTAAGTTAAATAGTCAGAATTAGTCGACTAGGTGGGAGATTAGTCGACTAATAAGGGTCTTCAGTCGACTAATAGTCCGCAGGAGTCGACTAAAGTGGTTTTCCAGAGAGTTTGGTAGTCGACTTGGGTTGGAAGGGTAGTCGACTTGGTGAACTATAAGTCGACTAACGGGTACGCAAGTCGACTAAATCTGTGATATAAAAAGTTGGGATTAATTTCCGGGACATGTTAGTCGACTAGGGTACTATGTATAGTCGACTAGAGGTCTCTGGTCGACTAATAATTTGGGATAAGTCGACTAGAGCCGAGAGTTGGTAATTTTTTGGTTCAAGGAAAATTAGTCGACTAGGGGTCAAAATGTAGTCGACTAGGGGGTCTAGTCGACTGGTAAAAATGGGTTAGTCGACTAAAACTGTGAAAATCAGAAAAGCTACGTTTCAACTAAAGTGGGTTAGTCGACTAGTCTCTAGGTCAAGTCGACTAATCCTGGAGAAAACAGAAAACAGAACAGAATTTCAGATGGTTGTTTGTTGGCCTAAAAATGGGATTTTTATGACACAAGTGTATATGAATGATCTTCACATGTACACAAAGAAGTGATCTAGTCTTGGTGAGTAAAAATACTCACAAGGAAAGGTTATTTGAAGGTTCTACGAGTCTTGAAGGATCGTTTGCCGACGATGTCACCAACTAGGTCTTTGGCGATACCTCCGACGAAGTGAGATGCGATCCAAAACCAAGAGTGTGGTAGCTTGAGAAGAAGATGGTGAAGGCTTTGAGGTGGTTGGGAGTTAGGGATTGAGATGGAGAAGTGAAAAAAGAGAAAAGAATTGTAAAGGAAAGTTTATATAGGATTTGATTTTTGTAAAGGGGATGAAATTAAAGAATTGGAGAGGGGTTTTGTGCAAATAGGGGAGGATGGGGTTGTCTCCCTTGGCCAATGGTGGCCGGCCATGGAGATGAAGAGTTAATGAAGGCATTAATGAGGAAGTGGGTGGGATTTTTAGATATTTTGGAGGAGAAGATATTTTGGGAAGTTGGTGGAAGGAAAGAAGGAAAGAAAAAGGAAAAAGAAAAAGGAAAAGAATTTGTAAAAGAAAAGATATTTTCTTAATTTTGAAAAATGAAAATATTGAAAACACTGATTCCCGGGTTTAAATCGAGAATGCGGAAAACATTTCGGAAAATACCGAAATCGTCCGAAATTCAAGTATCTCGGAACGACTCGTAATTTTTACCAAAAATCAAGAATAATATAAGAAGACGTATAGTGAAATCCGTTTGAAGAAATACTTTATAGTTTTGGAACTAAAATTCCCGGAATCAGTTAACTACCGACTCCGTTGGAATTTTCATAAATTTATAAAATTCTAAAAAAAAGTATTTAGATAAGAAATGTCATTCTAAGAAATAATGTCTAAAAGATTCTCTTGAAATTCCTAACTGTTTGGGAATTAAAATTCCAGGAATCGATCAGCGATACTGGTCGACACCGGTTTTGAAGAAATTCATTTTAATTCTAGAAAATTCCAGAAATTCACCTAAAATCTAATATATTAGAAAATGATATTTGAAATTGAAATTGGTCAAATACGGGAAGTAAATCGAAAAATACGATCGAAAATCAGAATACGCAACTTAGTACGTATTTCGGAAACGGGGTATTACAATCTACCCACCTTACAAAAATTTCGTCCTCGAAATTTCATAAGGTGAAGGGTAACAGGAATGGTAACAGATAGATAAGGCTAGGATGAGAGATAACAAATAGAAAAGAGTAAAAGGAAAGAGTCTAACCAATCAAGATGAGAAGAGTTGAGGATAACGCTCTCGGATGACGTCCTCTCGTTCCCAAGTGGCCTCTCCTGGCGCATGGCGGTTCCAAGATACCAACACTAAAGGTATGGCTTTGTTCTTCAGTGTCTTCACACTCCTATCCAAGATGGCCATTGGCTGCTCCTGATATGATAAATCCGGTTGTAGCTCCAGCTCGGAATGATCCAAAATATGGCTGTCATCCTTAACATACCTCCTCAACTGAGACACGTGGAAAACATTATGAACTCCGTCCAACGATGGCGGCAACGCCAATCGATAAGACACATCTCCCACTCGATCCAATATCTCGAATGGGCCGATATATCTCGGACTTAGTTTCCCACGAGTGCCGAACCGGATTACTCCCTTGGTAGGTGAAATCTTCAAGAACACATGATCTCCAACTCCGAATTCCAATGGCCTCCTCTGCAAATCTGCCCAGCTCTTCTGCCGACTCTGAGCTGCCTTGAGATGATCTCTGATAACTCTAACTTTCTCTGTGGTCTGGATCAAAATCTCTGGCCCCAATAGACTCCTCTCACCGACTTCATCCCAACAAATCGGTGACCTGCATTTCCTCCCATACAGTGCCTCAAAAGGTGCCATCTTAATACTTGCCTGATAACTGTTGTTATAAGAAAACTCAGCCAAGTGAAGATGATCTTCCCATGAACCCCTGAACTCAATCATGCAGGCTCTAAGCATGTCCTCGAGGATCTGGATGGTCCTCTCAGATTGTCCGTCTGTCTGAGGATGATAGGCTGTACTGAACTTCAGACGAGTTCCCAGACTCTCTTGGAGACTCTCCCAGAAATGAGATCTGAATCTGGTATCTCTATCGGATACAATACTGACTGGAACTCCATGCAGACGAACTATCTCCTTCACATACTTATCTGCCAGAACTTCTGTAGTCTGACCCACCCTGAATGGTATGAAATGAGCTGACTTGGTGAGACGATCAATGATAACCCACACAGCATTATTACCTTTGGGACTACGAGGTAATGCCGTGACAAAGTCCATAGTGATGTGCTCCCACTTCCATTCAGGTATTGGCAAAGGATGAAGAAGCCCAGCTGATCTCTGATGCTCAATCTTTATTTGCTGGCACACCAAGCACTTAGCTACAAACTGAGCTATCTCTCTCTTCATGGCATTCCACCAAAAGTGCTTCTTCAAGTCCTGGTACATCTTGTTTCCTCCTGGATGTATAGAATAGGCTGAACTGTGTGCTTCCTCCAAAATCTTCTGTCTAACTTCCCCTTGGGGAACACAAAGCCTACCTCCAAAGTACAATGCACCATCCGGACGAATACAGATATCCGTCCTCAATCCAGCCTCTACCTGAGTTCTGAATGTCTGAAGTCTGGGGTCCTTCTTCTGAGCTTCCTTGATCTCTTCTATCAATGAAGACTGGATCTGCAAGGTCATAAGCTGTCCTGCCTTCTCAGCTCCTCGAACCACCATCAAGTCCAATCTGATAAAGTCCTGAATCAACTCCTTCTGTTGAGTGATTTGGACTAACACTCTGTTCTCTGGCATCCTGCTCAGGGCATCTGGAACTGTATTGACCTTGCCTGGATGATATTGCAAGTCAATGTCATAGTCTGCCATCAGTTCCAACCACCGCCTCTGCCTCATGTTCAACTCTTTCTGTGAAAAGATATACTTGAGGCTCTTGTGATCTGTATATATCAGCACTTTATCTCCCAGAAGATAGTGCCTCCAAATCTTCAAGGCAAAGATCACTGCCGCCAACTCCAAGTCATGAGTTGGGTAATTCCTCTCATGAGGCTTCAATTGCCTAGATGCATATGCTATCACATGATCATGTTGCATAAGCACACACCCCAGGCCTTTACCTGATGCATCACTAAAGATGACCATCCCTCCTCTCCCTGAGGGAGTTCTCAAGATAGGAGCTGAAATGAGCTTCTGCTTCAACTGCTCGAAGGCTGCATCACACTCCTCTGTCCAAATATACCTTACTCCTTTCCGGGTGAGCTGGGTTAACGGAGCTGCAATCCGAGAGAAATCCTGGACGAAACGTCTGTAATATCCAGCTAGTCCAAGAAAACTCTTTATCTCCGTCACCGTCCTCGGAACTGGCCAATCCTTTACTGCCTGGACTTTGCTCGGATCAACTGAGATACCTTCTGCTGACACCATATGTCCAAGAAATGCTATACTGTCCAGCCAGAATTCACACTTACTTCTCTTGGCATGAAGCTGCTCCTGCTGAAGTGTCTGCAACACAATCCTCAAGTGTTCAGCATGCTCCCTATTGTTCTTTGAATAGATCAAGATGTCGTCGATGAAAACAACAACAAACTGATCCAAGAAGGGCGAGAACACTCGGTTCATCAAGTCCATAAACACTGCAGGGGCATTAGTGACTCCGAAAGGCATAACAAGAAACTCATAGTGGCCATATCGGGTCCTGAATGCCGTCTTCGGTATGTCCTCCTTCTTCACCCTCAGCTGGTGGTAACCCGACTGTAAATCCAATTTGGAGAACACACGGGCTCCATTAAGCTGATCAAATAGATCATCAATCCTGGGAAGGGGATACCTGTTCTTGATGGTGACCTTGTTCAATTCCCTGTAATCAATACAAAGTCTCTTACTACCATCCTTCTTGTTGGCCAACAGTACTGGAGCTCCCCATGGTGAAGTACTTGGCCTAATCACTCCCTTATCTGAATACTCCTGCAGCTGCTTCTTCAGGATCTCCAACTCCGTCGGTGCCATCCTGTACGGAGCCTTGGATATAGGTGCTGCTCCTGGAATAGTCTCGATGGAGAACTCAATCATCCTGACAGGTGGCAGTCCTGTGATCTCAGCAAACACCTCCGGGAATTCATCCCACACCGGCACCTTCTGCTTCTGAACCTCCGAAGAAGTAATCTGAGACTTTCCCTTGGTGGTCTTCACTTCTCCACTAAACTGGAACTCTGGTTGAAGTGGAATTCTAAACTTGATCTTCTTCTCCCTACAATCAATCACAGCATAGTACTGACTGAGCCAGGTCATGCCTAAGATCACGTCGTACCCTTTGGTGTCTAGTACGAGCATATCTATGGCCATGGTCTTATCACACAGTTCTACTGGACAATCAGTACACACTCTAGATGATATGACTACCCCATTCCCTGTACTTATCTCCCATTTGTGGTCTAAAGCCTTAACAGGTATTGAATGTAAAGCCACAAATTTATCTGAGATGTAACAGTGGGATGCACCCGAATCAAATAAAGCGAGAACAGGCTTTGCATGAACTCTGATGTTACCTGTAATCACCTCCTCTGAAGCCTCAGCCTCTGCTTCCGTCAAGTTGTAAGCCTGACCTCTGCCACGCCCTGTTGACGTCCTACCTCCTCTCTGTACTGGGCGAATGACATGCTGTGGAGGAAGGGGTGCTCTCCTCATCACCGGTCCCTGGCTTCTCTGCCCAAGTGGCCCTGGTACTGCCCGCTGTCCACTCGGTCCTGGAAGTAATGGCAAGGTCTGGTTGGCTATCTCCAATCTCCTGTGTGGACAAGCCCCTATAGAATGATCTCTGGAACCACATATCAGGCACCACCCATTTGCTCTACGGCAATTTGCTCGAGTGTGTCCTGGTTTCAGACAGAAGTTGCAGAAGGTAGATGGTTGGGCTGTCTGGTAAGGAGCCGGTCTGAAAGGTTGCCTCTGAATCTTCGCTGCTCTAAATGGGCCCCCTCTTCCCATGGGTACAAACGGCCTCTTCATGGCCTGGTTCTCTTGCTTCCTCTGTAACACCCGCTCTACCTCTCGAGCGACGGTGAGAACCTCAGAATAGGTCTTCATCTGTTGAGACATCAAGAAGGCCTGTAAGTCCAACTGCAGGCCCTGCTGAAACCTGCTTGCTCTCTTCTCTTCGTCCGTCACCATATATGGCGCGAAGCGGCTCAATCTGAGAAACTCCGCGGCATACTCGTCCACGGACTTGTTCCCCTGCTGGAGTCTGATGAATTGCTCCTCCATATCTTTCTGCGCTGTAGCAGGGAAAAAGCGGCTGTAGAAACTCTTGGAGAACGTATCCCAAGAGATAGGTCTCTCCAAGCGGGCCTCCTCTGCAAGCCACCAAGTCCGAGCTATGTCTTTAAGCTGAATCTTGGCGACTTCAACTTGGTTCTCCTTCGGGACACGGGCTGCATTTAGTAGGTCTGTCGTGTCCGTCAACCATTGCTCCGCCTCCAATGGTTTCTCGCTCCCCGTGAATATAGCAGGCTGTAGTCTTCTGAAGTCCGATACATTCCCGGGCTTCTGTTCCTTCGGGGCTGCTAACTCTTGTCTAAGGAGCTCGGTCTGCTGCTGCTGATTTTCCATCTGCTGTTGCTGGTTCTGCATCTGCTGTTGTTGGTTTTCCACCATAGTCTGAATGATTCTCAGGACATCAGCATTCTCTCCTCCTACGGGTCCATTGGGCACCTGCCCGATGTTGTTACGACCCGATCGTCTCTCCATACCGTATGATAACTGGAATTGGAAACAATTGAAAGGAGTTTAGGATACGAAGGAATTGATCAATGAAGGAAGCAAGAAGGACTCTATAACTTTGTACATTGTAGTTGGCATAAGCAAATTACTAGAATTTGCCACTTGATTGTACTTTAGGTTTGAGAGCCTAGGCTCTGATACCAACCTGTAACGCCCCGATTCCACGGATACGGGGACGTCACTGCGACGTATATACGTAGGTCAGAAATGCCCCCACGTATATACGCTAAGCATAAACGTACAATACAAAATCAGAGTACAACACAAAGCGTGGTATAGTCATATGCCAACTATAGAAGTACAAATACAAAGTTATACAAGTTATGATAACTGTTACACTTTACAAGTGTTTTGTTTTCACAACCAAGTCCAAAAGAATATATACAAAGATATACACAAGGTGCTCACGTAAGAGATGGAGACTCGTGAGCCAAAAAGAGGAGTACGGCACGAGGGAACTAGAGCTGGTCAGCCTGCTCACTGAAGTATGCCTGATCTTCCGTGGAAGGATCCACTTCGTTCCAGGTCTCGGAATCTGAATATGCAAATCCAAGGAATCAAGACATATAAACAATAGATAGCTGCAGCCAAGTGGCTAAGGGACGAGTACAAGTAAGATGGGACTATACAAGTATATCAACTAACAGATATGAAAAGCATGAATAGATAAAGTCGTATAATAGATCTACAATTAACATTTTATTATTATTACTTGTCTTACTGTGATATCTAACTATGTGACCCAGCGTCCCAGAGCACATAGGTCCATATCCCAATAAAGCAAGGGGGTTATTGGAAATCAGCGGTTGTATCGACGAACTATGTTTACAGTGGACCCCGTACATACCCGGGATAACGGCCATTGATTGTTCCGTTGCTTGGTGACGGAAGCCAGCCGCTAGGCTCAACTGGAGGGACTTATGTATGCCCTTTTCATGATGGTACCAGAAATAAAGGGAGCAAGCACTCCCCTCGGTCCCCTGGAGGCCCACAGGTTAGACCGGAACATGGGTTGCACAACACTCCTAAAAGCCACTGTAAACACGAACACATCGATATCCGCATGTCTTCCCCCGGACCCAATGTAAATTGGTCTATTTTATACAAAAGTCGAGTCTATCATGCTTGATGTAAGTGATGGCATGATAAGGTGGAGATGTATATATTAATTAACAAGTCCTAACATGAAAATACATGGTAACAAGTCATGGAGTATAAGTGGTGAGATCCAACGAGTAATATGTCATGAGGTATCGATTATGAAGCATAAACATGAACAAAGTATCACATGCATAGAGGTTAAAGTCCAAAATCAGAAAAGGAAACAACTAAGTTAAATAGTCAGAATTAGTCGACTAGGTGGGAGATTAGTCGACTAATAAGGGTCTTCAGTCGACTAATAGTCCGCAGGAGTCGACTAAAGTGGTTTTCCAGAGAGTTTGGTAGTCGACTTGGGTTGGAAGGGTAGTCGACTTGGTGAACTATAAGTCGACTAACGGGTACGCAAGTCGACTAAATCTGTGATATAAAAAGTTGGGATTAATTTCCGGGACATGTTAGTCGACTAGGGTACTATGTATAGTCGACTAGAGGTCTCTGGTCGACTAATAATTTGGGATAAGTCGACTAGAGCCGAGAGTTGGTAATTTTTTGGTTCAAGGAAAATTAGTCGACTAGGGGTCAAAATGTAGTCGACTAGGGGGGTCTAGTCGACTGGTAAAAATGGGTTAGTCGACTAAAACTGTGAAAATCAGAAAAGCTACGTTTCAACTAAAGTGGGTTAGTCGACTAGTCTCTAGGTCAAGTCGACTAATCCTGGAGAAAACAGAAAACAGAACAGAATTTCAGATGGTTGTTTGTTGGCCTAAAAATGGGATTTTTATGACACAAGTGTATATGAATGATCTTCACATGTACACAAAGAAGTGATCTAGTCTTGGTGACTAAAAATACTCACAAGGAAAGGTTATTTGAAGGTTCTACGAGTCTTGAAGGATCGTTTGCCGACGATGTCACCAACTAGGTCTTTGGCGATACCTCCGACGAAGTGAGATGCGATCCAAAACCAAGAGTGTGGTAGCTTGAGAAGAAGATGGTGAAGGCTTTGAGGTGGTTGGGAGTTAGGGATTGAGATGGAGAAGTGAAAAAAGAGAAAAGAATTGTAAAGGAAAGTTTATATAGGATTTGATTTTTGTAAAGGGGATGAAATTAAAGAATTGGAGAGGGGTTTTGTGCAAATAGGGGAGGATGGGGTTGTCTCCCTTGGCCAATGGTGGCCGGCCATGGAGATGAAGAGTTAATGAAGGCATTAATGAGGAAGTGGGTGGGATTTTTAGATATTTTGGAGGAGAAGATATTTTGGGAAGTTGGTGGAAGGAAAGAAGGAAAGAAAAAGGAAAAAGAAAAAGGAAAAGAATTTGTAAAAGAAAAGATATTTTCTTAATTTTGAAAAATGAAAATATTGAAAACACTGATTCCCGGGTTTAAATCGAGAATGCGGAAAACATTTCGGAAAATACCGAAATCGTCCGAAATTCAAGTATCTCGGAACGACTCGTAATTTTTACCAAAATCAAGAATAATATAAGAAGACGTATAGTGAAATCCGTTTGAAGAAATACTTTATAGTTTTGGAACTAAAATTCCCGGAATCAGTTAACTACCGACTCCGTTGGAATTTTCATAAATTTATAAAATTCTAAAAAAAAGTATTTAGATAAGAAATGTCATTCTAAGAAATAATGTCTAAAAGATTCTCTTGAAATTCCTAACTGTTTGGGAATTAAAATTCCAGGAATCGATCAGCGATACTGGTCGACACCGGTTTTGAAGAAATTCATTTTAATTCTAGAAAATTCCAGAAATTCACCTAAAATCTAATATATTAGAAAATGATATTTGAAATTGAAATTGGTCAAATACGGGAAGTAAATCGAAAAATACGATCGAAAATCAGAATACGCAACTTAGTACGTATTTCGGAAACGGGGTATTACAATAAACGCCAGATAAAATGTAAGTAGCATCATTAAAAATTCTTAAGATATCCAAAATACCTTTGCATGCAGCCCATTGAGGAGGATATAAATTAATTTCACTAATATTGTTAACAACAAAATCACATAATAATTTTTTATAATCATTTCTATTATTAAGTAATCCCTAAGTTAAATTCTAACAGGTTGGAACATTATGTGGAAATCGTTTGGGCCTCGTATCTTTTGATTTATAATATTTTTCTCAATCTTTCATTACTCGTGGATGTGCAGATAATAGTGAAGTACGTGTCTAATATGTTTAATATGTAATCTTCTAATTGTTTTAGACCATCTTGCACACATAAATTTAAAACATGACGAGCAAATCTTTGATGAAAAAATTTACCCCCAAATGCAGGTTTACAAACTTTTTCTAGTTTAGGGATAGATGCAGTATTAGCAAATGCATTATAAAAACCAACTGCAAAAATCTTATTAATCAAATTATATTCTTTTACAACTATTTTTATCAATCTATATATATATTATAAGCAGTATATCTTTCATCAAAAACTCTAAAAGCAATTACTCTTTTTTGTAAGTTTCATTCACAATCAACCCAATGACAGGTGATCCCCATATAAGAATGTTGTTGCCAGTGACTACTCCATATATTGTTACATATAGATACACTCCCATCAAAGTGATAAAAAAATTCGCATAATTCTTTTTTATCTTTTTTATAAAGTTTATGCAATGTGCATGTGAGAGTGGTGCTAGGCACTCTAGTTACTTCAAGATTTAAGGTATTTTTACAATAATTCATAAAACCTAATTTTTCATCAAAATTAAAAGACAAGCGTTCAACAGCAACCATTCCTCTTAATTCATTTCTATTTTTAACATCAGAGGAATGAGATAATTGAGAAGGGATATTGGTAGCGGACTTTAATATTTCTAATTCAGCATCATCAGCGCCGTAAATCATCTCTGCCAATTGCAAGTAACTCAGATTATCATCTCTGCCGACGAATTGATTTTCACCAATCTTGCTCTTGCCACTTGCCGACGAACGTTCACTTGCCATGATGATGGACAGAGAGAGAGAGAGAGAAGAGAGAGAGAGAGAAAATTAGACAGTGCTTAAAAATTAGAATATAACGTGCTGCGACTCTTTTGCTGCTTCTGCGACTGAGAAAAGCCAAGAAATCCAGCTTCTCGAATCACCACAGCTTTAGCTTCTGCTTTTCAAGAAAGTTGCTTTTAAAGCCAACTACTAAACATTTGATTTGAAGGGGCAAGAAAGAAAAGAAAAACAGTTAAAAGAGTTTACAATCTGCTGGTACTAGAAATAAATAACTCAAGCATGCATATTTCACACCGCAGTGTTTCATATATTTGTGCATAAACTCCATGGCCGATGACCAAATTCAGATTAAAACATCATCATCGCGTTTTATTAGGATCACACAAGATATTTAAAGTTAACAAGGATGGAGCTGCCCCAACATTAAAGTAGGGATTTTACATAGTAAGTACCAATATTTGATATTACTTCTTTGAGGCAAGAAAATGGACTCGCGCAAGGGCATATGTCTTGCCTGCCACCAGGACTCCTGTTTGTGACCACTGAAAATCTTCCCATTCTAGATTATCCTCAATAACCTGAGTAGGGGAAAGAGATCATACACATAATTAATAAAATTATTATCAAGTATGGAAGAAGATTTTATATCTATCACCATTCAAAACTCAACAACTCAAGCCCCAGGTACTGTTGGTTTGTTATGAACAGCAGATCTACCATAATTCTGTGAAGCATTACCAGCAAACTTGGTCTCGTCTTATCAATTTACATCGCAACTTTCGCAGTAAAAGTGAACTGGTGGAGATGGAATAGTAAAACAGAATTTCAAACACCATAAATCCAAGCAACAAGGGAAGAATTCATTGTTTAAAAAGGATAATATGATCCACTTGATATCAGCAAGCAGAAAGAAAGGGGTTCCAAAATGTCACTTCATACCTTTGCTTAGTTATATTGCTTCTACACTATGAAAAGTTAGGGGGTCGAAAGGATATTTTGAAAGGAGTAGAATCCAACAGAGGATGGTTTCGATTCATTGTGTGTGTGTGTAGAGAGAGATAGATTTGTGTCATTCCAGAAGGATTAGAGGCCGAACCTTCCCACTCAAATAGAAAACCCTACGACATCCAAATGCAAGATCCATTCCACTGAAGTTGATTTACATTATTTCAAATAATTAAAAATCAAAAATCATGTATTTTGAATACATTTTGCCCATCCATCAAGTAGACGCAAAATGGACAACCGAAAATAGCATATTACTTAAATCTACGTCTTTAGACATACAAATTCTCGATCCGACCATTTCGTCATGATTTAAACACTTAAAACCCTCACACCGATTTTTGTCAGATTTCAAATATTCTACACTGTTAAACTAACCAACTCACTATCGCGGCCATCCATTCTGCGTGTACTTAATGGATGGACAAAAAGTATTCAAGATACATGATTTTTGTTTTTAGTTATCTGAAATAATATAGATCAACTTCAACGAAGTGGATCTACATGCTTATATTTGAGTTATACAACTCTCTCTCTCTCTCTCTCTCTCTCTCTATATATATATATATATATATATATATATATATAGAGAGAGAGAGAGAGAGTGAGTTGATCCCCTAAGAATGGTTTTCACGGATTTCTGTGAGAACTTTCATGTGGGCTGTCGGATCTGATAGAGATTTGATTTTATTTGATTTGATCTATTAGATCCGATGGCCCACGTGAAAGTTCTCACAGAAATCCGTGAGAACCGTTCATTATTGATTTTACCAGAAGCCACACTTTTCTCCTAGTAAAATCATAAATTATACGTACAATAAATAGCAGGCAAATTTAGTTATTAAACTCGGAGAATTAAACAAGTACCTCAAGGTCCTCCGCACGTAAAGGGATGCCACTGGTAAGCATAATTTCCTCCGGAAGGATCTTCTTGCAACGAGACAACCGGAAGACATCAACTGTATTCTCACGTTCTGCAAGATTTTTATCACCATTTTGTAGATGTGAATTATGGTGTTGACGTTTCTCATGCTCCAATTCAGGTGTTTGAGCAGATGCCGCCACTGTGCCATTATAGACAGCCTTCTCACCAATGTAGCAGAGCTCATACCTACAATGGTTGCATGAAGAGAAGATCAATTTAGAAAATTTATTTCTGGCATTAAAAGAATCCACATTCTACACGAGTTGAAATTATTTACTACTTCTAAACCAAGAAAATATTATCCAGAACAAATAGATTTGAAAGGTGAGACAAGACATGTACACGAAGATTCTACAACCACCTAAAAAGGAATATCATTGTTCTTAAAAACTATTAATTGGACTAGAAATTAATATGTTACTATATGCCGCCGCCGCCCCAATGTACCACGGACACTCCTATTATGAAGCCATGTCGCGTTGCACGCATGTCTGACACACGAGTTAAACACATGTCGTGTATTTTTAAGTAGTAGTCACATGTCATGTCCTTGTCAGTAAAAAAAAAAATGGGGGCAGGCAAAACACTAGCGACACTAATATTATCACCAAAACCAAGCCACAACTATTTTGAAAATGAGTATGTATGGGCGCACCTGAGTGAGCAGAAATCCACGTGATGGCAGTAAAGATGCAACGTAAACAACAAAACCTAAGGAATAACAAATAACAACCGGTAGGCACTGGTATAATCCTAAAAGCCTATGGTTCACTTGGGGGACTAGGTAACCCAAAGACAACTATAATCTAAATACTAATTCACATTAATAAAAACATTTTGATCAACCTAAGGTAACAAATATCAGAGAAAGCACTGCTTTAGAACTCTGATCAGTGAAAGAAAATTTACATGAAATCTTCACATTAAAATTTCAAAAGTCACTGCAACCCGAAGAATAACCTTATTAGTACAAAAAGTGGATAATCAGATCTAAATAGCATTATAATTTAGCTTTCAACCAAATGCAGCAATCACTTACAGTCTTACATAAGCCATGTTATGAGAGTAGGGGTAAGCAGGCAAAGCATAGAAAGAAATGAAAAGAACTACAAATGGAAGAGCTTTTGTTCTTTTTGTTTTATTCTGATTTGCTTTTTTTTTTTTTTTTTTTGGGGTGGGTGGGGGGGGGGGGGGGGGGGGTAAGTGGACTTTTCCTTTCTCAGCTTGCATAATATAGATGCACCAGAACTTCAGTATGAAGTGACATATTCACAAAAGAAGATGGAAACCTCAACCAAACAAATCTTTTTCAGCCTTGCCAAAGTGTATAATCTTCAGTGAATTTTTGAAATATCCCCATACCCCCCCAAGTTTAATCAAAGTCTTTGCAGACCAAACCAGCTCATCCAATAGAAATTAAATTAATACAAAAGGCATGAAAACTTAAGGAAGATGAATGGTAAAAAGAAAAAGATTAAATGCAAGTACATGCATGGGGTAGCACAGAATGAACATATCCTGAATAAAATTCATCAGGTCCCAATTGCCAAAAAATGCAATGATATAAGACATGCATCACTTGTATTGGTGTTTCAATTTCACTTTAATAGCTTCAGCAAATGAAATGAATCGGTGATATACGTCTAACATGGGTGCAGCGCAACTAGAGTGACGTGGATCCTAGTTGGTAACATTTCTCAGTGGAACGATTAAATGTTAATTAGTTACATTAACTAGTTTCTCAATATCACCCCTCTTAAATTGAAAAAAAATGGTTAATTGCTCAATCAAACTTCATTGTTTCTTGTTCTTCTTTACAAAAATGTCTACGTGTGAATCCCCAAAACACGCAAATTATCAGTCCTGGGTCTGCCCTTGTGTATAAGCTGTTATCACCTAAAACATTTGTATAGAATGATGCAAGTTACGTACTTTTTTTCAAAAAAGCTAATTGTTTTATGGGTCATGTTACTAAAATTAGCTTCTTTCTATATATTAAAAGCAACCTACTACATATCTATTTATATGAGCCAGATATACATATATTCAAAAGAAACAATCTATTTGAATGACTGCAGAAACTAAAGTGTAGTGACATTCATTATGTTTCTAATCATATAGGATGCTTTGTAACCAAAAACAATATCAAGGATCTTCTGGTTTCTTCACTAGAAATATATCAAGAAAGACCCACGAATATATACACAAAACAAAAAAGAATACACAGGAACAAACATTATAAAGGGTAGAAAGAAAAAACAATATAAGAGCAAGAAAGAAGATGCTGAAAACATGTATTCTTGTCACTCAAATAGTAAACAAGAGAATGGAAGCTTCGCATGGCTACTCACTTGGTCGTCCTAAAAGAAACTCAATAAGAATACTGCATAAGTATTAACTAGACGAACAACCAAACAAAAGATAATAACCTATTTTTAACAAGTATGCATAAAAGGAAAAAGGTTTACTGATTAAGTTCTTTACCTCTTTGAATGAGTTTCTAAATATAGAACCTCTCCCTTCTTTAAGCGTGCAGAAGTATAAAGAGGCTTCTTTAATCCCTTATCAGCAACTACGCTAATACTGTATTTCAGCCTGCAGCGATAAGAATTCACAAGAGAGGATATCAAAGTCATTATATTAAACAAAATGCAGTGATATTAACTCTATACACATTTTGTACAATAGGACTTCAAGGATGTTAAAAGATTTACAGGTTATCCAGCAGAAATAAATTCAAACATGCATTTATATACATCAACAAGTCTTAAATCCCAATATTTGGGGGTCGGCTACATCAATCCATTTCTTCCATTCAACTCTATTAAGGGCCATATCCTAGTAGCATAATGCATTAAAATATACTTCTTAATTTCCTCCATCCATATTCGTTTAGGCCTCCCTCTAGTCTTCATTGCTCCATTAACTATGATCTAGTCACTTCTCCTAATTGGTGCACTTATGCTCATGCCAACCATCTTGAACTGATTCTCTCTTATCTTACTCTTAATAGGAGTAAACTCTAACTTCTTATGAATGCATCCAATTCGTATCATACAATATATATAACATAGCAAAGTCTATAGTTGTCCAGTAAAACTTTCCCTTCAATTTCATTGGTCCTACAATCACAATGGAGATTAACTATTTGGATATATTCCACTCATCCATCTCACATTGTCATTTTTACTACTCATTTTTTTTAACATGTTTCTTAGTTGCCTAAAGTTCTAAACCATAGAACATAGAAAGTCTAATAGTCTCTCAATAGAACTTTCCCTTCAATTTCATGGGTATCCTACTGATTGTAGTAGATTACATATTTGGATTCCACCTTGTTTTTATTGAAAGGTTAGTGCAGGAAATTAAGCAAACCAATTGGTCATACCTTGTGCCCTCTGTTATGTATAACATACATGTGTATATGCATGTGTGATTGTGTTGATTGGGTTTTTTTTCTTCTTCTTCTTATTTATTTATTATTATTTTTTGTTGGAGGGGAGGGATACATGCATACAAGTGGGGTCAGTGGAGGTATGGGGGGACAGATAGAGGTCTCTCTCTCTCTCTCTCTCTCTCTCTCTCTCTCTCTCTCACACACACACACAACACCACCGCACCACACACTGAGTCTCTCTCTCTCTCTCTCTCACACACACACACACACACACACACCACACACGAGAGAGAGAGAGAGAGAGAGAGAGAGAGAGAGAGAGAGAGAGACTTGGCTCTTTTGGAAAAGGTTATGAAGCTATTCAAATCAATGAATAGCCACCTAAATTGTAGATCCCTTGTGTTCATCTACACCTACAACCTTTGGGGCACTTAAAAACCGAGAATAAAAACATAAAGTGATTAGTAGTTTTTTTTAAATCATACACATCAAAAGGAGCACAAATGACAGGGCCGAAAGTATTAGTTCCTCTGATGTTTGGAGAATATATGACTACTGCTGTGGCTAGTTGGGTAATAATGACAACAATGCTTATTTGGGCAGGTTCCTTACATAGACCAGTGGCCTTCTAATCCTCCTTTAGCCAGAATTCTTTTTAAAACAAATTGCATGAACACAGCCTACAAAGGTTTGGCTCTATGTATAGTATGTCCCGAAGAAAATGATGGATATCGTTGACAACCAGGACAGCTGGATAGGATCACAGAGTCACAGACACCCTAGCAGTAGATCACTAGATTTTATTCGCATTATGCATAAAAATATGAATAGGGAAGAGTATACTAGATGGATGAACTCCTTGGATCTCATGTCCTTGCCATTTTCTAATGTAACGGATGTTGCAATTAAAAAGAATTGATCGGAAGGACAAGATTTCATCCTGAACTTTCACAGGCCGTACAGTCGAGAAAAGGTGTGTTGATTATGGTTATTCTGTGGAAAGGGAGAACATAATAACAACAAGCAACAGAAGTTACAGAACGATATTTCTTTACATATCATTCCACTAAGGACTAACAGATATATACAATATAATTAGCACCAGTTAAAACTAAATATAGTAATGAAAAATATTACCCATGAACATCTTATTCCTCATCCTTATTTATGAACTCATCATAGTGTTTCCCCATGCATTTCCGGGCATGCTCTGGTCAAGCATCTAGAGACAATGCAGTTGGGCACCTCTAGCTCTGACCATCAGTGCTTCCCGCATCAGGGATGTTATCAGATCCCCCCCCCCCCCCCCCCCCCCCCCAACAAAGGATTTGAATCATCGCGTAAATGCTATTTCATGGTATTAAACAAATACACTCGTGTCTCCCCTTGCATTTATGCTCTCTCTTCTTGAGTGTAAAAGAAACCTAGTGAGTATATGTCGAGCTTTCTTTATCCCTTGTTTCTTGTGTGATTAAAAACGTAGTTTGGTCGTTTTATAATGGAATTTATAAGCAACACATCCAATATGCAGATTGTCCTATCCAAAAATTGGTATTACTGGGCTGCAAACTACCAGTTTGATAACATTGTTAAAATAATGTCTTGCAGACAATATTCCAACTAAATAAACCCAAAGAACATAAGAATCGATAGAAAAATCTGTATCCAATTGTGTTGCCAAAATCAAATGATATAATTTATTTGCATTCCAGTACACACTAGTTTCATGCAAATTGTAATTTATTGGTGAGAAATGACAATTAGAAAAACAAGAGATCAAGAATTAAAGAAAATTTACTGCATAGTAGTATGGTAAGAGTAAAGAGTGCAGGATCCAAATGAATCCTTTCATGTCAACACGAAAACATGGTGCATGCCTACAAATATCTACAATATATAAATTATTAGATTTTTGACATGTGCTATGCCCGAGTAATGATCCTTGTGCGCGAGTTTAGAAGAGAGTTTTGAAAATAAATAACCATAAATATTAATTTTTTTAGAGATCTGTTCTTCAAAAATGCAAGACTAGGAAGATCACATAAAAGTATAATATAATTCTTTTTATTGTTTTGGTGGTACAGGTATTATTCAATATGAAACTTTCTGCATGCTATAAGTGTAAATTCAATGCAACCATGGTCTCCTATGCAAACTATTTGACTCACACTCTCCTAAACAATGCATTTAAAAAATTATAATATTTAATAATTTGATAGAATTTTAAATTCTTTTTTGAGACCTGAAGCTCTGAGGCAAAGGTGAGACAAAATTCAATTCCATACCCCTCCAAAGGGTTTACATTATAGGGGCTGTTTGGATTCAAGGAATTGGGTGGAAGTGAGGAAGTGGGAAGTGTCTTTTTCCCATTTCCACTGTTCATCCAAACACCGGAAAAGAAAAATGGAAAAAGGCCTTTTCCTTTTCTCTTTTCTCTTTTACACAACCTTTTTCTCACTTCCAGTGTGCTACAGTTAATTTTGTGGTCATGTAAATCTCATTTGTAATAAGTTGTAGCACAAAACAGTTAATTTTTTGCTCATATAAATCTCACTTGCATTCTAATTACAGTCCAATTTTTATTTTTCTTAATTAATTTTTATTTTAATATTATTTTGCGGTCAACTCTGTGGTCAACTTTTTCACTTCCACTTCCACGTTACCATCCAAACACCGGAAAAGACATAACATTTTTCAAACCACACTTCCCAACAACATCCAAACACCAAAAAACTTACTAACCAATTCTCAAGTTCCAAAGGGAACTATTACCACTTCCTCACTTCTTCACTTCCTCACTTCCACCCTTAACCAAACAGGCCCTATAATCGTAAAGATTTTCAAGCATAAGATAATTAATAAGCAAAATAGGAACATGATTAAATGACATTAATCTGAGAATGAATATTACCATGGCTCATTGCAAAGATTATACTGAATTGAGACTTCTCGCACAAACCTCTGTTGCCGCAGTGCATTCTGCAGAATAAAATCCATCAAGCACCCATTAAAACTGAAAAATATGTTTTGAGCAACAGAGCAAGATTTAGTAAAGAAGAAACTAGAGTAAGTCCCAAAAAAAGGGGGAAATCTCATATAGGTAAATAATAAGTCATTGTAGTTCACAATCAAAAATTTTACACATAGGGGTAACGCAGCAGACAGTACAAACGAAATATTCTAAAGGAAAAAACTCCAAGAACACGGCTAACAATGCCATTTTGCAAGAAAAAAGCAACACAAACACAGTCTATGGATATGGATGTGCAGAACTACAATACTCTTATCCTCTTAAGCTAGGTGACGAGCAGTGTATGTTACAAAGGAACAAAGAAAAAATGAAGAATTAAAAGAAAACAGATTGACATACCGAAGCTGCAGATCTTGTTGTCATCGTGCGTTCAACAGAAACAGGAGCAAGTGTTGGCTCCAAAGCAGAAATATGTGTAAGACGGGGTTCAAGATCAATAGTTCCACCACCTTTCTGCCAAACACATGAAACAAGACCCAAAGCAAAATGAGACTCCTTAAGGAAGATATGACCCAGAACATACGCATAAGCATGAATGAAGGTTCACATTAGAGGTCAAGAGAGACTCGAGATAGTTAGATTTAACTCTGCATTTTAATGTTATATTCTAAGCAGTGTTGAAAGCAGAAGGCAGCGCAGGGCAGCCCGTCCCTAGGTGAAAAAACATTTGTTTTCTTTTCTCTAAAAGATAAAACTGAGGCTAACCTACGGCTCCAACATCGTCACCCGTCTTCCACAGTCGTCGATGACCTCTGAAGCCCACTTTCAGTCTTCCAATACTGCCTCACACCGTTGTCGTCACACCAGAGAGACTTAGGGTTGAAGATGGGTTAGGGCTCGGCTTTAAGTTATATGAGGCAGGTTCGAAAGAGACACACTTCATAGAAATGGTTTAGGGTGCGGGTTTAAGTTATATAAATGGGTTCAAACCCGACCCGCTTCATATAAATGTATTAGGGTTCGATGCTCAAACTAATTTTCTCCCCTCAATCTCCAGAGCTCTGCAACAGTGTGAAGCAGCAGCAGGAGACAACTTTGAGAGTCATTGGCAACATTGGAAGATGGTGGCAACAACAATGGAGCCACATGCATGCTTTAGTTTTCTTTTTCCATTTTTAAAGGGAAGCAGCCAATTCACATACTCAAACCATGAGCTGAGCGGCATCAGTGCCACCTCCACCTAGGCTGCCACTTTATCCGCTTTTAAAAACACTGATTTTAACCAAACAGTCATAGAAAACTAGCAAGTTACTAGTTTTCTGGCACGTCAAATGCACGTAGCCTAAACTAGAAATGTATAATTTTTTATGATTTTTAAAAAATGTGTGAGCTTTTTTACATACCTTTTTTTCTAATCTTTAATATTGATTTCTCCTCAAATTCTCATAAGCAATTAATAATTCATTTTTTGTGCATCAAGCCTTTGTATAAGGTTAGTAGTGTAATTAAAAGTCAATAAAAAAGATAATAATAAAATCATGACATGCCACATCTAAACGCTACCCCGCCCTCTGCGGTTAGTATAGTGAAGATAATAATAAATCCTACTTAACTGATTACTGGAGTGACGTGTAATGAAAATCAAAATACGGGAAAAATGCTTACTACCTTCACAATGCAGCACCGCTCAACACGAAAACTACAACCTATGCCCGCACCCCAAGCACGAGAACGGACATTGTTTCGTAATGTTGAAGTGTAATCTGCAGTAAAAAAAAAGGTGAACCCACCAATTGATATAAACACTCAGTATCAGAATTTAATTTTTCTTTGTGAATTTTAAAGGTGTACTGACGTTGCAACAACACTAAAATATAACATAGAAGCATTAACTTCAGAGTTCCTTACTATTGCCAGCATTAATAGTAAAAGATACAAACATTAAGTATCATAATTTTGTTTTCTTTGTAAATAGTACAGTACTGAAGTTACAACAACACTAGAATATAACATAGAAGCAGTAACTTCAGAGTTCCTTAACTATCACCAGCATTAAGTAGTAAGAGAAATCCCTTGAGAACGTGGCATGAAATTTGCAGCACACTGCATGTGCGAATCAATTTTGCCAAAAGGCTGAGCATCAGAATTTAGTTTTATTTGCCGCTGCATTTCAGAACAGTGAAAAAAAAAAATACTGCACATGAGGACTAATATTGCCAAAAGGTTGATCAGATTTAGTGTTATTTGCTGCTGCATTCCAGGGCAATGAATGAATGCCATAAAGTTAGCCTTCCTAATTATTTGCTGCTGCATTCCAGGGCAATGAATGAATGCCATAAAGTTAGCCTTCCTAATCCTATCAACAAAAAAGCAGTGCATCATCTATCCACACCCAATAATCAAAAGGAAGTGACATCATATGAACAAATATAAACCAAATGACAGAACTAGGCAGATAATAGCCGCAGCAAGTACCATCAGTAAGAGAATATTATACACTCATGTTGTATAATCATCCAAGATTTAAATTGACAAATAAAAGGAGGTTAGCCTGTCATAGGTCTGACCAGCTGGATCGATGCTGGTTTGACCTTTTACAGTTCCATATACAAGCAAGAAAGATTATTTAAAAAAAATCTCTCAAGCAAAAACCAATGTTTTAAAAAGCGGAAGCGCAATGCATAGCGTTTGCTCCCTATGTGTAGCGTAGCGTAAGCATCATAGCGAAAAGCGTAAGCTACAATATTTTCTGATTTTTTAATTTCTAAAATTTATAAATGTGCCTACACTAAATATTAAAAATATGATAAAATCGGGGAAAATTAAAAAATGCTAGAAAATATTCAAAAAATTATCAAACTATAAAATGACTAAACACAATATTTACACAAGCAATTAGGATATTTTTAAATAGTAAATGAAAAAACAAGAGCAAAAAGTATCAGTACTTGCTTGGAATTTGATGTAGCATCATAAATCATATATAATAAGAAAGAAATGTATGCAAATTGAGAGCAACATTTTTGGTACTTACTTGGATCCGATGTAGAATCATAAATCACAAGACACGAATGATATCTTCATGGAGCATACTTTTTAAGACCATGACAAAAACTAGTAAATAAAAAAAATGAAGTCTTAAATAAGCAAAATAAACAAAGTTTTTAAGTCTTTATCAACCACCAACCAAAATCCTAACTCATAGTCATCTCTCAAGTCATCTCAGATAACTAAATCATCCTCCTCTAAGATAATATGAGCATCAGTATCAATATTGATGTCTCCTGTCTCATCCTCAATGACTATCTCCTTTCCTCTAGAAGATGCTACAAATTCAAAGAAAATTTGATGTAAGTTTCCTAAATTAGTTGTCATTTACTAATTTCAAAGAAGTTAACTCAAGTAGTAAGCATGTTACTTACAAGCAACACTAGTAACTCTAGAACCACTGCATCACTATCTTCCTCTAAAGTAGTGTGATTGTTGTGAATTGCAGTGGTGTCTAAAAAGCCTCCCACCACATCTCCATCCACCATTTCAGATATATTGCCAAGAGAAGGCTCTCCATCCTCTACAATCCACTCATCTTCTGAGGCCACATCCTCAATAAAAATGGGATCCAATTTTTTTTGCCTTTCTCCTCGTATTCCTCTCCCTTAATTTGATGTAATACATCCGTACACAAGAGAGTTAAGTCGATTTTGCTCCAAACGATTCCTCTTCTTGGAGTGTACCTACATCAAATTTATGCGCAAAAATAGCATCCAAATTATCCAATGTTCCAAGACAAGAAAGTGAGCAACAATAGCTAAGAAAAAAGATTTCTAACAAAGTACTTACTTGCTCAAATGTGCTCCAATTACATTCGCAACCAGAAGCACTAGTGGTGAGGGACAGGATACAAATGGCAAATTTTTGGATTACAGGAGTGTCTTCCCAAATCTTTCCCACCAAGAAGCTACATTGACATTTTACATCATTATTTAGACAATTAAAAACCTAAATTGTGGAAAACAAATCTTAAGCAACTTATACCTGGAGTACGAGAACCAATAGTCCTCGTTGATAAGTCAGTCCCAAACTCCCCAAGCTTGTTTTTGTAAGCATCTAAATCAACATCAACTTGTGCCCTCTCATCAACATTCGGAATCATGCGAGCCATACACTCATAAAGACTTTCTCACGTCAGGATGTGTGCTAAAATTTTCACCATAAAAATATTTCGAATTAAGAAGGTAGGATGCTGCATGAATAGGCCTATGGAGCATCTCAGTCCATCTCTTATCTATCAGTTTCCATAATGGCATGTACTTCCTCTATATGCCATCACAAGTTTCAATAATCTTCTCCTTTGCACGATCAAAATACTCATACAAATATGGCATGGAAGGCCTAGTTTCAGAATCAACCTCTCGAAGCACACAAACTAAAGGGACTGATGTGATAACACAAAACAAGAGACGTCCCCAAAATGCTATATCATAAAGAACAATATTTTTTGCTTTCACTGCATTTGGTTTCTTTGCCCAAGAGTTCCAACTAAACTCTTCACAAGAGAACATTGCCCTGAGTGTTTCTTTTTGCTTATACAATCTTTGCAAGGTCAAGAATAATGTAGCAAATCGTGTTACGGCTGGCTTTAGAAGCTCCCTTCCACCAAATGTTTTCTCATCAAATTGAACACCCAACTACGATTATAAATGAAGCTAATAATCTGTTTTGCCGATTCCAAAATCTCTTTGTGCATTTTTAGTTCCCAAATGTCTTCAAGCATCAAATCTATGCAGTGAGCAGCACATGGCGACCAATAAAGTGACTGTCTCTTCTCCATTAGCATCTTGACGGCTAACACATAGGAAGGATGACTATCTGTGATGACCTGTAGAACATTCTCCTCTTCTATTTCTTTGACCATCTCATCCAATTTTCGAAACAAGTACTTCCCAAGCCTTGTGTTCATCGAATGCATCAATTGATTTGTAGAAAAAAGTCCCCACCGAACTATTAACAAGAAAGTTGATCAAGCTTCTATTCTTTTGATCTGACCAGCCATCTGACATCAAAGTGCGCCCAAATTGTTCCCATGCTTTCATATAAGTAGCTTTTATGGCATCAATGCCTTGCACCTCTGCCTTAAGAACACGAGTTCTCAACTCATACATCGATAGTTGTTTCAACCCCATTCCAAACTTACCAATCTCTTCAACCATCTCTCTCTAATAAGAACTATTGACAAGATTGAAAGGCAAGCTAGTTGCATAAAGGCACCTCCCAATCTTTGCTACAACCAACTCCCTTTGCTCCTTCCTTCTTGCATCTATTCTCAATTGTCGTTTGCCGAGGTTGAGGAGCTGCAAACTTATCAAATGGACCAGCAGTTCTAAAAGCCACACTTTTCCCATCAATTTTTGGACTAACTTCTTCAGAAGTTGCACCTATCCGCCCAATACTACAAATTAACTCCACTTTAGCCACTTTCTGTTTATCCATTTTCTGCAGTGCCTCCAGACACATCTTCTTCACGTCAGGTCCGCATTTATCACATGGCTTGACTTCTTTATGAGTACCATCCAAGTGATGTTTCAGCCTCGTAATTCCAGCAGTGATATGCTGATCACAAAACTTGCAATAGCAATAATGAGCTCGTTCTCCATCCTTGGTGTATTTTCACTCACTAGCGAAATCAATAGCTTTTGATTTGTTCTCAGCCATGCGTCTACACTTCTACTATCTAAAATAGTGAAAAAAGAATAATAAATCAGTGTTTAATTATAAATTATCAAATTATTATTCAGTTATAAATTATAAACTATATAAACAGTGAAAAAAGCAATAGAAAAATTAAATTGTTCACTATTCAAAATACTGTTTAAAACATTGTTCACTAAAGATCTCTCTATGGACTTTTCACTGTTCACCAGAGTTAATCTCCCCCACTAATACTCCCAGTCTCCCTTATAAATTGACACAGAGAGAGAGAGAGATCTCTGTCGGAGGCTGAGAGAAGACGGAGATGAGACAGAGATCGGAGAAGGCGGAGACAGAGAGAGATCAGAGGAGAAGGCAGAGAGATCGGAGGAAAAGACAGAGACACAGAGACAGCAAAGATCGGAGGAGACAGAGAGAGAAAGCAGAGACAGAGAGATCGAAGGCTCACCGAAAGCCCTAAGAGTTTGACCCGACCTCGCCAGAGCCCTAGCAGCCAGATCCAACCTCGCCGGAGCCCTAGCAGCTCGATCCGACCTCGCCGGAGCCCTAGAAGCCCGATCCGATCTCGTCGGAACCCTAGCAGCCCAATCCGACCTCGTCGGAGTCCTAGTAGCAAGATCCGACCTCGTCGGAGCCCTAACAGCCCGATCTGACCTCGCAGGAGCCCTAGCAGCTTGAACCATGTCGTCGACGCCCGATCCGACCTCGTCGAAGCCCTAGCAGCCCGTCCGACCTCACCGGCATCCTAGTAGCATGATCCGACCTCGTCAGAACCCTAGCAGCCCAATCTACCTCGCCGGACTCCGATCTGATGTCGCCTGACTCGTCGAAGCCCTAGCAACCCGAGGTTAGTGTTTTTTTTGCTGTTATTTTTCTGATTTCTGTTTATTTCTCTCTCCCTCTCGATACTACTAATAAACAATTTTTTTTGTTTTAAAAAAAAATTAAACGCACGAAATGTATGCCAACCGCGTTGTGATAACGCGCATAGCAGCGTACGCTTCGTATATGAATGCGTACGCTGCGTATTTCCAGCGATTTCTGGCCCCGTTGCATAGCGGTATACAACCGCTTCGCTTCAAAACGCGCTACAATGCACGTTTTTTAAAACACTGCAAAAAACACTAAATTCTAAGATGGAATACTACCCTGACATATGCTATTATAGGGGTGGCAATTGGGTCGGGTCAGGTCGACCCGACCCGATTACTGCTCGACCCATATAATAATCGGGTCGGGTCGACCCGACCCGATTATTATATGGGTCAAAAATTCAGACCCAGACCCGACCCATTCTTAGTCGGGTCGACCCGACCCGACCCATTTGACCCGATTATTAAATTTTAAATACAATTTCTTTACACTTTATTACCAAATTGTTGGGTGGTATAGTTAGTCATCACACTATACTCTACACACTAGAGGCTACGGGTTCAAAATTGGTCTTACGCATATTTTTTGACAATTTGATTAAGGCGAAGGGGAGGAGGCGAGGGCGGCAGAGGAGAAGATCAAGAGGAGGTCGAGGAGGAGAGAGAATAATCGGGTTTGGCGGGTCAAGCGGGTCTGGCGGGTTCGGGTCGACCCGACCCATTTAATAATCGGGTCAGATGGGTCGACCCGATTATGACCCAAACCCGATTAGCCCAAACCCAGACCCGCTAACTTCGGGTCGGGTCGGGTCGGGTCTGGCGGGTCGCGACCCGTCTGCCACCCCTATGCTATTATGGTATTCCAAAGACGACAGTAAGGTCACAGAATAGACAGCGTTGTAAAAAGAGTTTAATATAGCGCCTAGGAGGGGGTTTCATGTCTAAGCCACATAATCTGTATGGAACCTACGGGCCCGTGTAGGGGTTATCCTGCACTCATGACCTGCATAAGTGGCCACTTTTTTGGGTGGTTTGAGGTAATAAATGAGTTGGAACAGTTTATTTGGGTCACACCCGAATAAATAAAAATAAAATTAATTTAGCTCTATTCACAATTCTCTCCTAAAAACCCATATTTCCCAATTCCTATGCCAATGACGCTGTCAAAGAGGATTATACCTTAATAAGGAAGTGATGTTTCCACTATTTACTTTACAAATAAATTAAAAATAGTTGGCATTGTTCTCTCTATATTCTTGGTTATTCTTATCCCTCCAACAACCACCACCCCTTCCCCCTCTCTTCTTCCTCCTCCTTTTCTGTTCTTAACTTTCTTTTTCTAGGTTAGTACTTAGCAGTTGCCTCTTATCTGTTTCTTCTTCTCCACCCCCCTTCTTCTATTTTTCTTTTTTCCTCTCCCTTTCTGGTTCTTAGTTTAAAACGATGTTTTTGGGGCTGTTACTATGTAACTTACTGCTGTAGTCCCATTATTATTGTTATTATTGCGTCTGTTAGTTATGGCTGCCGTTATTGTCTCTATTATCGCTGCAGCCAGAGCTTTGGCTCCAAGTACCAAGTTATCATTTTTTTTTGCTGCTGCCTTCCGCCTGCTTTTTGTGTTCATGTTCTTTTGTTTAAATGCAACTTTAACTGATTCAGATGCAATAACATCAGTAAGTGGTTTAATAGATGCTATGACTTGCTCATTTTTTTGAAATAATCATAGTGATGTTTCTATGAAACATTTATTTTGTTGTCTGTTTATCTTTGTTAAGTAGATTGAATCATGTCAAGCCCCTCTCCCCATTCTTCTTTAGCCACTTCTAAAATGCTCCTCCAAAAACAGCAGTGAAAGATAAAGGAACTCCAGTGATGTGGGACGGGATTGCAACAAACTAGACTTCAGACCCGGGGCATGCAAGTGTGTAACAAGAATAATTATTCAGGAACTTCCCCTTTTAAAAAGATTTATTCCTGTATGCAACTCATAAGAATTAATTAAGATTTTAAAAAGTAATTACTTATATGTCTTTTGTCTTAAACTTAGTTAAGATAACTAATAATCTGCCTTTTGAAATATGAAATGCTTTGGGTACTCTAATTAGTTAGGATAACTATTTATCTGCATTTTGAAATGTTTTTAGTACTTTGCCAAACAAAAATCAGATTATAAATAATACTAAAAGGTTGAGATTATTGGAGAGCACTTGTAAGATGTGAGGATGTTAGGCCAATTGTTAATCGATTCTAACTCCTCAGGAGTTTGCATTAAAATAGTAAAGATGCCCAACTTATATTGAATAATATAATGTGTCTCCTATATGAGCAATTCACAAAAGTTGTATTTATTGACTGGAGCATATTGCTAGCATCAAAAGTGATGTGAAGGCACATCATAAGCAACCAAAAAAGAAGATGTGTAATTAAGCAGTATAAGTACTTTATTTTCCCCTAAAAAGAAAAGAAAAGAAAAGAAACTAATGGCCACAGAAAAAGATACGAAAAGTAGGTTTGTGAAAAATACAGCTATCAAAGACGACCATATATTGAAGGCAGAAAACAAATCTACCATTCTCCTCAAGTTGGACCAAAGAGAACAAGTTGTTAGAATTTGCCTACTTATGCATGTACCACTCAAGACATGGGATATAATGTTTGCCAGGCAATTTAACTTGAAAAAGAAAATGAAGCAAACTACATTCATGGAGGCTTTGATCAAAGAAAACAAGGAATGAGTAAATGACTATACTTATCGATTGGGCCTATGAGAATGCTATTCCCTTCCACACTATGGCTGTAGTCCTTTATCAAAGCATGTGAAGCAACAAGATATTATGAAAAAGGTTACACATTCCGCAGCACAGACCAGTTTCTAGACGCTCACTGTGGAGTGCAAGAAACAGAATAAACTAGGTGAGCATCCGGTTGAGTTGACAAGGAAGGTTGTTTTATATGGTGACAAATTCTTGGACCTATAGCTAGCATCGGGTTGATAAATTTCTATCTCTTGCAAATTTGACATGACTCTTTTCAACCAACATTAAATAAATTGCTTGACTCAGGTTGGGGCTACAGATTTCATTTAGATTGTTAACGGATAACCATTTGTAGGAGTTAGCTGAATATTTTTTCTAAATATTATATGTAAAGTGCAGTCAAGCTCAAGACATAATATGCTACAACGAGACCAGGTGTGAAAATACAAAAAGAAGTCTTACTTGTGCATAGACACAGGTCATATACAGATTTAGACCTTGAGAACCACAGCAGCTCTGTATTTAACCAGAGGGTGGGTGGGTGTGTGCGTGTGTGTGTGTGTGTGTGGGTGGGTGGGCGGGTGAGGTGGGGGTGGTGGGGGAGCGCGAAGGTTGGGGGGGGTGGAGGAATTAAAAATAGGCAGGTTAAGATAGAATGTAACATATGCTCCTAAGTTGATGCCCTAAGTTTGACAAAATTATATGCCGTATATTCACCAAGTAGCGCATTTTGATTAAAATGTAGACATGCAGCATTGTTTTGTGAACTTACACTCTTGTGGTGGCAGCACTCGGACTGTTGCTCTTAATTCTTGAATGGCATCTGGAGGAGATGATGTTGGGCGGCAATAACCAGTGTGCATAAGAACTGGTAAAAGGACGCATAAGAAATTCACGGTTAAATTGTGAGGTAAAATATAGTCAAAAGTATCTCGAAAAAATGCATGGAAAAACAAAGTACCAGCAAAGAGATCCGAATCATTTGTGTATATATCTGTTCCCCATAGCTGGGCACCTCTAACCTGCATGTAATGGCTCTCAGTAACTTCCAGTTTGGTTGGAATAAAATACCAATATACAGAAACAAGACCCTCCTAGGCAAGTGATATGACTTTGATACCAAAATCTAAGAATAATATGTAGGAACCAGCACATACAAAGATTTCACCAATAGGTTAATACAAAGTGGTAACAAGAAAGTTTGCAGCAGCTACCATATATTAAACCTTCCAAGTCACACTCAGTAAAAGGAGAATAGGGGAAACAGAATACGCAACGAACCTTCAGATCAGTTTAAAATGTAGTTATGATTTCATGGATTCTTCATATTCATTTGGACATTTGGATACATAAAAAAAAATCCAGGCACAGCAGTGGTGGTGGTGGTTTCTGTTTCCTTTTCTTTCTTTCTTTTTCTTTTCTTTTTCTTTTCTTTTCCTTTCCTTTTTTTTTAGAAGAGGGGGTGGTGTGGGATGTAGGGTGGGGTTAGTACCTATAGGCACTGAAGAAACAAAACGGCCAAGTCCAGATATTGGTCAAAGGAAAATATTAGTACCCTTTGAAGAGGTGACACTCATGCACAAGTTGATCGCCAATCAAGGAGGGAAGTCATCTTTGAAGGACAACATTAGCAAAAACCCCATTTTATTCAAAATTCTTGATTCTGAATCCACTCCCATTTGAGAACTTTCTAACACTGCCATTTTTGCTTACACAGATTCTATATCACGGGGTGTACAACAGATATCAACAGGCAGAAATTACATTAGTCTTAGAATGCAAAAAATTAAGAATATTGAATTTATAATTAGTTCTATACTCTCAAAAAAAATCTAAATGATGTTTTTTTCCCTTCTACTTCAACCTATTGTATGGTTCGAGGACTCAGAAGGCATAAGACATGCCATATGACTACAAACAATTCATGGGAGCAGAATGTCCATTCAAGACCACATTGAACACAGCCTACATTAGAGCATGCGTCAAAAAGTTCTGAAGTTTGTCCATCATAACATAGAACGGATGAGCTAGGCATGTACTGGACGGGATCTGACATGACATGACTGCTGAAGGCGTTGAATTCTAGGATCTGAATCATCTGATTCAGTCAAGTTGGCTAGGATTTGCAACAGGCTTCACGCTAATATCCTCTAGTACACTTTCAAACATTTCCAGCCTAGTCTTTGATGTGTTTTCTACACAAACTTTAGTGTGGGTGCCACTGAGGCCTGGCTCAGTGGTAAACAGGGATGGGCTATGGGAGCTCCCAGGATCAAAATCGGCCTACAGCCTTTCTTATAGATTGAAAAACAAAAACAAAAGAAAAGGAAAAAGGAAAAAGGCAGAAAGAAAGAATAGAGAGGAAATACAGGGAAATGGAGGATAACCTCAGACAAAGTCTCAATAAAGTAGCCACTTTAACATTTGATATATAAGAAGTGATTTACTACTGATTTGAAACCTTTTATAGGCTTAACAGATAAAGTTACAAGAAATACACCAAACGTAAGAAGCATGAGTATGGCAGCATGCCAATATACAAACATGATGCCCATTATGTAACAAATTCTAAAATAGTATATAGAGAACAGCAATGACATTCTCGTCTGATACATAAGAAATACATACCCAACAAGACATGGCTTCGTGATGGAGGTGTGCACGCTACATAGCTCCAGATAACTTAGCAAAACAAACTGACAAATCAACCAATACTCAGAATAGCTTACTAAGCTAGAACAGCAAGTAGATCTGATCCAGAAATATGTGTATAACCGCAGATTATTCCCATCTTTCTGACATAAGAAGCTCACCCGGGAATCTGTGTAAATTTCAGCCTGGAAGTAAACCTATGTGGAGTCCAATGTGAAATTTGATCGATTTGGAGATTAATCTTGTTACCATATCTTCCCAAATTTGACTTCATCTAGACTCTACAAGATAACAATTGAGTTTAAACTCAATAGACTGCTATCTAAAATATCTACATCTAAACATTTACACAAACCCCCTAGAGAACTAAAAATTTAAGATAAAGATCTGAAAAAACTGTAAACCTCTAATCAAAGCTGAAATTAGTAATTCTCTCAATTCTGAGTTGCATAAATTGTTGTGCGACACCGAATTTAGAATTGCTTAAGAACAGGATGTTTTAATCAGGCCAACTTACTCTCCTATAATGCTTTATTCGATAAGGTGGGAATATAATGCACATATGCAATTTTTCCTATTAATGCTAACTAATTTCTTTAGGCTGCAAATTAGAATTGCTGATTCAATATTGGTGCTCAAGTGGCTATATGCTGTCATGAGTGTAAAAGTGTCATGAAACAGGAAGATCAAGATGACGCATATAAAGTACTATGAGCTAAAAGCAAGAAATAAGGTAAGTGGACATGTTTTAATTAAGGGTGAAAAAAGGAACTACGAAGCAGCTATAAGGACATAAAGTTTGGGTCATGAATGCATGTTGTTGCAATTCTAGAAAGTTTCAAATTGACAGGTGCTGCACATGGTTCTCAATTTCCATTATGTAAAATTTTAAGTTACCCATTATAAATCCACCAACGAGCCTAATATAAACAATCATTTTCCTAGGAGTTCTATGACATCTAAAGTAAACCTAAGACTTGTGCTGTAATTCGGATTCAATTAAGGTTTAAGAATAAGTAGTTATTATTTAAACAAATTATGCTTGAGAACTTCAGATTATTAATTACTTATGTATTAAATTCAACATTAGATCCAGTATAGTCATAGATCAATGATAATTCTCCCCATTAGAGGAGTTCTTTCTCCCTTCATGTTAGCTGCTTTCCCTAATAGCAGGCTCATATGCCCCAATATCAGACCTTTTTCTCCTTTCACTTTCTGGGTATCTCTCTCACACTTTTTAGCCTGCCTCCTCTCATACGATGTAAGCCTACAGGCTTTCCTCAATTTTTTGAAACAAAATAATAATGATAATAACCTAGTGTCAAGTGAAGAAGGGATCCTCCTTTCAAAGCATAGGCTCCATTTGAAGTAAACATTAAGCCAGTTTAAAGTCATTCCAAGGTTTATGATAACTTTACTAGAAAGGTGAAAGTGCATCATCCAAGCTATAAAACAAACTCAAACAAAAATGCAGATTAACATATTTAATATTTTCTTTCAAGATCACAAAGTAATTAATTACAAGGGAGGTCTAGCCCCAGAAAATTGAACGGTAACACTGCAATACTAGTACTGATTTACCAGGACAGAATAAGTGATGGACAGATGTTTTGTTGATTGAAGTACAAAAAAAGAAGTGGATCCTATTTTGAGTACTAACAGATGCTGAAGTGAGAAGAAAAATATGGAAGTGGGATTCAGGATTGCCTTTCTCAAACATTCCGCCGTACCCCTTTGTCTTTAATAAGCACATGTGAACAATCAGATTAGCTACTATTAAACAAGCTTCTTTTCAAGCATCCTTATGTAGCAGTATTCCAAGATTTTTTTTTTTTATATATATAAGTAAAATCAAGGGAAAATGGAAAAGTTGGGCAAATAAAGAGTGAGCAGAACATGTATTAATAACCGATTACTTACTTGACGATTGCTGGAAGTAACATATTCTGCAGGTATCCGAATTTCCAAAGTCGGATAATTTTGACAGGTTTCATCATTTTTACCCTCTTGAGAAAATTCAAATTCTTTCCATGATTTTAGAAGTTCTTGCATGCATTCACCGGCTTTGTAAACAACAGTTGAAACCTCAGGTTTTCCTGCAACAGGAAAACACAAAAAACGATAAAGAAAATAAATAAAACTAATAAATACTGTTAAATAAAAAATAATCATCACTGCCAACATTACATGATACAAAAATCTATAAACGCTTTATATGAATAATTAAACTGTAGCACTATTCATCCCCTCCTCTTCTAACACTACAATCATTCTATCACTAAACATAAACATAGGATCATAAAATGGTCTGTGGGTCCGTGCAAGATGGAACCTAAAAAGCAAACTGGGTTGGGAAAATAGAACTTCAAACATCAAATCAAAACTTCAAGGATACATGAGAGTCATATGTAGTTCATAAGAGGAGATAATTGTTCCCCCATGATTTGCAGCTAAAGACAATTTAATAGTATTTAAAGTAATACAAGCACTTTTCCCAAAAATTAAAAAAAGTAATACAAGCACAAATACTTGCATTGGCAGCATCACATCTCAAGATGGAATCAAACATTCAAACAGCAAGAGAAAGTAGGCAGAAAATTTATTTTTCTCCACTTCTATGTAGCAGATATGCTGAATTTGAAAATCGTGAAAACTTTCGACAATAATTACAGTGGCTTTATATACTATAGCTAACGTAAAACAGAGTTTCTAGAAAACTATTGTGCACTATTACGCTTTCTTCTAGCATACAAACCCTACTTTAATTTAAGCGCCACCCCCACCCCCACCCCCCAACAATAAAGAAGACCGAAAACAATAATAATAATACTTTAGCTGGAACAAGCAATGTGAACTTAAATGTCAAGTCAAAGTGGGAACCTAATTTCAAAAAGAAGGAATAAGGAATATGGTAGAAAGAAAACATGCTTAGCTGCAAAAACTTCTCATGGCCAAATGGAATGCAATTGTAATTCACTTCTAAATATTAGCCAAGGTTTCAGGCCCATGACGACTCTAGCCAGAAGAAAACTTATAACCAGGTTTGCTAAATAGCTAAATCCAAAGTTTCCTAAAATACATCATGATAATTCAAGGTCTGCATGACGCATAACTCATTCAAATAATTAAGTATTAACTGTTTCCATCAAGTCAGGGCCTGAAAACTTTGCAGATTGCACATATTTTTGGAAAGTCGAGTCAGCATCAGAGTTGACATAGTCAGGTTGCAACCTCTTAGGCATTAGCAAAGGCGGAGCAACTTACACATATGCTCTATTCTCAGTCAAAATAGACAGTATACAATTGATATAGAGTAAATTACACTTATTCATAAAGTAAACTGACAAGGAATGACAAAGGCAGTTGTACAATGTATACTGTTCAGAAAGATAGGCAAGTACAAATGTGGAGAACAACAATAAGAAACCATAATTATACAGATTCATGTACTGCTAAAGGATAAAACTGTCCATATTTGAATCTACATTTAGCTATTTTTTTAATTGTATATCCCGGTTGATGAGCTCAACAATCCTCAACACAATCAGCCATCCGAGTCTTTCATCAGTTTAGAGCACAAAACAATGTTGAAAAGGCTACATGAAGGAATGGCCAGAAATCTAAAACAGTAGAACCACTCATTGAACTAGTGACAACAAATAAGAAGTCTGCCAAGTTCCTAACGGACAGAGTCATTGGCCAGGAGCTGTCGCAAGTTGGCTGCGCCCCGCCCCCCCACCCCCCCCCCCCCCCCACCCACACACCCCAACAAGGTGACGGCCCATAAATTAGATGGCAAAAAAATCCACCATATAGATAAAATATGAATTTATGCAGCCAGAAGAAATGCCTCAAGAATCCCCCTAGACCAGGAAAGGGCTTACCAAATAGGGAAAATGACAGGGTCAGCTTGCATTTATGATTGAATCAAACTGCAGATGAAGAGTCATAATTTCAACGCCTTACTATCTTCTCATTCATTATCCAGATATGAACGGTAAGGCTAAATTAACGTGAGTGACAAGGAATGAATTTAAAGAGGAAGAATGATCTAGTTTGAAAACAATAACATGTTAACCAGACTCTGATGAACTGCTTCCAGAGTTGATTACATAACAAGATTATGGTTAGGAGTTGCAACAAACATGCAGTTAACTTCCAGAGACGGACAATAACTATAGTTAAGAAGTGATAAAACTCAGGCATCAAAGTCTAACGAAAAACTAAGACCACTGTCTAGCAAGCATGAGTCAAATATTCTAACAAACTCATTAAAGCGAAGATGTTTGAAAAAACAAAAACCTGTAGTGATGTGCTCAACCTGAAAGCAAAGTTTAGTATAAGCTTCAAAGTGAAAAGAATAAGATTCAAACATTTTCACTTTTATTATAATATACGCAAGCAATGAAAGTATCTTGCTTAATGATCAATGTTTCACTTCCTGACCCAAGCCACAAAAAGAAGGAAGGTTGCATTAGGAAGCCGAAAAACTGCATAAAAACTTCAACAGATCTCTATGAAATGAATCCCAATGAATATGTGATTAGCTACTACATGGGTCATCTTTCGGGTATCCGAGCCGTGCATCTTAACTTCATCCCTTGAAACACCGGAGTGTAGAAAGTCACGCAACTTATATCTCTCGAGCCCAAAACAACCCATTTGATCGCTATAAGCTCCCCCAGACACAAATTCCATTAGATGTCACCTCACGTCTCTCTCTGACCCTCCCACCCTCTTAGACAACAAAACATAACTATTTTCTTTTAGTATATCTAAGTTACATGATACAAGGAAATAAGAACTACCATACTAGTGGGCATTGACGATGGAAATTCATGTGATAGACATTGCTGGTGATTGAAAAAATATATATATATCATATGCCTTATAATGATTTGTTAGAGATGGCAAAGACTCAGCAAAGTCTGACAGAATTTTTAGATCCTCCTAAATCACCTAAAAGACGGGATGAAGCAAAGGAAACAATGAAAGCATTGAACAATATCCCATATGTTCCATATTTTATAGCTTTATCCTATAGAATATACAATAAGTTGCTACACTTCTAAGAGCAGCGCATGAGATCCGTAGCGAGTTTAACATTAAAAAGTTACTGAACAATTTAATAGGCATCGGTCAATTTGCTGAAGTAGATGCTTGTCCCAGAAAAATATAGAGATCATGTTGAATTGGATAAAGTGTAAGGGTGTGTTAGGTGTTTGCTTGTGATGTGCTTTTACCAAAAATCTAATCATTAGAAAATCAAATAAAATACAAGGTCCAAAATTTCAATGATTTCAGCATCATGTGTAAGTTTAGAACATCACAATGCTACGTAAAGTAGAAACTTTGTCATATCAAAATTATAATAAGCAAAAAGGTAGATCCAGCTGTGTAACAACTAATATCTGGAAGGAGGGCATGATGAAAATAAACGTAAACAGGGGGGACAACATGCACGAAATTGAACCCCCCGAGACATGCTCTGGCAGCCCCAGCTTGCAGTTAAGCATTTCCATGAACAAAATCCTTAATGTAAAAAAAGGAAACGCTAGCTCACCCTGTGATCTGCAAGTAATAGAATTAATAAACAAATAATTAGCATGTGACTGAAAGGGATGTGCACATAGATGTAAATAAAGCTGTCAAAAAGGCATATTTGTAAAATTAAATGAACAATTTTGCAAATAGAAAGTAGAACTTCTCCTGTTATAATATGTTTTGCAAAAATGATACAACCAAGCAAATTAGTTCAGATCAAGGAAAGCACATTCAAATGAAATGTACATGGGGAAAGATAATAAAGGTACATAGTACAATGAAGATTAGGAGTTAGTTATCTGAAAGAGCCAGGTCATGCTATAAAATATATATATGTATATACAGTCATCCAAAAAGAAAAAAAAAAAAAAAGAAGGAAACGGGTGTGAGAAAGATCAAATAGAATTTTGTACTGGAGCGGTGAATAATATGGAAAAAGAGAAAAACATAACTGAATATAATAATAACACCAAACACAAATTTCCTTCTAAGCAATCCACTAAGTGCGTATCCAAAGTGGTCAGTATGCATAATAATGGGAAAAAAACTACTACTACTTTTCCCATGTTTATGCACGCACCACATGCTTGCACCGCCAAGTATAATATTTTGCAGAACCCAGGTGTTCTATTTCCTGGGACATGAAAATTTGTGGAATTCCTAAACCTTAAACCTGGACTGTAACACCTTGATTATCCTCCTAATGATGCTATCCACTAGCACCTTCATTCTTCTCATCAGAACCCATATCTTAAACAGGGGTGTGAGATGTACAAACTTCTTATTAGTATAAAGAAGCTAAAAGCCCAAACCAAGTGTACAAGCAAAAATGAAACCAAGTTATAAGCTAAAATGATAGTTGATGTCAGCTTGGCCTCTACCTAGCTTGATCATATTGATATAAACTAGTGCCAATAAGAAGTAAAGGATGCCTAGTTTGAGACAAGCTTCTAGCTTTATAGGATATTGTATGCCTATGGTCTGTCCTAGTCAGAATTCAGTCCAAAACTCATGCTCTATCTAAACAGAAGCTATGAAATATAAGATCAATCACCCAAATAGAATAGCAAACATCAAAGGTAGCTCTAGCAAATTTACACCAAAAACAATTCAAAAGAGATTAAACAGGCTTCACCCAGTTACAACATTTGTCTTATACTTTAAATTGCCGATAACGAAATTAATAATGCCCTCCTCCGGAAGTTCGATTGCAGGCAAATAGACAATCACAATTTTTATATTATTAATAATTGAAAAAAGAAACTCGGTTCAACATGTATAAATTTTAGTCTCCAGTTGAGTCAATCAAAATATCAACATATAGATACTCTCATTTTCATATAACAAATTAAGCAATGCCAAGACAGAAAGAGTATTAAACAACAAAACTAAACAAGTGTAATTGGTAATCAGTGGCGTATAGGAAATAAGCAGCCTCTGTATTAAATTGTGTTAGCTTACAAATTACCTAGAGTAAAGAAATATGATAATAGCGCCATTCTACGGATGTTTTGAATGTGAAAAAGGCTTATGAAGATATGCAGTTAGTATATACTCTTGACAAAGAAGGTGAAACAAATTGCAAATATGAAAGATGTGTTTCCTTATGCGATAACACAAAATTTGAGCAAAAGATTCCTCAGTGTGGAGCTCCAGAAAAGTTGTATAAAATTGGTAACAGGAGGCCTAGCTCCATTCAATGTTGTTCTCACACAGAAGCGCAAGTGTTTTAAACTGACCTATGAGTAACAGTAGCAACTAAACGTGTCTTCAATAAGTTAACCGAATATTATAAATTTCTAGGGATTCTTGGCTCTTTTAACAGACGCGCATCAGTATATACATGTGTATATGTATGGTAAGTAATAAAGTTTTTAAAAATGAAATTAATACTCATGAAAAGCTAAATGCAGAAGTTCAACAAGTGAAACAGCAGTCAAGAATTGTATATTCAATTTTTGTGACAGATAAATGCACAATGACATACCCCTCATTATCTCGAGCTCTAGTCCGAAATCGAGGTTCTCGATTAGGTGTTGGGGAGTGCCCTTGTTCGTAGCATCCTCCTGCGTTGTTGAATACCATTCCCAAAAGCTTCTCTATCCCTTTCTGTGAACCCCTCTCCATCAGCAGATCCGTCATCTAATTCCTTGTCATAGAATTTACCACGTTGTTCATGCCTATCTCCCAAATCTGCATCCCTTTCTCTTTTTCTCTCTTTAACATCTCTATCAGAAACTTTCCAGTTGTCATCTTTATGCCTCTTTGGCTCTGATGCCATGACTTCCTGCTCAGAAATTCTGATAGATCCATCCGGCATCTCCTTAGCATGGTGCCAATTATCTTTTTCATTTGCACTTGGTGACTCTCTCTTAACAGCGTCCTTCTCCTTCTCATTATGTTCCTTCTCCCTCTGAGAATCTTTTCTCTCCCGCTCCCACCTTTCTGTCTCTTCCTTTCGTTCATTACTAGCCTCACCTAGCTGCGTATTATTCCGTCGGTCATTTCTATCCTTCTCTCTTTCTCCAAATCTCTATGCTTTTCCTCCTTCCTTTTCTTATCTTTGTCTCTGAATTTTTCTTCGCCTTTCAAATCAATCTTATTCTCCCCTACAGCCTCGTTTGCTTCTGATGAATCCCACTCTGCAGCTCTTGAATTCGCAACTTCAACTGTATTCTGTAAGCCGTGCCGTGCAACACACCACGCATCCAGTTTATCTAATGTAGCTTCGAAATATCTTTTGACCCTATGGTGTTCTTTCGACTCTTTCCAATTTGTGTGAGAACTTGCAGCCGCATAACTATCTCTTTCAAATTTCGCATCACCTTTAAAATCATTGTATGAACCCCTCTCAGATCGAAATTCTTTCTCATCCCCCCGGTTATCTACTCTAACCTCATTCTCAGCTTTACTTGGAGGAGGATCCATCCTCATTTCAGAATACAACTCCCTAGTCTCACTCCTCATTTCCCTGCTTTCAGTCTTGCCATCTCTGACCTCCTTGGAATTTCTTAGCTCTGACCTATTCTCAGAGGCAACTGGATGATCTATGCTCGGAGACGAAGACATCCGTTGCAGCAGAGATGATCTCTTATCGCTATCACGAGGTTCAATTCGCTGGAGTTTTGCTGTACGTCCATCCTGCCCCGGTTCAAAAGGTAAGTGGAAATCATTACCAACTGGTGCTGCAAGCTGTCCAGTAAGACCTGTAAATACACCACTTTCATCAAGTGTTCGTTTTAAAGGTGAGGAATGGCTTCCCTCTTCATGCGGCCTTTTCGGAGTGCTCATGGTGCTTAATCAGATACAGCGCTTATCCCAAAAAGGAAGACGAAGATAGTAAATTCCAGAGACTGAAAACAAATCTTCAAAGAACATTTGCTGAACAAAACCTGGTAAAACAGGAAAAGAATGATCAGCAGTGAGAAAGCAAGCATTCAATACCCTTTTCCATCAAGAGTGCATGCTTTTAACGAATACTTCTCAATAGGTCCTATTTAAGCCTAAGTAATAAGTGCAGGAATTATCATTAACATTTGATCTATAATTGCAAAGTTTCTAATTTGCCAATATACTGCATATTAAATAAGTTGTTTTAATAGAAGAGATTCTGATAACAATTAAAAGGAAAAAAGAACACATAAACTTATATGCTTATATTCTATGTTAAGACTAATTTTTTTATTACCATACTTGAAAAAATGCACGAGCTAATAGGGGTGGAACCAAATCTAAATGAATACTGATACACTAATAAATTAATTTGGTTTTATAGTCAGTATTTGAATCCTCATTCCAATTTAAGTGGAATATTGAATTACATTCAGATCTGGTTCCTTTTAATGCTTTGACATTCGGATTTAAATGGAAAATTATTTGTTTAAACAATTCTTTAGTGTGTTCTCACCTATTTTATGCAAGGGAAACCCAAGAATAGTGAGGTTCTGATCAAATCTTATTTCCTTTCTTTTTCTTTTTTCTTTACTTTTTTGGTCCTTTACTCTCCGATTTTGGTCTCAGAATTGCAGAAACGTTGTGGTTACATAAACCAATTGGCGGCCGCATATATCAATCATTTGTCAAAAGATGGTATTTTTGGTGTCACGTATCATCATAGACCAAATATTTCAAGCATTCAAAATAATAATAGTAATTACAAAGATAATGATGACAACTGAGTAGCAATTCCAATAATTTCTAAACAACCATCTGTAACTCACGAGGGAAAAAGATGAGCACAAGTAACCAAATCTAAAACAAACAAAAAATCAAAATTGCATGGGCAAGTTACTAATAATCGAACGCCTCAAATGAAAACAGAAAAGAAGGGAAAAGTGATATTAGTCAAGCTCCCATTATTTCAACATTGACACAATTAAATTAGAAATAAGAAAGAATTCCTATAAAAGAGCAAGGCTGATCTTAAGATATTTTAGAAAAAAACTGATAAACAACCTAGAGATCGAGAAGCATTTTCGAAAAGCAAACGATTTCTGCAGAGATTTTCGAAGAACTAGTAGATACTTGAAAGTAATCCATAATAATCAAAGTTTTACTTTGAATTCAAGACTCACCTGAGATTTGACGAGGTTTGAAAGTTGAAAGAGCGCTAGGGTTTTGAGATTCGTGAGGAACGCGCTTGATCGCTGGAATGTGGCGTTCGGAAGAGGAGGGAGGAGGTACCGCTCAATTGAGACAAGGAGAGAGCAATTTAGGGCTGTTAGAATTGTTAAAATTGAAAAAAAAAAAAAAAATGGGACAATATAAATAGGTGGCAAGTGATAGGGACTAAAAGGTAATTATGTACCAATATGTGGGTGGACTGTGCTAGAAGGAGTGGGACCGATATTGCCACCCACAAAATAGGGGACGGATGCTGATCAAGAATGTCTTGACGGAGGCGCCCACAGATTAGGACACCCCCAAATTTGATTGTAATATTTTTCTATATTTTCTATTACATCTTTTAATCTCACATAATCATATTATTTTTTAAATACCTAAAATATCCTTTCATCCTCCCTGCATCTCCCTATCTCCTCTCTCTCTCTCTCTCTCTCTCTCATCCTGTCGCCGCCTATCAGAGGCATCCACCACCGGTGACCGCCGATCGAGTCCCCTCGCCTCCTGCCAGCTGCCGATCGAGCCCCTCCCCTCGCCTCCTACCTATTTGAGTAATTTTTTTTCTAATTCATAAAAATTCAATTTTGAATGTTTTTTGTAAAATTGTTTGATCTATTTGGTTCTTGTTTGAATGTGTGATTATTAGCATTATAATTGCATTAATAACTCAAAGAATTAATATTTACATTGCATTAAAATGAAAAAAAAATTAGAATTTTGGATGATGGGTTTGGTATCTGTTCGGCCTTTACTGGCCAAACACGCTATAAACTGTTCAGTAAGAGATGACCGAACATATATGCTCTGTTCAGTCATCTCTTGTCGAACATGACAAGTATGTTCGGCCGAGATCAATCAAATGTATATGCCATGTTCGAAAGATTACGGCTGAACGTTATTAAATATGTTTTGACTTTATTTGGCAAACATGTTCAATAACATTGGGTTATTGGCTGAAAACTTAATTTCTTATAAATTAAAAATTGTCCCTAAATTTTATATGTCACAGGTATGGATAATGCAGGCCTTTCGGATAGACGACATCCTACAGCCTGGGAAAGATGTCGTAGACGGCGTGAGTATTCTATCATTCTCGTAATAGAGGAGGCTCCCCCAAAGAGATAAGGATGAGTCGAAGAGTTGAACGCGTCATTTCCTGGTGGTCCGACCAACATTTCACTATTGCGGAGCTTTAAAACTCATGTTGCAGCAGATATTTAGAATTACAATGTAAGATTTTACTATTAACAATTTTGTGTTGGATTATATGTCGAAATTCTATTGATATTATTGTGATGATAATAAATTTTTAAGGAGAAAGATCCACTCAAATGCATTGGACATGCAGCAAATTGAGCGATTGGGCATGGGACAATAATACACCAAACAGCTCTCTTTGATGACTACATTAAGCAATTCGGATTGTATGAATTGAGAAGTATATCCTACCGCGAGGCAAGTCGGATTGTCATCTCTGTATTTGTGGAACGGTGGCAACCTGAAACAAATATTTTCCACATACCGTGTAGTGAAATGACAATCACACTGGATAATGTTCCAGTACTTGTTAGCATACCAGTGCTGATCATTTTGCGAGCATACCCGGGAGATTGACCAATGCAAAAGGAATGCTAGTTAGTTTACTTGGTGTGTCACCGCGAGATGCACATGATGAGCTGGGGCTAGTCCACGGAACCTCAGTAAGATTGGAATGGTTGCGTTCCAAGTTCTCTCATATCACCGATGCAGACTCAAGAAGACGTATTCAGTGCGCTGTTAGAGCCTATCTGCTATACTTGGTGGGTATCAACGGATATCTCATCCAATCATTTAAAATCCTTCTAATAGGTCCTTGGCTCTTGGTTACGCCTGTGGGAAGGACATTGATGCCATTGTGCTTGCTCAGATAAGATATTGCGTATTTTTTTAAACCTCACATGTTGTTTTCTAAACATATTGTATATTCCGTGCAGCGAATATCTCGTGTTAAGCTTATTGTCGAACCCATAATTCAAAAGGGGCTAACTGGACCACACATTGTACTGGATCTATACCAGACGTTGTGTAGAACAGTAGATGCACTGGATGGAGTTGAGACTAACCCAACTGAGGCAACTCTAGGCAAGCAGAGCTACCAAAGACGTGAACGTAAGAGTAAAAGAAGAAATGAATAGATATTTGTGCTAGACATGTTTGAAATTGTACTAAACATGTTTTAATTTGTGTACTGAACGTATTTATAGTAAACATGATATAGACCCTAAAAATCACTGAAGATAGGTCATCTGATAACAGAGTCCATGTTTCAGACGCGAGGCTAATCAAAGCCACTCGTCCAAAGGCGAAACACTGGGCTCGAAGCCCGCGTCTCAACACACATTGCAACGCTAAGACGCAGAGCTCAAAGCCCGCGTCTCAGTACCACTTCAGCGCTCAGGCACAACACTTGAAGCCCGCGTCAAAGCTTGAAGCCCGCGTCTCAAATGCGAAGCTCGATGTGCGCGTCTAATACCACGTCAGTGAGGAAACACAAAGTCGGAGGCTCGCATTTCAACACCATCGCGACGACCAAAACGCGAAGCTCAAGACCCACGTCCAACGTTACCTCAATGGCTAAACGTAGAGATCAAGCCTGCGTTCCAACTGAAAAGGAGCTCTGCGTCTCAGTTATAACTACCCCCATTACTGGGTCAAGTACTGCCCATGTAATGAGGGGAGTTAACCCCATCATGGAAGGTTTTTAGGGGACAGTTTTACCCCTGAAACCCCTATAAATAACTCAATTTGCTATTAAAAGGGGTCAAAAATTTTCAGCTGAGGAAGGTTTATAAAGAGTTAAACTCTTCTACAACTTGCAGTCCTAAGTCTCTTTGAGATTTCATTGATAGGAGCTGTGCTACTCCATCTGTGATCCTAGGAGAAGAGTTCCAGAAGAGCTTAACGTTCACCCGGTCAACGAAAAACAAAATTCACTTTTCATCACTACACAAAGAACCCGGCATTAAAAAAAAAGAGATTTAAGCTTGAATATCTTCTCTCTTGTAATTGGAGCTTTTAGAATTGTTGTAATCTTTCATTGATTCACAAAATTTTACAATGCATATTTTCAAATTCCCTCCCCGTACAAGAGATGGCGACTCTGCTAGGAACTACTTTCTCCACTGATGAGCAAGTTGTGGCGCAAGGTGACGTCACCTTCATGGGAAAAATGGTCGAGTCACTTGTTGTGAAATTCGATCAGGCAAAGTATGAGGAGTTTCTCTCTTCTGGCTCCAAGAGCCCCAGGGTGGCGTGTAATACCGCAGGGTTTCCTCAGAGATCCGCTCCCAAGTCTCTTCGAAGACTTCTCCAAAGATGGCCTGTGCAAATAGAGCCATTTCTGGTCGCGTAGCGCGCGTGGCCCGCGTCATCTCTCACGAGACCCGCGAGGCCAATGTCGTTGAAGGCCAATCTTGCCACACCCCTCCTCTTCCTCAACTTCAGGTTACCAGGGGCCCCAACAACCCGTGAAGCGTAACCAGAATATTGAACGTCGACAAAGGCGACATGCACGTCGACAACAGATGCAAGAAGCTGAAAAAACCATCTGTCCAGGAGATATAGGACGCGAGGCTCATGTATGAGTCTCTTCTGAACCACATCAGATGCGTGAAGTCTGCGTCTGGATACCAAAACGCAGAGCTCAAGAGGCTCGCGTTTTTAAGGCTTCATCTCACAGATGCGATGCTCAGTAACGCGAGGTCTGCGTCCCTTCTCAGAGACACGAGACCCGCGTCTCTACAAAAGAACGCATGGCTCATAAAGTCCGCATTTGCTCATGGGAAGCCCAATGTACTCAGAATGATGGAGAACATGGGGTATGACCTAACAAGTGGTCTTGGCTTGAACTTCGGCAAAGGAAGAAGAACATCGCTTCGATCCTTCGTCCCAAAAGGGAAAGCCCCTGACTATTATCATCGAACTCGCAGGGGGTTGGGCTATGTGTCAACTCCAACCCCGTTAGTCTCTGAATCTGAAGGGTTATTATATCATAATCACTCATCGGGCACGTCATTGTGGGAGTCATATGTCAGTGTTGGCAACATCTTCAAAGACCTTTCAGTAAACATGATTTCGATAAGCGGCCCGGAAGATAGAGATGAACAAATGATCTAGTCAGATACAGATTCTTGGATAAAATACCTAAATACTCTCTGGGATATTCGCTTTGAACAACGCGAACCACCTATGGAGGATTAGGTAACCAAGGTTAATTTGGGAGATGAAGCTAATCCTATGCCCATCTTTATAAGCGAGAGGTTATCACCTCCCGAGAAGGAAGATCTAATATCTCTTGTGCGAGAATATATAAATGTTTTCACTTGAAACTATGAGGATATGTCTGGGCTCGACCCTCAGGTGGTTATGCATCGCCTCAATATCAATCCGGACGCATAGCCCATTAAGCAACAGCAGCGACGATTCCGACCAGAGATAATGGAAGCGATTCAGTCTGAAGTAAAGAAGCTCATAAACTCTAGTTTCATCAAGGAAGAATAACACCAAGATTGGGTAGCCAATATCGTCCCCGTCACCAAGAAGAATGGGAAGATCTGAGTTTGCATTGATTTTCGTGATCTAAATTAGACGTGTCCTAAAGATTAGTTCCCCTTTCCAATCACGGATGTCATGATCGATAACACATGTGTGTTTGAATAGATATCCTTCATGGACGGATTCTCTGAATATAATCAAATTAAGATGTACCCTGAGGACGAAAAGCATATATCCTTTAGGACACCACTAGGGGTGTACTGCTATACTGTGATGCCCTTTGGGTTGAAGAATGCGAGGGCGACATATCAGAGAGCTATGAATGTAATTTTCCATGAACATATACGCAAAATGATAGATTGCTATGCAGACGATATTGCAGTGAAAAGTCGTGCCAAAAGCGATCACATAGCAGACCTGAACATAGTATTCGATATCATGCAGGCGCATCAATTGAAAATGAATCCCACTAAATCCTTCCTGGGGGTAACCAGTGGTAAATTCTTCTGCTTTGTTGTGACATCCAAAGGAATCCATCTTGATCTAGAAAAAATCTGTGCCATCTAGAAATGCAACCTCCAAAGAACCTTAGAAAGCTTAGAGGATTGCAAGGGCGACTAGCCTACATCCGGAGGTTTATCTCAAATCTCTCAGGACGATGCTAACCCTTCATCAAATTGATGAAGAAGGGTGTTTTCATTCATCTGAGACGATACTTGCCAACAAGCGTTCGAGAAAATCAAGCGGTACCTCACGCAGTCACTAGTGCTCACAACTCCGGGTGTCAGGAAAATCATTCTTGATATACGTTCAAGCTATGAATCATTCTCTGGGAGCTTTACTAGCCCAGAATAATGATCAGGGATACGAGCAAGCAATCTACTACCTGAGTAGAACCATGATCAGAACTGAAGATCGATACAACCCAGTTGAAAAGGAATGCTTGACATTGGTGTTCGCCGTCCAGAAGATGCGACATTACCTGGTGAGCCAACCATTTACATCATATCAAAAGTCAATTCTTTAAGATTACTTATGACGAAGCCATCGTCGCTGAATGGTCGATTGGCTAAATGGGCCATATTGCTCTCCCAATATGAGATGCAATTTCTGCCACAAAGAGCTGTGAAGGGACAGGCAGTGGCGGACTACTTGGCTGAACATCCAGATTCAAGAGCGACCTAACTTTATGAAGATCTTCCAGACGAGATCGTTGAAGCTTGCATGACCTAGACGACTCTTGAATAACAGGTGTGGCAACTCTTCTTCGACGGCGCATCAAGAACGGGTCATTGAGGAAATATCATGGCAGGAGTGGGGGTGGTACTTATCTCCCTACAAAACTACATAATCCCTCATTCATTCTCATTAGCTGAGTCGTGTTACAATAATGTAGCGGAATACAATGCTCTCTTGATCGGGATGCAAATCGCCGATGAGATTGGCGTTAAAAATCTCAAAGCATACGGTGATTCAAGGCTCATCGTTAATCAGGTTCGCTGGGAGTACGAAGTCAGACATGAAACTTAGTACCCTATCACAATGCAACCATCCACATGGAGGAGAAGTTCAGAAACTTCTATATTGATCATGTACCTCACCGGCAAAATGCGCATACAAACGCACTGGCGTCCCTCGCTGCGTCCTTTGCTCTTCCAGCTGGAGCGGCGGAGAAAGTACTCATCTACAGCTATGATTTGTACTGTCCGAAACTCGTCCTTGAAGATGATTAAATTCCAGTAAGCAATCATCAAGTCAAAGAAACTCTAAAGATTTCAGCGGGTCAAGAGCTCAGGGATTAGCGATTCCCATACATAGACTTCGCATTGTACGTCATTCTACCTGATGACCCTAAAGATAAGGTTGTCATTAAAAGAAAAGCCCCAAAATTCTACTACAATGCGATCACATGAACATTGAATCGTCGATCGCATGATGGAATCATCCTCCGCTGCTTATCACAAAAAGAGGCACAGGAAGCACTCAAAGAGGCTCATGACGGTATGTGTGGAGCTCACCAACCGGGTTCAAAACTTAGAGATTGACTCCGAAGACTGGGATATTATTGGCCAAAATGATCCCTGACGTCATCACTTACGCTAAGCAATGCCACGCCTGTCAAATCCATGGTGATTTCATTCATCGGGCACCAGGACATTTTCGTCCTACAACTTCTTCCTAGTCATTTGAGATGTAGGGAATGGAAGTGGTTGGTCCTATTAGCCCACCTTCATCCAAAGGACACCGATTTATCTTAGCCATAACCGATTACTTCTCCAAATGGGTGGAGGCTATCCCTTGAAGGAGGTAAAGATATCTGACGTGATCAAGTTTATCAAACATCACGTGTCTACCGCTTTGACGTACCATAATGGATCGTCTACGATAATGGGTCTCAGTTCGTCAGCCAAGCATTCCAAAGATTCTGCAACAAGTTCAGGATTCAGAGTGTATCTTCAACGACATACTATCCAGCCGCTAACGGCCTGACAGAAGCTTTCAATAAGGTCATTGGGAAACTTCTCAAGAAATTTGTCTCGAAGAGCCAACGCGACTGGACGATAAGCTAGGTGAATACTTATAGGTTATCACACAACAGTGAGAATCCCGACGAAAGCTACGTACTCTTTGGTGTATGGGTGTGAAGTCGTACTCTTACTAGAAATCCAAATTTCATCTCTACGCGTTGCCTTGACCACGAAGATGATAGATGAGAAGAAGCATCGACTGCGACTTCAGGCGCTGGAAGCTTTGGACGATAAACGCCTACAAGTTCAACAGTATACCAAGCTCGAATTTTTAGAGCCTTCAACAAGAAAGTCAAGGAGCAGACTTTCAAGAAAGGAGACCTCGTCTTGGCTGTCAGAAGACCCATGGTGATGCACATAAGACAAAAGAGAAATTTTAGCTCAATTAGGAAGAACCATTTATGGTGGAGTCAGTCTACTCAAATGGAGCATATCACCTTATAAATTCAGAAGGCGATATACTTATGATGCCGATTAATGGAAAATTCCTAAGAGATACTACCCTTGGTCATGTTAACATTAACCTCTGATCATTCGGTTAAGTATGCATGATACTTGCATCGAATGCGTTTCCCTACGATGGAATTTTCAATCAACAATTATGCTCTGCTCAACACAAGCGTGATCCAACCAGCATCGACGACCAAACATCGTTGAAGTTTTAACCGGCACATAAGAAGCCGGTTAAGAGGAATGGTCGGGTGAACAGCGCAGGGGAACATGATTCAATCCTCGACAAATTGAGTTGATAAAGACAAACTAACTGAGAATTAGTTTTGTCACTCTTCTTTAGAGGCTATCAAAATCTGACGCCTCTGACGATTAAGGATAGAGGAAAATGTTGGCTTTTAAATCCAACATAAGTCCTCGATAACTCATTATGCTGAGGGGAATAACTTGGCTAGCCCAACTCAAAACGGTAGTTGATAAAGGCATACCAAATCCGTTGATAGTTGAGGGTTTCCTAAAAATCCTAAGGGACTTGGTCCCGCCTTCCCCTCTAAAATTCCTTACCAATTCTCTTTCACAGAATGGTAGAACCACAAAAATACCTGTATCCATTTTTCTGGTGAAATGAGCACAGACTTGTCATGTTAACAGTAAACTCTGACAAACCATTTTCCTTAATCCCCAACAGAGTTCGTCAAGTTAATATTACACCTTTGACAATTTATTCTATTTCCCACCAAAGTCTCCTACCAATTCTCTCCCATGGAGTGGTAGGTCCACAACTAAATCATTGTTATGTTAACACCACACCTCTAACAGTGAAAAGTTTCAATACTCCTCAGCGAGTACGAACTTTCACTTGACGACTCCCTTACATGGAGTCACAAGTCTTCAAAATTGTCAAGTTAACATTACACATCTGACAGCTCAAACTTCACTTGCTAATTCTCCTCGATACAATGGTAGGTCCTCAAAATTGCTCATATTGCAAATCAACCCTTGTTATGTTAATATTACATCTCTAACAGACTAATGTTAAGTTTAATATCACACCTCTAACAGTGATCAAGTTGCTGCCAAGTTCAACATTAAACCTCTGACGGTCATTTTTCTCAGACTTCCATATCGAAGCTGAGACGAGCGATGCTAAGTTTAATATCACACTCTGGTATCCAGTTCATTGTTAAGTTCAACAATACACCTATGACAATGACTTTCCCTCGAACTTTCGTATCGAGGTCGAGATGACTAATGCTAAGTTCAAAATTACACCTCTAGCATTATCCCCACTGTTAAGTTTAACACTACACCTTTGACAGTCGTATTTTCAGTTTCCCTAACAAAATTAAAATTCCTATGGAGCCAAGTTCACAGTACAACTCTAGCCCACATCCTTGTCAAGTTAATATCACACCTCTAACGATAAAAAAATACTTAGATCTCTGATGGGTCTAGTCTTACTTGTTATTTCATCAATAGAATGGCGGGTCCACTTAAAATCACTGTTAGGTTAATATCACACCTTTAACAGTGTTCTCACTAATCTCAGCTGAGTCTTAATTACGTTAATACTAAACCTCTGATAAAGACTCAATCACAATATCCCGCGGAGTGAAACGTCACTTGTTATTCTCATCCATAGAATGTCAAGTCTAAAACCTATCCACTCTTGTCATGTCAATATCACACCTCTGACAGTAACCTTTTTAAATTCCTTAAATGGAAGTGTCCAACTTTGACTTGCTA
>JAVJIF010031439.1:0-64535 GCA_038442645.1 Agave tequilana | reverse complement strand
AAACAGAAGCTATGAAATATAAGATCAATCACCCAAATAGAATAGCAAACATCAAAGGTAGCTCTAGCAAATTTACACCAAAAACAATTCAAAAGAGATTAAACAGGCTTCACCCAGTTACAACATTTGTCTTATACTTTAAATTGCCGATAACGAAATTAATAATGCCCTCCTCCGGAAGTTCGATGCAGGCAAATAGACAATCACAATTTTTATATATAATAATTGAAAAAGAAACTCGGTTCAACATGTATAAATTTTAGTCTCCAGTTGAGTCAATCAAAATATCAACAATAAGATACTCTCATTTTCATATAACAAATTAAGCAATGCCAAGACAGAAAGAGTATTAAACAACAAAACTAAACAAGTGTAATTGGTAATCAGTGGCGTATAGGAAATAAGCAGCCTCTGTATTAAATTGTGTTAGCTTACAAATTACCTAGAGTAAAGAAATATGATAATAGCGCCATTCTACGGATGTTTTGAATGTGAAAAAGGCTTATGAAGATATGCAGTTAGTATATACTCTTGACAAAGAAGGTGAAACAAATTGCAAATATGAAAGATGTGTTTCTTATGCGATAACACAAAATTTGAGCAAAAGATTCCTCAGTGTGGAGCTCCAGAAAAGTTGTATAAAATTGGTAACAGGAGGCCTAGCTCCATTCAATGTTGTTCTCACACAGAAGCGCAAGTGTTTTAAACTGACCTATGAGTAACAGTAGCAACTAAACGTGTCTTCAATAAGTTACCGAATATTATAAATTTCTAGGGATTCTTGGCTCTTTTAACAGACGCGCATCAGTATATACATGTGTATATGTATGGTAAGTAATAAAGTTTTTAAAAATGAAATTAATACTCATGAAAAGCTAAATGCAGAAGTTCAACAAGTGAAACAGCAGTCAAGAATTGTATATTCAATTTTTGTGACAGATAAATGCACAATGACATACCCCTCATTATCTCGAGCTCTAGTCCGAAATCGAGGTTCTCGATTAGGTGTTTGGGGAGTGCCCCTTGTTCGTAGCATCCTCCTGCGTTGTTGAATACCATTCCCAAAAGCTTCTCTATCCCTTTCTGTGAACCCCTCTCCATCAGCAGATCCGTCATCTAATTCCTTGTCATAGAATTTACCACGTTGTTCATGCCTATCTCCCAAATCTGCATCCCTTTCTCTTTTTCTCTCTTTAACATCTCTATCAGAAACTTTCCAGTTGTCATCTTTATGCCTCTTTGGCTCTGATGCCATGACTTCCTGCTCAGAAATTCTGATAGATCCATCCGGCATCTCCTTAGCATGGTGCCAATTATCTTTTTCATTTGCACTTGGTGACTCTCTCTTAACAGCGTCCTTCTCCTTCTCATTATGTTCCTTCTCCCTCTGAGAATCTTTTCTCTCCCGCTCCCACCTTTCTGTCTCTTCCTTTCGTTCATTACTAGCCTCACCTAGCTGCGTATTATTCCGTCGGTCATTTCTATCCTTCTCTCTTTCTCCAAAATCTCTATGCTTTTCCTCCTTCCTTTTCTTATCTTTGTCTCTGAATTTTTCTTCACCTTTCAAATCAATCTTATTCTCCCTACAGCCTCGTTTGCTTCTGATGAATCCCACTCTGCAGCTCTTGAATTCGCAACTTCAACTGTATTCTGTAAGCCGTGCCGTGCAACACACCACGCATCCAGTTTATCTAATGTAGCTTCGAAATATCTTTTGACCCTATGGTGTTCTTTCGACTCTTTCCAATTTGTGTGAGAACTTGCAGCTGCATAACTATCTCTTTCAAATTTCGCATCACCTTTAAAATCATTGTATGAACCCCTCTCAGATCTAAATTCTTTCTCATCCCCCCGGTTATCTACTCTAACCTCATTCTCAGCTTTACTTGGAGGAGGATCCATCCTCATTTCAGAATACAACTCCCTAGTCTCACTCCTCATTTCCCTGCTTTCAGTCTTGCCATCTCTGACCTCCTTGGAATTTCTTAGCTCTGACCTATTCTCAGAGGCAACTGGATGATCTATGCTCGGAGACGAAGACATCCGTTGCAGCAGAGATGATCTCTTATCGCTATCACGAGGTTCAATTCGCTGGAGTTTTGCCGTACGTCCATCCTGCCCCGGTTCAAAAGGTAAGTGGAAATCATTACCAACTGGTGCTGCAAGCTGTCCAGTAAGACCTGTAAATACACCACTTTCATCAAGTGTTCGTTTTAAAGGTGAGGAATGGCTTCCCTCTTCATGCGGCCTTTTCGGAGTGCTCATGGTGCTTAATCAGATACAGCGCTTATCCCAAAAAGGAAGACGAAGATAGTAAATTCCAGAGACTGAAAACAAATCTTCAAAGAACATTTGCTGAACAAAACCTGGTAAAACAGGAAAAGAATGATCAGCAGTGAGAAAGCAAGCATTCAATACCCTTTTCCATCAAGAGTGCATGCTTTTAACGAATACTTCTCAATAGGTCCTATTTAAGCCTAAGTAATAAGTGCAGGAATTATCATTAACATTTGATCTATAATTGCAAAGTTTCTAATTTGCCAATATACTGCATATTAAATAAGTTGTTTTAATAGAAGAGATTCTGATAACAATTAAAAGGAAAAAAGAACACATAAACTTATATGCTTATATTCTATGTTAAGACTAATTTTTTATTACCATACTTGAAAAAATGCACGAGCTAATAGGGTGGAACCAAATCTAAATGAATACTGATACACTAATAAATTAATTTGGTTTTATAGTCAGTATTTGAATCCTCATTCCAATTTAAGTGGAATATTGAATTACATTCAGATCTGGTTCCTTTTAATGCTTTGACATTCGGATTTAAATGGAAAATTATTTGTTTAAACAATTCTTTAGTGTGTTCTCACCTATTTTATGCAAGGGAAACCCAAGAATAGTGAGGTTCTGATCAAATCTTATTTCCTTCTTTTTCTTTTTCTTTACTTTTTTGGGTCCTTTACTCTCCGATTTGGTCTCAGAATTGCAGAAACGTTGTGGTTACATAAACCAATTGGCGGCCGCATATATCAATCATTTGTCAAAAGATGGTATTTTGGTGTCACGTATCATCATAGACCAAATATTTCAAGCATTCAAAATAATAATAGTAATTACAAAGATAATGATGACAACTGAGTAGCAATTCCAATAATTTCTAAACAACCATCTGTAACTCACGAGGGAAAAAGATGAGCACAAGTAACCAAATCTAAAAACAAACAAAAAATCAAAATTGCATGGGCAAGTTACTAATAATCGAACGCCTCAAATGAAAACAGAAAAGAAGGGAAAAGTGATATTAGTCAAGCTCCCATTATTTCAACATTGACACAATTAAATTAGAAATAAGAAAGAATTCCTATAAAAGAGCAAGGCTGATCTTAAGATATTTTAAGAAAAAACTGATAAACAACCTAGAGATCGAGAAGCATTTTCGAAAAGCAAACGATTTCTGCAGAGATTTTCGAAGAACTAGTAGATACTTGAAAGTAATCCATAATAATCAAAGTTTTACTTTGAATTCAAGACTCACCTGAGATTTGACGAGGTTTGAAAGTTGAAAGAGCGCTAGGGTTTTGAGATTCGTGAGGAACGCGCTTGATCGCTGGAATGTGGCGTTCGGAAGAGGAGGGAGGAGGTACCGCTCAATTGAGACAAGGAGAGAGCAATTTAGGGCTGTTAGAATTGTTAAAAATTAAAAAAAAAATAAAAAATGGGACAATATAAATAGGTGGCAAGTGATAGGGACTAAAAGGTAATTATGTACCAATATGTGGGTGGACTGTGCTAGAAGGAGTGGGACCGATATTGCCACCCCAAAATAGGGGACGGATGTGGATCAAAAATGTCTTGACGAAGGCACCCGTAGATTAGGACACCCCCAAATTTGATTGTAATATTTTTCTATATTTTCTATTACATCTTTTAATCTCACATAATCATATTATTTTTCAAATACCTAAAATATCCTTTCATCCTCCCTGCATCTCCCTCTATCTCCTTTTCTCTCTCTCTCTCTCTCTCTCATCCTGTCGCCGCCTATCAGAGGCATCCACCACCGGTGACCGCCGATCAAGTCCCCTCGCCTCCTGCCAGCTGCCGATCGAGCCCCTCCCCTCGCCTCCTACCTATTTGAGTAATTTTTTTCTAATTAATAAAAATTCAATTTTGAATGTTTTTTGTAAAATTGTTTGATCTATTGGTTCTTGTTTGAATGTGTGATTATTAGCATTATAATTGTATTAATAACTCAAAGAATTAATATTTACATTGCATTAAAATGAAAAAAAAATTAGAATTTTGGATGATGGGTTTGGTATCTGTTCGGCCTTTACTGGCCAAACACACTATAAACTGTTCGGTAAGAGATGACCGAACATATATGCTCTATTCAGTCATCTCTTGTCGAACATGACAAGTATGTTCGGCCGAGATCAATCGAATGTATATGCCATGTTCGAAAGATTACGGCTGAACGTTACTAAATATGTTTTGACTTTATTTGGGCAAACATGTTCAATAACATTGGGTTATTGGCTGAAAACTTAATTTCTTATAAATTAAAAAATTGTCCCTAAATTTTATATGTCACAGGTATGGATAATGCAGGCCTTTCGGATAGACGACATCCTACAGCCTGGGAAAGATGTCGTAGACGGCGTGAGTATTCTATCATTCTCGTAATAGAGGAGGCTCCCCCAAAGAGATAAGGATGAGTCGAAAGAGTTGAACGCGTCATTTCCTGGTGGTCTGACCAACATTTCACTATTGCGGAGCTTTAAAACTCATGTTGCAGCAGATATTTAGAATTACAATGTAAGATTTTACTATTAACAATTTTATGTTGGATTATATGTCGAAATTCTATTGATATTATTGTGATGATAATAAATTTTTAAAGAGAAAGATCCACTCAAATGCATTGGACATGCAGCAAAATTGAGCGATTGGGCATGGGACAATAATACACCAAACAGCTCTCTTTGATGACTACATTAAGCAATTCGGATTGTATGAATTGAGAAGTATATCCTACCGCGAGGCAAGTCGGATTGTCATATCTGTATTTGTGGAACGGTGGCAACCTGAAACGAATATTTTCCACATACCGTGCAGTGAAATGACAATCACACTGGATAATGTTCCAGTACTTGTTAGCATACCAGTGCTGATCATTTTGCGAGCATACTTGGGAGATTGACCAATGCAAAAGGAATGCTAGTTAGTTTACTTGGTGTGTCACCGCGAGATGCACATGATGAGCTGGGGCTAGTCCACGGAACCTCAGTAAGATTGGAATGGTTGCGTTTCAAGTTCTCTCATATCACCGATGCAGACTCAAGAAGACGTATTCAGTGCGCTGTTAGAGCTATCTGCTATACTTGGTGGGTATCAACGGATATCTCATCCAATCATTTAAAATCCTTCTAATAGGTCCTTGGCTCTTGGTTACGCCTGTGGGAAGGACATTGATGCCATTGTGCTTGCTCAGATAAGATACTGCGTATTTTTTTAAACCTCACGTGTTGTTTTCTAAACATATTGTATATTCCGTGCTGCGAATATCTCGTGCTAAGCTTATTGTCGAACCCATAATTCAAAAGGGGCTAACTGGACCACACATTGTACTGGATCTATACCAGACGTTGTGTAGAACAGTAGATGCACTGGATGGAGTTGAGACTAACCCAACTGAGGCAACTCTAGGCGAGCAGAGCTACCAAAGACGTGAACGTAAGAGTAAAAGAAGAAATGAATAGATATTTGTGCTAGACATGTTTGAAATTGTACTAAACATGTTTTAATTTGTGTACTGAACGTATTTATAGTAAACATGATATAGACAGCCTAAAAATCACTGAAGATAAGTCATCTGATAACAGAGTCCATGTTTCAGACGCGAGGCTAATCAAAGCCACTCGTCCAAAGGCGAAACACTGGGCTCGAAGCCCGCGTCTCAACACCATTGCAACGCTAAGACGCAGAGCTCAAAGCCCGCGTCTCAGTACCACTTCAGCGCTCAGGCACAACACTTGAAGCCCGCGTCAAAGCTTGAAGCCCGCGTCTCAAATGTGAAACTCGTTGTGCGCGTCTAATACCACGTCAATGAGGAAACACAAAGTCGGAGGCTCGCGTTTCAACACCATCACGACGACCAAAACGCGGAGCTCAAGACCCACGTCCAATGTTACCTCAATGGCTTAACGTAGAGATCAAGCCCGCGTTCCAACTGAAAAGGAGCTCTGCGTCTCAGTTATAACTACCCCCATTACTGGGTCAAGTACTGCCCATGTAATGAGGGGAGTTAACCCCCATCATGGAAGGTTTTTAGGGGACAGTTTTACCCCTGAAACCCCTATAAATAACTCAATTTGCTATTAAAAAGGGGTCAAAAATTTTTAGCTGAGGAAGGTTTATAAAGAGTTAAACTCTTCTATAACTTGCTGTCCTAAGTCTCTTTGAGATTTCATTGATAGGAGCTGTGCTACTCCATCTGTGATCCTAGGAGAAGAGTTCCAGAAGAGCTTAACGTTCACCCGGTCAACGAAAAACAAAATTCACTTTTCATCGCTACACAAAGAACCCGGCATTAAAAAAAAAAGAGATTTAAGCTTGAATATCTTCTCTCTTGTAATTGGAGCTTTTAGAATTGTTGTAATCTTTCATTGATTCACGAAAATTTTACAATACATATTTTCAAATTCCTCCCGTACAAGAGATGGCGACTCTGCTAGGAACTACTTTCTCCACTGATGAGCAAGTTGTGGCACAAGGTGACGTCACCTTCATGGGAAAAATGGTCGAGTCACTTGTTGTGAAATTCGATCAGGCAAAGTATGAGGAGTTTCTCTCTTCTGGCTCCAAGAGCCCCAGGGTGGCGCTGTAATACTGCAGGGTTTCCTCAGAGATCCGCTCCCAAGTCTCTTCGGAGACTTCTCCAAAGATGGCCTGTGCAAATAGAGCCATTTCTGGTCGCGTAGCGCGCGTGGCCCGCGTCAACATCTCTCACGAGACCTGCGAGGCCAATGTCGTTGAAGGCCAATCTTGCCACGCCCCTCCTCTTCCTCAGCTTCAGGTTACCAGGGGCCCCAACAACCCGTGAAGCGTAACCAGAATATTGAACGTCGACAAAGGCGACATGCACGTCGACAACAGATGCAAGAAGCTGAAAAAACCATCTGTCCAGGAGATATAGGACGCGAGGCTCAGGTATGAGTCTCTTCTGAACCACATCAGATGCGTGAAGTCTGCGTCTGGATACCAAAACGCAGAGCTCAAGAGGCTCGCGTTTTTAAGGCTTCATCTCACAGATGCGATGCTCAGTAACTCGAGGTCCGCGTCCCTTCTCAGAGACACGAGACCCGCGTCTCTACAAAAGAACGCATGGCTCATAAAGTCCGCATTTGCTCATGGGAAGCCCAATGTACTCAGAATGATGGAGAATATGGGGTATGACCTAACAAGTGGTCTTGGCTTGAACTTCGGCAAAGGAAGACGAACATCGCTTCGATCCTTCGTCCTAAAAGGGAAAGCCCCTGACTATTATCATCGAACTCGCAGGGGGTTGGGCTATGTGTCAACTCCAACCCCGTTAGTCTCTGAGTCTGAAGGGTTATTATATCATAATCACTCATCGGGCACGTCATTGTGGGAGTCAAATGTCAGTGTTGGCAACATCTTCAAAGACCTTTCAGTAAACATGATTTCGACAAGCGGCCCAGAAGATAGAGATGAACAAATGATCTAGTCAGATACAGATTCTTGGATAAAATACCTAAATACTCTCTGGGATATTCGCTTTGAATAATGCGAACCACCTATGGAGGATTAGGTAACCAAGGTTAATTTGGGAGATGAAGCTAATCCTATGCCCATCTTTATAAGCGAGAGCTTATCACCTCCCGAGAAGGAAGATCTAATATCTCTTGTGCGAGAATATATAAATGTTTTCACTTGAAACTATGAGGATATGTCTGGGCTCGACCCTCAGGTGGTTATGCATCGCCTCAATATCAATCCGGACGCATAGCCCGTTAAGCAACAGCAGCGACGATTCCGACCAGAGATAATGGAAGTGATTCAGTCTGAAGTAAAGAAGCTCATAAACTCTAGTTTCATCAAGGAAGAATAACACCAAGATTGGGTAGCCAATATCGTCCCCGTCACCAAGAAGAATGGGAAGATCTGAGTTTGCATTGATTTTCGTGATCTAAATGAGACGTGTCCTAAAGATTAGTTCCCCTTTCTAATCACGGATGTCATGATCGATAACACGTGTGTGTTTGAATAGATATCCTTCATGGACGGATTCTCTGAATATAATCAAATTAAGATGTACCCTGAGGACGAAAAGCATATATCCTTTAGGACACCACTAGGGGTGTACTGCTATACTGTGATGCCCTTTGGGTTGAAGAATGCGAGGGCGACATACCAGAGAGCTAGGAATGTAATTTTCCATGAACATATACGCAAAATGATAGAATGCTATGCAGACGATATTGCAGTGAAAAGTCGTGCCAAAAGCGATCACATAGCAGACCTGAACATAGTATTCGATATCATGCAGGCGCATCAATTAAAAATGAATCCCACTAAATCCTTCTTGGGGGTAACCAGTGGTAAATTCTTCTGCTTTGTTGTGACATCCAAAGGAATCCATCTTGATCTAGAAAAAATCTGCGCCATCCAAGAAATGCAACCTCCAAAGAACCTTAGAAAGCTTAGAGGATTGCAAGGGCGACTAGCCTACATCCGGAGGTTTATCTCAAACCTCTCAGGACGATGCTAACCCTTTACCAAATTGATGAAGAAGGGTGTTTCATTCATCTGAGACGATACTTGCCAACAAGCGTTCGAGAAAATCAAGCGATACCTCACGCAGTCACTAGTGCTCACAACTCCGGTGTCAGGAAAATCATTCTTGATATACGTTCGAGCTATGAATCATTCTCTGGGAGCTTTACTAGCCCAGAATAATGATCAGGGATACGAGCAAGCAATCTACTACCTGAGTAGAATCATGATCAGAACTGAAGATCGATACAACCCAGTTGAAAAGGAATGCTTGACATTGGTGTTCGCCGTCCAGAAGATGCGACATTACCTGGTGGGCCGAACCATTTACATCATATCAAAAGTCAATTCTTTAAGATTACTTATGACGAAGCCATCGTCGCTGAATGGTCGATTGGCTAAATGGGCCATATTGCTCTCCCAATATGAGATGCAATTTCTGCCACAAAGAGCTGTGAAGGACAGGCAGTGGCGGACTACTTGGCTGAACATCCAGATTCAAGAGCGACCTAACTTTATGAAGATCTTCCAGATGAGATCGTTGAAGCTTGCATGACCTAGACGACTCTTGAATAACAGGTGTGGCAACTCTTCTTCGACGGCGCATCAAGAACGGGTCATTGAGGAAATTTCATGGCAGGAGTGGGGGTGGTACTTATCTCCCTACAAAACTACATAATCCCTCGTTCATTCTCATTAGCTGAGTCATGTTACAATAATGTAGCGGAATACAATACTCTCTTGATCGGGATGCAAATCGTCGATGAGATTGGCGTTAAAAATCTCAAAGCATACGATGATTCAAGGCTCATCGTTAATCAGGTTCGCGGGGAGTACGAAGTCAGACATGAAAACTTAGTACCTTATCACAATGCAACCATCCACATGGAGGAGAAGTTCAGAAACTTCTATATTGATCATGTACCTCACCGGCAAAATGCGCATGCAAACGCACTGGCGTCCCTCGCTGCGTCCTTTGCTCTTCCAGCTGGAGTGGCGGAGAAAGTACTCATCTATAGCTATGATTTGTACTGTCCGAAACTCGTCCTTGAAGATGATTAAATTCCAGTAGGTAATCATCAAGTCAAAGAAACTCTAAAGATTTCAGCGGGTCCAGAGCTCAGGGATTAGCAATTCCCATACATAGACTTTGCATTGTACGGCATTCTACCTGATGACCCTAAAGATATGGTTGTCATTAAAAGAAAAGCCCCAAAATTCTACTACAATGCGATCACGAAAACATTGAATCGTCGATCGCATGATGGAATCATCCTCCGCTGCTTATCACAAAAAGAGGCACAGGAAGCACTCAAAGAGGCTCATGACGGTATGTGTGGAGCTCACCAACCGGGTTCAAAACTTAGAGATTGACTCCGAAGACTGGGATATTATTGGCCAAAATGATCCCTGACGTCATCACTTACGCTAAGCAATGCCACGCCTGTCAAATCCATGGTGATTTCATTCATCGGGCACCAGGATATTTTCGTCCTACAACTTCTTCCTAGTCATTTGAGATGTAGGGAATGGAAGTGGTTGGTCCTATTAGCCCACCTTCATCCAAAGGACACCGATTTATCTTAGCCATAACCGATTACTTCTCCAAATGGGTGGAGGCTATCCCTTGAAGGAGGTAAAGATATCTGACGTGATCAAGTTTATCAAACATCACGTGTCTACCGCTTTGACGTACCATAATGGATCGTCCACGATAATGGGTCTCAGTTCGTCAGCCAAGCATTCCAAAGATTCTGCAACAAGTTCAGGATTCAGAGTGTATCTTCAACGGCATACTATCCAGCCGCTAACGGCCTGACAGAAGTTTTCAACAAGGTCATGGGAAACTTCTCAAGAAATTTGTCTCGAAGAGCCAACGCGACTGGACAATAAGCTAGGTGAATACTTATAGGTTATCACACAACAGTGAGAATCCCGACGAAAGCTACACCGTACTCTTTGGTGTACGGGTGTGAAGTCGTACTCTTACTAGAAATCCAAATTTCATCTCTACGCGTTGCCTTGACCACGAAGATGACAGATGAGAAGAAGCATCGACTGCGACTTCAGGCGCTGGAAGCTTTGGACGATAAATGCCTGCAAGTTCAACAGTATACCAAGCTCGAATTTTCAGAGCCTTCAACAAGAAAGTCAAGGAGCAGACTTTCAAGAAAGGAGACCTCGTCTTGGCTGTCAGAAGACCCATGGTGATGCACATAAGACAAAAGAGAAATTTTAGCTCAAGTAGGAAGAACCATTTGTGGTGGAGTCAGTCTACTCAAATGGAGCATATCACCTTATAAATTCAGAAGGCGATATACTTATGATGCCGATTAATGGCAAATTCCTAAGAGATACTACCCTTGGTCATGTTAACATTAAACCTCTGATCATTCGGTTAAGTATGCATGATACTTGCATCGAATGCGTTTCCCTACGTTGGAATTTTCAATCAACAATTATGCTCTGCTCAACACAAGCGTGATCCAACCAGCATCGACGACCAAACATCGTTGAAGTTTTAACCGGCACATAAGAAGGCGGTTAAGAGGAATGGTCGGGTGAACAACGCAGGGGAACATGATTCAATCCTCGACAGAATTGAGTGATAAAGACAAACTAACTGAGAATTAGTTTTGTCACTCTTCTTTAGAGGCTATCAAAATCTGACGCTTCTGACGGTTAAGGATAGAGGAAAATGTTGGCTTTTAAATCCAACATAAGTCCTCGATAACTCATTATGCTGAGGGGAATAACTTGGCTAGACCAACTCAAACAGTAGTTGATAAAGGCATACCAAATCCGTTGATAGTTGAGGGTTTCCTAAAAATCCTAAGGGACTTGGTCCCGCCTTCCCCTCTAAAATTCCTTACCAATTCTCTTCCACAGAATGGTAGAACCACAAAAATACCTGTATCCATTTTTCTGGTGAAATAAGCACAGACTTGTCATATTAACAGTAAATCTCTGACAAACCATTTTCCTTAATCCCCAACAGAGTTCGTCAAGTTAATATTACACCTTTGACAATTTATTCTATTTCCCACCAAAGTCTCCTACCAATTCTCTCCCATGGAGTGGTAGGTCCACAACTAAATCATTGTTATGTTAATACCACACCTCTAACAGTGAAAAGTTTCAATACTCCTCAGCGAGTACGAACTTTCACTTGACGACTCCCTTACATGGAGTCACAAGTCTTCAAAATTGTCAAGTTAACATTACACATCTGACAGCTCAAACTTCACTTGCCAATTCTCCTCGATACAATGGTAGGTCCTCAAAATTGCTCATATTGCAAATCAACCCTTGTTATGTTAATATACATCTCTAACAGACTACCGTTAAGTTTAATATCACACCTCTAACAGTGATCAAGTTGCTGCCAAGTTCAACATTAAAGCTCTGACGGTCATTTTTCTCAGGCTTTCATATCGAAGCTGAGACGAGCGATGCTAAGTTTAATATCACACCTCTGGTATCCAGTTCATTGTTAAGTTCAACAATACACCTATGACAATGACTTTCCCTCGAACTTTCGTATCGAGGTCGAGATGACTAATGCTAAGTTCAAAATTACACCTCTAGCATTATCCCCACTGTTAAGTTTAACACTACACCTATGACAGTCGTATTTTCAGTTTCCCTAACAAAATTGAAATTCCTATGGAGCCAAGTTACAGTACAACTCTAACCCACATCCTTGTCAAGTTAATATCACACCTCTAACGATAAAAAAATACTTAGATCTCCGATGGGTCTAGTCTTACTTGTTATTCTCATCAATAGAATGGCAGGTCCACTTAAAATCACTGTTAGGTTAATATCACACCTTTAACAGTGTTCTCACTAATCTCAGCTGAGTCTTAATTACGTTAATACTAAACCTCTGATAAAGACTCAATCACAATACCCCGCGGAGTGAAAACGTCACTTGTCATTCTCATCCATAGAATGTCAAGTCCATAAAACCTATTCCACTCTTGTCAAGTCAATATCACACCTCTGACAGTAACCTTTTTAAATTCCTTAAATGGAAGTGTCCAACTTTGACTTGCTAGGTTAAAATATCACACTTCTAGCAAACCAGAGATAATCGCTTTCACTTGTCTGATTTTCAATGCAAAAAGGAAGTCAAGATAAATAAGAAGGCAAAAAAAGTGTCACTTTTATTGATATTTCAAAATATGAAAGTGATACAAAATGCTCTCATATCTGTAGGCTGTCTAAAAATCACAAAGACAAGCCACCAAAACGCAGAGATTCAAGATCAAGGCGCGTTGGCTCAACGCCCGCGTCTCCGCATCAAGGCGCGTTGGCTCAACGCCCGCGTCTCAGCATCAAGGCGCGTTGGCTCAACGCCCGCGTCTCCGCATCAAGGCGCGTTGGCTCAACGCCCGCGTCTCAGCATCAAGGCGCGTTGGCTCGACGCCCGCGTCTCCGCATCAAGGCGCGTCGGCTCGACGCCCGCGTCTCAGCAACAAGGTGCCCCCACCTTGGTTGTAACTACCCCGATTATGGCGCCATTCACCGCCCATGTAGCGGGGAAGTTGGCCCTCATCGTGGAGCACTTTTAGGGGGCACGATCACCCCCTAAAAAACCCTATAAATAGTCCCGTCACTATTGAAGAGGGGAGGATTTTTGGGAGAAGGAAAAAAAGGAGAGATCATCAACAGAGAGAGAGAGAAGACTCTTCAGCGAGCTTACTGAGTACTAGCCGCTCTTTGCCTACCTCCTCTTCTAGAATTTTGGTAGACGGAGCTGAGTTACTCCCTCTACCTGCCAAGGAGAAGATCCCTCGACGGTCCAGAACGGTCATCTGGTCAACGGAGATCAAGATTCACTCTCCACCGCCACCCGAAGAACCCAGCACTAAACAAAGAGGGAATTCAAGATTCAATATTCTCCCTCCCTTGTAACCGGAAGATTTAGCCTGCTGTAATTTTTCATCTGATTCAAGGAAATTTTACTCCAGCCCCTTTTCCGTGTCAAACAAGAGATGGCGACTCCGCTGGGGAATCTGTTTGTTACCGACGAACATGTTGTGGCGCAAGATGACGTCCGCCACGAGGGAAAGATGGTCGAATCGCTCGTTGTCGAGTTCGACCAGGCGAAGTATGAAGAGTTTCTCTCTTCTGGCTCCAAGAGCACAAAGACCCGCGTCTGTCGCAGGGTCTCGGCGGGGAATGGCCTCGAAGCCCGACCTGAAGCTCTCTTGGGCGCCGCTGCTGTTGCCCACTGTGCCCAGCAAAGTTCACGCGTCAACGCCTCTCAGAAGGCCCGCGCGATCCCAAGCACAGTTGCTGTTGCGACCAACTCCGGCGCACAGAAAACCCGCGTCAGCGTCTCTCAGGAGACCCGCGTGGTTAAACTCCCTGATGTTCAATATCAGGATGTTGTTGGTTTCTCTCCACCTCCTCGACGCAACCGGAATGCTGAGCGTCGACAGAGGAGACGTGCGCGTCAGCTGCAAGTCAGAACCGTTGGTTTTCCAACTGAAGCTGAACGCGACGTACAGTCTCGCGCCTTACCCGCGTCACGTCCAGTACGTGAAATCCGCGTTTGGCGGCCCAAGCGCGCAACTCCTCAAGTTGAGTCCCCTGAGGACCAACTTACCAAACGCCAGAATGAAGCTTCTGCGTCTTGTCAAACGCAGGAAGCACGCGCCCAGAGACGAGGCGCCCTGCAGCCCACTCTCTCTCACGCGGCTCAGCCGGACGCACCAGGCAGCAACGCGATACTCGCGTCTCATCTCAACAGAGACGCCAGACGCGCATTCCACAGTCACGACGCGGAAACCGCGTCCCTGAAGTCTGCGTCCATTCTGCACAGCACATGGATGCCTCCCGTCTTCGACGCTGTGAGGCTAGTCTCTTTGATCCCTCTTCCATGGATTTGAGGGATTATCTGACAAAGAAAAGAAGTGCCCACCAGGTCACTTCATCTTGCTGCTGCCAACGGCTTATCTCCATGCTTGCGGAGTGCCGTTGCGGGTCGAGTGTGCACCAGCAGTCCTTGGCTGGACAACTGACCTCGATTCCCCCGTCAGCCAAAAGAAGGCGCTCCCATAGAAGGAGAGTCTTCTCTGACATTGAATACCCGGAGCTTACTGCGAACATGACAAGCAGGAGCAAGGGGAAACAACTTGCAGTCAGCTCAGACGAGTCCGAGTCTGACTCTGAACCGGAAGGGGTGTATCGACACACTCGCACCCGGACGGGGGCCATTCCCCCAATTGACTATAATGCCTTAGCCCACGGCATTAGAGCGAATGATTCCCACTCCACCGTAGTGGAATCAGGGGCTTCGAACTCTTCCGTCGAGAAGGAGACCTCTGCCTACATGACAGGCACTCCTGAGGAGACGGCAAGACGTATAGAGCAAGTCCAGAAAGCACAAATGGACATGATTATTTCTCAGCAGGCGTCGATTGACTCCCTCAAGCAGGCGATTGCACAACTGCTGGAAGACAGGAGGAAATCTCCTCCTAGGAGGTCAAAGGGCAAAGGGAGAAAGGGAGAAAGCTCATCTTCCGAACCTTCTGAGGAGGCGCGACGATCTACTTCAAATTCGTCCAAATCTTCGTCGCACGACCCAGAAAAGGCTCATACTAAAAGAATGAGTCAACTGGAGCAACGCCTCAATGCCCTTGCCAGTCGCAAAGACCTCCAAGAAGTTGGAGTGGTCCGGCCCTATCCAGCTGAGTGGGATCTAGTCCCGTACCCTCCTAGTTCAAGGCTCCAACCCTCCAAGCCTTCGATGGGAAGGGGTCCCCTAATCAGCACATCTACTACTTCAAATCCCAAACCGGGAATGTAGTAGATAATGACGCCATCCTGGCGCGACTATTCATCGGCACCCTGAAAGGGTTGGCCTTTGAGTGGTTCATGAAACTCCCGGAAGGTTCTATCAAGAACTGGGGGGATCTGGAGAAGCTGTTCTTAACACGCTTCTTCGAAGATGACTCCGAAGTCACGATGCCCACCTTTTAGCTACGAGACAGCGAAAGGGAGAGTCCGTTAAATCTTTCGTGGAAAGATTTCGGAACGTGGCACTCCGGTGTCCAAGCGGTATGACCCAGGCCACCCTGGTGGAAACATGCCGCCACAACCTCCAAACCTCACTCCTTGCTCAAATAGGAGTTGCTGAAAGCCGCACCTGAAAACAATTAGTCCAACAAGGTGAACAGGCCGAGGAGATTGTTGCCCGTGTCAGGGCAGAGGAAGGCAAGCTGCGGCCGGAAAGGTCGACAAGGCGTGCACCGGCACCAGACACATCCCTCCAAACAAAGCGGAAGGATAACTTGGCGACGGAGACCAAATCCCCGCCAAACCTCAAACAGGCAGGGCAAGTGGCTCTTCAAGCCAGCCACGCCCCAACAAGCAGTATTCCTTCAAGGAGGAACACGTCGATTCGCTCTTTAAGCTACTCAACAAGAGCAATCGACTGAAGCTCCCTGAAATTAGGCGCCCGGAGGAAGTCGGCAAGACCGACAATCCCAACTACTGCATGTACCACAGGATGTTGGGACATCCTACCAAAAGCTGCTCCGTCTTCAAAGACATCCTTCAGGCTTTGATTGACGCGGAGGTGCTAAAGCTCCGACCAGAGCAGAAGAAGGTCACGGCTAATGTGACGTCGGTTCTCCAGTTCGGGAGAACTTCCAACGCCTGCGGGGGTAACTCCTATTCCAAGGGGAGAATTAAGAGTGGTCAACACAGACCCTCACCAGCAGCAGGAGAAGGGCTTGGTACCCGTCCCTACGTCTCAAGGGGAAATCATGTGGGTCCACCCTGACCTAGTGGACGGCCAGCAGTGGACTACTGTAACCAACAGGAAGTCCAAAGGCAAGGCAAAAAGCTTCGTCCTGCCATGTGGTATGTGCTTCCTCCCGAGAAGCAGAGGATGATGTTCCCTCATTGACTGATTCAGAAGAGGAAACAATAGTCTTGGCCGCAGAGCCCAACCAACCAATGACGGGAACTCGTTCGGGACAACCCTACTTGAAGCAGTACGGCGAAGTGGCGGTAAACCCTCCGCAACCGGCTGCAGAGCCAACTAGGCCCTCCACGAAGCCACCTGTGGAGAAGCAGAAGGAGACTCGATTCTCTCGAGCCCTTCAAAGAGGCATCGCGGAAGGGTCTTCGGCACCTTACCGCTTTGATGTCCTGGCTCAGCTGGCCAACATTCCGGCACGCATTACCTTATATGAACTTCTTAGACTATCAAAGTCGACCAGGGAAGCTCTGCAAGAAGCTCTGGCAAATGCTGAGGTCTTCATGACCCAGGTGCCGAAGGAGGAAGATGTAGAGGATCGCCTCCACACTTCCCAGAATGCCCCCTGCATCACCTTCACGGCAGATGATATGCAGGTGAAAGGGAAGCATGATCGACCCCTGTACTTCAAAGGTTACATCGGATCATCTGAGGTGAACCGCATTCAGGTAGATCCAGGGTCCGCATTGAGCATTATGCCCCGCCGAGTCATGCAACACCTCGGCATCCCTACCCACCGTCTGAGCCCTACACAGACGACCATTTACGGGTTCAATGCCAACGGTACCCGTCCGATGGGGAAGATCAAGCTCAAGTGCCAGATTGGGAGCCTCAAGTCGGAGGTGACGTGCTACGTCATCGATGCCGACACTTCCTACAATCTGCTGCTGGGACGACCATGGATCCACCGCAACTCCATCGTTCCCTCCACTCTTCACCAAGTCATGAAATACATTGACGCGAGTGGGAAGGTGCAAACGTTGGTTGCCGAAAGGTATCCGTTCAAGGGGGTCGAGAATTATTTCACGGATTCCCTCTTATATCAGGATCCGGTGGATGAAACCTCGCAACTGGAGGCGCCAGACTCTGGTAATGAGGCTGACACTGAGCCCGAGCAAAAAAGTGCCTGTGGGAGTTAGAACCACTTGTAAAGAGCACTAATAAGCTCGATGTTGATAATACCACCGACAATGCAGGCGGTTGGTATATTAATTAGAATCTAGACTTTGAGTATTTTTCTGCGTGTGCATCCGATTCAATACCGTCGGATACTACTACCGACGTAGACGATGACATCTGGTCGGCAATGGATGCTTTGACATCATTGCATGTACCAGTAAAATCATCTTTCGGGACATACCAGGATAATGGCGATGCGCAGGAATCTATATTCATAGTTCCGACAAGACGAAAAGGCTAAAAACCAATTCTTTTTGGGCGAATGACGACTGAACCAACTCCCCGCGAAGAATCGGAAAGCGAGGAGGAATCCCCTCAGCTCGACCATTATGAATCAAAAGCACTCACAATAATGAAGCGAATGGGGTATGATCTAACCAACAAACCCGGGTTGAACTTCGACAAAGGAAGGAGAACCCTGCTTCGATCGTTTGTGCCAAAAGGGAAAGCCCCTGATTATTATCATCGGACGCGCAGGGGGTTGGGCTATGTATCAACTCCAATCCCATCGGCCTCTGGTTCTCAAGAATCATCGAGCAACGATCACTCTTCAGACACATCATCTTGGGAGTCAGATGTCAGTGTCGGCAACATCTTCAAGGAACTGTCAGTAAACATGATTTCGACAAGCCACCTGGAAGATGAAAATGAAGAAATGATCCAAGCTGATACAGATCCTTGGATCAAACATTTAAACGCTCTTTGGGACATCCGCTTTGAACAGCGCGAGCCACCCACAGAAGACAAGGTTGTTCAGATCAACCTAGGAGATGAGGCTAACCCTAAGCCCATCTTCATAAGTGACGGCCTGTCGCCTTCAGAGAAGAAGGATCTAATATCTCTTGTACAAGAGTATATAGATGTCTTCGCTTGGAACTATGAGGACATGCCAGGGCTTGATCCACAAGTGGCCATGCACCGCCTCAACATCAATTCGGACGTAAAACCTGTCAAACAACAGCAGCGACGGTTCCGTCCCAAATAATGGAAGCAATTCAATCAGAAGTTAGAAAGCTCATCGATTCTGGCTTCATCCGGGAAGAACAACATCCCGACTGGGTAGCCAATATCGTCCCCGTCGCCAAGAAGAACGGGAAGATCCGGATCTGCATCGACTTCCGCGATCTGAACGAGGCCTGCCCCAAAGACGAATTCCCATTGCCAATCACAGATGTCATGATTGACAATACTTGTGGATTCGAACGAATGTCCTTCATGGACGGATTCTCAGGATACAATCAAATCAAGATGTATCCTGATGATGAAAAGCATACCTCCTTCTGGACACCTCTAGGAGTATATTGCTACACCGTCATGCCCTTCGGACTGAAAAATGCAGGGGCAGCATACCAAAGGGCCATGAATGCTATTTTCCATCAGCAAATGCGGAAAACGGTGGAATGCTATGTTGACGACATTGCAGTAAAAAACCGCACTAAAGAAGATCACATAACCGATCTGAAGGTGGTCTTCGACATCATGCGGGCTCATCAGTTGAAGATGAATCCTACAAAGTCTTTCCTGGGGGTGGCTAGTGGCAAATTCTTAGGATTTGTTGTAACGTCCACCGGAATTCATTTGGACCCAGAAAAGGTTCGCGCTATCCAAGAGATGCAACCCCCTAGAAATCTCAGAGAACTCAGAGGATTGCAGGGACGATTGGCGTACATCCGCCGGTTTATCTCGAACCTCTCCGGAAGATGCCAGCCCTTCGCTAAGTTGATGAAGAAGGGTGTCTCGTTCATTTGGGACGATGCTTGCCAACAAGCGTTTGAGGAAATCAAACAATACCTCACCCAACCACCAGTCCTTGCAGCTCCAGTAGCCGGAAAGCCGTTTCTGGTGTACGTCCGGGCGATGGACCATTCTTTGGGAGCTCTACTAGCTCAGAATGATGAAGAAGGACGAGAACAGGCAATCTACTATCTGAGTAGAACAATGATCGGAGCCGAACATCGGTACAACCCGATCGAAAAGGAATGTTTGGCACTAGTGTTCGCCATTCAGAAAATGCGACACTATCTGGTAGGCCAGACTATAAATGTCATATCAAAAGTCAACCCCCTGAGGTTACTTATGACAAAGCCTTCTTCACTAAATGGCCGGCTGGCAAAATGGGCCATGTTGCTATCCCAGTATGATATGCACTTTCTGCCGCAGAAAGCCATTAAGGGACAAGCGGTGGCGGACTTCTTAGCTGAACACCCAGATCCGAGGGCAGTCAAACTCTACGAGGATCTCCCAGACGAAGTGGCCGAAGTCTACCTGACTCAGACATCGTTCGAAAGTCAAGTGTGGCAACTTTTCTTCGACGGTGCATCAAGGACAAACCCCAAGGGACACGTAGTGGCGGGGGTAGGAGTAGTACTTGTCTCCCCACAAAATTATGTGATCCCCCGAGCTGTCTCACTGACCGAGCCTTGTTCCAATAATGTGGCGGAATACAACGCTCTTTTGATTGGGATGCAATTCGCCGATGAGATTGGCGTTAAAAATCTCGTGGCATACGGTGACTCTAAACTCATCGTCAGCCAAGTGCGCGGGGAGTACGAAGTCAGACATGAAGACTTGGTACCCTATTACAATGCAACTGTCCGCATGGCCGAGGGATTTACAAGCTTCTACATCGACCATGTACCACGCAGGCAAAATGCGCACGCCGATGCACTCGCATCCCTGGCTGCCTCCTTAGCTCTTCCAGCTGGAGCAATGGAGAAGATATTCGTCTACAGCCACGACCTGTATTGCCCGAGAAATGCTCTCGAGGATTATCAGGAGTCAATGGAAGGTCGTCACCGCGAAGAAGCACTTGAAGCGTCAACCGGTCCAGAGCCTAGAGACTGGCGGTTCCCTACATTGATTTCGTCTTGTATGGCATCCTGCCTGAGGACGCCAAAGAAGCGGCTGCCATTCGAAGAAAAGCCCCCAAATTCTATTATAATGCGATTACGCGAACATTGTATCGTCGATCGCATGACGGGATCTTACTCCGGTGCCTCTCACCAAACGAAGCACAAGAAGTATTGAAAGAGGCCACGACGGTATGTGTGGAGCCCATCAACCTGGCCCAAAACTGGCACATCGACTCCAAAGATTGGGTTACTATTGGCCTAAGATGATTGCCGACGCCGTCGCCTATGCCAAAAGATGTCATGCTTGCCAAATACATGGAGATTTTATCCATCAAGCACCAGGGTACCTCCACTCTACGACCTCTACATGGCCATTTGAAATGTGGGGGATGGATGTGGTTGGTCCTATCAGCCCTCCATCATCAAAAGGACATCGGTTCATTCTAGCAATAACCGATTACTTCTCCAAATGGGCCGAAGTCATTCCTTTGAAGGAGGTGAAGTCGTCCAACGTGATCAAGTTCGTAAAACATCACGTTATTTACCGTTTCGGTGTACCTCGGCGGATTGTCCATGATAATGGACCCCAGTTCATCAGCCAGGCGTTCCAGAGATTCTGCGCTAAGTTCAGAATCCAGAGTGTGTCTTCAACGGCATACTACCCTGCCGCCAATGGCCTCGCAGAAGCTTTCAACAAGACCATTGGCAAGCTTCTCAAAAAATTCGTCTCGAAGAGTCAACGCGATTGGGACGACAAGCTAGGCGAATGCTTATGGGCCTATCGCACAACAGTGCGAACCCCGACAAAGGCCACGCCATTTTCCTTGGTGTACGGATGTGAAGCCGTGCTTCCCCTGGAAATTCAAATTCCATCTCTACGCGTCGCCTTGACAGCGGAGATGACGACAGAGGAGAAGCATCGACAGCGACTCCAGGAACTGGAGGCTTTAGACGACAAGCGTCTGCAAGCCCAACAGCAAATCGAGCTCTACCAAGCTCGAATCACCAGAGCCTTCAACAAGAAAGTTAAAGTACGAACCTTCAAGAAAGGCGATCTTGTCTTAGCCGTCAGAAGACCCATGGTGATGACGCACAAGACAAAAGGAAAATTCCAACCCAAATGGGAAGGACCGTTTGTGGTAGAGTCAGTCTACTCAAATGGATCATATCGCCTCATAACTTCGAATGGCGATACGTTCATGATGCCAATCAATGGCAAATTCTTGAAGAAATACTATCCCTAGACAGTATTCTTCCACTGATCAAGTTAAAAATACACCTCTGATCAGAAACATCCGACGCCTCCGACGGCTAGGGATAGGGGAAAATGTTGGCTTCTAAGCCCAACATAAGTCTTCGACAACTCATCATGCTGAGGGGAATAGCATGGCTAGCCCAACTCAAACGGTAGTTGGTAAAGGCATCTCAAATCCGTTGATAGCTGAGGGTTTGCTAAAAATCTTAAGTGGACTTGAGTCCACTCTTTCCTCCAAAATCCCTTACCAATTCTCATCCATAGAATGGTAGGACCACAAAATGCAATCATTACTACGTTAACACTATACCTCTGGTAATGAATACTCTTTGTCGAGTATAAACTTTGCTTGTTAACTCTGCATAGAGTAACAAACTCTTAAATTTGCCAAGTTAACACTATACCTCTGGCATTTCAAATTCCACTTGTCAATTCTCATCAATAGAATGACAGGTCCTCAAATTGCTCTTATCACGAGCCAATTCTTGTCAAGTTAACATTACACCTCTGACAAACTACTGTTTAAGTTAACATTACACCTCTAAGCAGTACATCGAGTGCCTGTCAAGTTAATATCACACCTCTGATAGTCACCTTTCTTCAGACTTCCGTATCGAAGCTGAAATGGACGATGCCAAGTTAACACTACACTTCTAGCATCCGAGTCATCGCTAAGTTCAACAATACACCTATGGCCATGACCTTTCCTCGACTTCTTTGTCAAAGTCGAGACGACTAATGCCAAGTTCAACATTACACCTCTAGCATTATCCTCACTGTTAAGTTAAACATCACACCTATGACAGTGACTTCCTCAGTTTTCCCAAATAAAACTGAGATGCTGATCAGCTAAGTTAATATCACACCTCTAACTCATGTCCTTGTCAAGTTAACATTACACTTCTGACAAGACTACTTCTAAACCGTTAAGTTAATATCACACCTCTAACGGTAAAAACCTTCCTAGATTCCCCGCGAGTCTAGTCTCATTTGATACTCTCCCCGACAGAGTATCAAGTTCATTTAGAAACATTGTTGGTTAACATTACACCGTTAACAATATTTCCGTCAAACTCCCCAGCTGATCTTAAATCAAGTTAATCCCAAATCCTTGATAAAAGTTCATCTTCCCTGGGGGTACGAACTCCACTTGTCACTTTCTTTTACAAAGTGGCAGGTCCACCAAAAAATCATCCCATCCCTGTCAAGTTAATATCACACCTCTGACAGTATCATGAAAACTCCTGAAATAGGATCTTTCCTTACAAATCTTGACTTATTAAGATTACCACTATAATTTTGATAAGGTCAAAAGATTCCTTGCTTCTACGTGTCTAACTGAAGACAAAAAGTTAAGACAATGAAGGAGGCAAAAAGAAAAAGTGTCACTTTTATTTATATATCCAAGCATATGAAAGTGATACAAAACGCTCTCTTATACAATAAGATGAGTGTTACAATTAAAGAGTACAAAGAAGTCCCTCTCTCTCTCAGAGGCCGTACTCACTCCTTGAAACCGCATCTGATCCCAGGTGCACAATTGGAGCCGATTGCGCCATGGCGATGACGCAAAAGTCGAAAGCGCCCTAGCTGACTAAGCTAAGAGCAATGGTGTTCTTGAGGTCCAGCGGCAGCAGAAAGTCCTGCAACCCTTCATTCATCACCATCCCTTTCCCCAGCAGGCCATCCAACGGAGTGTCCTCGATGTCACTTCTGGAGTAGGGAGAGGAAGAGGATCTTTTCGCCACCGCAACCGCCGGAACCTCCTCGCCGTCATACTTGACCTGACCATCTCTTGCCATCAGACATGGTTGGTGCAGAAGATCTGAAGAGACCTTGGCGAGATTTGGGTCCTCGTCGGAGATATAATTTACTCTCTCACAAACGACGAGGACCATAATTTACTCTCTTACAAACGAACATTGAGCAAGTTCGCCCGCCGATATATTCTTTCCGGGGCCCAGCAAACCTGAAAAAGGACGAGCAAGCCTACCTGCAAAGAATAAACAAGAGAGTTAGAAAATCTGGAACTTAGTACACTTCGACAAAGAAAACTAAGTGACAGACGCGGCAGTCATTGAAGACTTCAGACGCGGGAACAACCCGCACGGTCAAACCACCGCGTCGGCAGAAACAGACGCAAGTCAAAACTGTGCCACGCACAGGATCCAAACGCGGCCTCAGTTTGCACCCGCGCTTAATGCACAAGACGCGAAAAACTTCAGAACGCCGAAAATTGCCATCTCTCTGTTGGGTGAACAGGAGTTGCAAGATTCAGGTCTGAAATGCGCCAAGGCAATGGCCATGAGCAAAGCCAGCGTCAAGAGCCCGCGTTCAGAGAAGTTCAAGTCACCGGCACAAATTCCAGAATAGGAATGCGCCAGGATTTCATTCAGATGGCTATGCCAAAGTACAGGCTATGGACATCATCGGGGTGACGTACCAGCAGAGGCCTCTGTCCAGAGTTGGCCACTCTGCATCCAAACGCGGGCGCGCAAGATGATCCGAGAGAGGATTCCTTCTGAAGAGACCAAACAGAAGCATGAGAGCTCTGGGTCATCTTCATCCACGGGGTCACCTTCACCCATGAAGACGGTTCTCTGAAAGATAACTCAAGGCGTGGTCTCTCAGAGCAAACAAAAGAAAACAATCCAAGTTTGGATTATTGAAAAGGGGGCACACCCTATTTATAGGCAATTCTCAACAACTGCCATTAATGGTGCGTCAATCGGAACCGTCGCGCACGACTGTCAAAGCCCAATCAAAAACGGACGCGTGGAATGCTGCTTTGGAAACCGTCAAAGTGCGCCGGTTTTTCAACCGCCAGCATCGGTTCTGCATGCAAGAGCATTAACGCCTAAATCCATTGAGAGGCCGACGCGTGGATAACTGCCTTGGGAAGCAACGAACGACCCAGAATCCCAATCGACAGTGAAGACTTGACGTTCAAAGATCTCCTAAAATCTTTTAAGTCAGGTTGCATTAAACGCAGATGGGAAAGCCGCTCCCTTCAGCAGACAAGGCTGCGTCTCTTGCGCCTGCCCGATCTGCGCAAAACATATTTGCGTTATTCAGAGCCGCGTCTCACCTTGAGATTGACGCTGCGTCTCACTCCATGGACTGACGGCCGCGTCTCACTTTATGGATCAATACCGCGTCTCATCTTTTGATTGACGCTGCGTCTCATCAAGAAGACCGCGTATCAATCTGTGATTGATACCGCGTCTCGTCAAAAGGACTTAGTGAAATCTAAGTTCCTAGTGAATGATGACAGCGTCTCACTCTGTGATTGACGCTGCGTCTCATCAAAAGGACTTAGTGAAATCTAAGTTCAGGTGGACTGACGCCGCGTCTCATTAAAAGAACTTAGTCCTATCTAAGTTTAGTATTCACAGCCAGTGATCAAGAAGTTGGGTTCATCCGCAGCTAAGCAAAGAAGGTGGAGCCAAAAACTTCGAAACTTTTATATCAAAAGAATGATAAAAGTGGATACAAAACACTCTTGATAAATTGAGTGTCCTTTTCTTTACAAAAAGAAAAAGAAAAGAAGGCTAAATGTCCTGGTTCGCCAAGGAACGGATTTGTTCCCTAAGGCGGTGAATCTCGTGTTGGCGTGCCCTTTCAGCTTCCATAATGGCCTGGTTCCGCGGCTCCGCTTCGGATAAGAAATTTCTTGCGGCCAGCTGCGTTCGCAGAGACTCCACCCTGGAAGAATGTAGAGACAGACTCTCTTCAGCTCGCGCCTTAGCAGCCCGTTGCTCCTCTAGCTCCTTCTTGAGGGTAACAAGCTTCTCCTCAGTGAGCGCAAGCACAGCTTCTGCCCTGGCAATGGTGTCCCGAGCCCTGATGATGACTTGCTCTGTGCTCTGCACGGTAAGCTCGGATTCCCTTGAATCGTCAGCTAGTTTCTGACATTCAGCCTGGGAATATTCGAGGCTGCGAATCTCTGCAGCGATTTGTGCCTCCGCCTCCTGTCGCTCTCGCTCTTGAGCAGCTAGGAGCCTGGTCAAGGTGGCCTGGGCCTCACCAAAAGAGCCAGCATCTTCCAAAGACTCCAGCTCCTGCAGGCCGTCTCCCAGTTGCTCCACCACCCGCAGACACGCCTTGGCAAGTGAGGGGCCTCCGGTTAATTCGACATTCACAGCCAGATTTTTAAGAAGCGTCTGGGCAAACTGGAAGTGTAGGGGCCGGAAAGTTTGGTGGTCGGAGAAAGTGGTTTTAGCTGTAAAAGATTTCCTTGATTCAAGCGAAACGATTACAACCAAAAGAACTACTCTTCCCTCTTTTCCAGTTACAAGGGAGGGAGGATGTCTGAATCTTCCCTTTGTTTAAAGCTGGGTTCTTCGTGTGGCGATGGAGAGTGAATCTTGTTCTCCGTTGACCAGATGACCGTCCTGGACCGTCGGGGGTCTTCTCTTCGGTCGGTAGAAAGAGTTGTTGACACTTAAAAAAGACAAGATTCTCATTGGTCCGAACGATGTCTAAACTTGTTGACATTTACAAAAGACAAGTGACAGACAAGCTGAAGACCAGTTTCCACCCACCTCTAAGGGACAAGAAAGCAGCTCGGACCCCACTGATCCAGCAAGCAGAACAGTGAACCCGGATTGTTTCTAAACAGACCTCTGCAGGTCTAAAATGCTAGCATATAGCATTACATTAGCCCAAGGAGATAGCCTCGTTTGAGAGGCTAACATCATCCAGAGCATCGCCAGGAAGCTAACTGACAGCTTCGCCGAAAAGCCTCTTTTCGGACTTCGCCGGGAATTGCCTCTAGCTCCGCTATGAGTTTCAAAGCGGGCAGCTCCGCCATCAGCCTGCTATGGTCAACCTTTGACCAATCAAATCTCCTGATGAGATCAGATCCAAGCAAATCAAATCCAATCGGGATTCAAATATGGCAGGTGATTGCCACAATCTCTTGACTCTCTTGAAACGAGTAAGAGGATCAGGGAAAATCCTTCAACGATATGGAAAGGATCATAACAAATCGGAAAGATCAACCGACTTGCCATTTTCTAGCTCCGCAGAAGCTATTCTAGCCTCGCAGTAAGGCTACTTTCCAGATTCAAACAGATTCAGTTCAACCTGTTTCCATATCTTCAAGGGGACGATTATACCCTTGCTCTCCCTATAAATAACCCGCCAGGGGTACAGAGAGAAAGGGGGGGGGGGCAATCGAGAGAGATCAGATTGCCGAGGAAGGAGCCATCAACCGCCTTCTGATCACAAGGGCTGATCAATCAGCTTCTTCAACAGAGGCTTCTTCATAACGCACCGTGCGTTCTCGAATTCAGAGACCTTTTAGAGAATTGCTTTCTCTATCTAGGGTGTTGATGCCCTATCATCGTTCTTCTTCTCAAGGAATCTCCAGAACCAGGCGAGAAGGAATTCCTAATTGGAGGCGATTTTGAGAAGCAGCAAGAGGGTTCTACCAACTCTCTATTCTCTGATTCCCGGAACCAGGCGAGAAGGGAATCTCATCGCTCGCATCGTCAAAGGGACAAAGTGGTCGCGCGCTGACCAGACTCCTATCGGCACACTTCTCCAGAATCTCTGAGGAGATCTACTTGTAATCTTTTTTAAGAATACTTGTAATTTAGCTCCTCAAACTTTTTATTTGTAAGTTTTCCCCCTTTGCAAACATAATGGAAAACAAGATGGCGACTCCGCTGGGGAGTGTATTCTCCTCTGCTGAGAATCAAGTGTCGCAATGCGACGAACAGACCTTCGGGTCTATCTCTGAATTCAGAAAAGCCGGTGCAGCCAGATCTTCTCTGGCTAAATCTTCAAGTAAAATCTCTGCGGAGATGGAAAAGGTTCTCTGCAAACCTGCCGCAGTTCTCTGGCGCAACAAGAAACATGTCCGCAGCCCAGATCCTGCACTTTTGAGAACCTGGTTATCCAGATCGATCAAAGAAGATTTGAAGAAGTCCTCTCTGGGGGTGGCTTGATGCTTCGAGCACGGAAGCACGGGAAGGTCTTCATGACCAAGGTTTCAAATCAGAAACCAGAGGCAGAATTTTGCCAACACCCCGCAGCCCCGCTTGTGGCTATTCAGGTTCCTTGCGAACCTATGCATCCTCTGCCAAAACGGATATGGAGGCCTAAACAGAGGTCCTCTGCTGAAGCTTCAGGCGTAGCCACGCCAAATCCGCGCCTCTCTTATGAGGAAAAAGGCAAGATGCCCGCCTGCGCCAACAATGCTGCCAACCATAAAGTCAAGACGGCGATTATCCCGTCACCTAGAGCAGCAATGCCTACTGCTAGCCCTGTCCTCACAAGCAAGGCTGTTGTACCTCGGCGTACTCATCGGGTTTACAGCCGCGAGGCTAAAACCAGAGCACTATACGGTGCTAATCCTTTCCGCAGGAATAAGGGGAACGATGCGTTGTCCCATATACCAGACTGTTCAGGCCCCTACAGGGCCGACCTGCGAGAATTCTTGGCGGACAAGCGGAGATTGAAGCATTTCCAGGCTACTTCCTCCTGTCTTCGACGATGTGAATGCCGGTTGGTGATGGTCCATTCTATGCAGTGTCGGTTACGACCCACCCTCGCCACTGCTCCATACCGGCGATCAGTCTTTGATCAACTGTCTGCGCGCGTCCCGATGAGGCATCCCAAAAGGAGCGGGCCACCGGATCCAGCCTCTGCATCCGTCAATATGACCGGAAGGGGGCGAGAGCTGCGCGAAAGAAGTCAAGCCTCTGACGACACCCCTTTCGGCTCCCCAGATCCAGATTATAGCCCGGGCTTAGGTGAAGTCTTGGTGCGCGAAGAAGGTGTTTTCCGAAACACCAGATCCAGGGTGGCGATACCCTATAATTATGAGCAGCCTTCCTCCTCGACGGTCCCAACCGTGCCACAACTCAGGCGGTCACCCCAATCATCCGATGGAGAAGATGAAGACAGCGGGTATGCCTCTTCAGCGACAGTCAGTTCGGTGCGAACGGACAAAGCATCGGTCAATATGGCCGAAAACGCCAATGACGACCTTCGTCGGCGTTTGGAAGCTCAGGAGCAGACCTCTAGAACTCAGCAAGAGGCCCTGGACAATATTCAACAGATGCTCGCTCAGCTCCTCAGCAACCGGAATGATGACACCGGGAGTAATCATGACGAGGAGGGACACCTCAGCAATGATCCGCCCAAGACGGAGAAATCTAAGGGAGGCTCTTCCCTGGATGCCGAAGTCCTTAAGGGCCTTCAAGCTCAAATTTCATCCCTGGCTCAGAAGGATGAATTGAAGAAAGTGGGGGTAATCCGTCCTTACCCACTGGAATGGGATTCGGTGTCATATCCGCCAAAGTTCAAACCACCAACATTGCATACATATGATGGTAAGAGCTCACCTAATCAGCACATCTACTATTTCCGGTCCCAGACCGGTAATGTTTTAAGCAACGACGCCATCATGGCTAGGTTGTTCATCGGCACCTTGAAAGGAGTGGCGTTTGACTGGTTTCGCAGTCTCCCCCCGGGCTCTATCAATTCCTGGATCGACCTGGAAACTCGGTTCCTCTCTCGCTTCTATGAGGACGACACCGAAGTGACCATGGACAAGCTCCTTTCTACCGTGCAGAAGAAAGGCGAATCCGCCCGTGAATACATTGAACGATTCAGAAATCTATCCCTGATGTGCCCAGCAGGGATGCCATTACCCATGCTCTTACAGACATGCAGACACAACTTCTTGGATCAAGTAGAAGTTCGCATGGGGGCTGTCAAAGCCCATACTTGGAAAGAATTGGTCGAACAAGCTGAGATAGCCGAGAAGTCGGCTAAGAAGTTCGAGCCATCCATCCCTAGAAGCAAATGGGGTGCGAGCAACAAAGGACGTAGCGATCTCCCACAGTCTTCCCCAGCTAAGGGGAAGGAAATTATGTCTGCCGAGCTGACCGAGGACATGCAGTCAAAGGCCAAAAAGAGCAGCTTCAACAATCAGGAGCCCAAATTCTCTCCTAAGCAGTACTCCTTCAGAGATGATCAGGTGGTCACGATATTCCATCTGCTCCATAAAGGGAATAAGATGAAGCTGCCAGATGCTCGGCGTCCTAATGAGATAGGGCGCATAAATGACCCCAAATACTGTCTTTATCATAGGATGGTCCATCATCCTACTGACAAGTGCTATGTTCTTAAGGATAGAATTCAAGCCTTGGTCGACGCTGGAGTCCTCACACTGAAGACGGAGCAGAAGAAAGTCACTGCCAATATGGTGACTCTTGAGTTCGGCACTGCCCAGAAGGTCACAGTTCCTGACGGGACCTATCCAGCCCCGATGCCGCGGTTGGAACTCAAGCATCCTCCAGCCATGACTCAAAACAATAAGGGTCTCGTCCCCGTGACATTAGAGACAGGGGAAGTTATGTGGATACACCCCGACCTCATCCAAGACGTACAGCAGACGTCGAAGGACTCCAGCAAAAAGGGCAAGTCCTGCAATGTCATCTCTGTCCTGCCAGACGATGGTAATCTTACTTCGGCTTCCCTCAGCGATTCTGAAGAAGAAAAGCATGCCTGTACGGCGCAGGCAGATGCGCCTCAACAGACGGGCACCCGGTCTGGAAAGTCATATCAAAGGCAGTATGACAAGCCTACTGACGAGATACAGCAACAAACGGCGTCAGTACCAATGCCGACATCCACTCCAGTTCTGACCAAAGGGAAAGAGAAGCCTAAGGAAGTGCGGTTCGACCATGTGTTGAAGAAACCGCCAAGCCAAGGGCTAGCCACGCCCTTTCGCTTTGATATATTGGCCCACTTAGCCAATATCCCGGCTCGTATCACAATACACGAGCTTCTTCGTCTCTCTAAAGAGACAAGAGAGGCACTCAGAGATGCGCTAGCCAACTCAGAGTCCTTTCTGACATGCATGCCTGAGATCCCTGGTGATGAGATGCGGCCTTCCTGCTCAGAGTGCCATCACGCACAGTCAAAGGTACCTGCCATTACCTTCACGGCGGAAGATATGCTTCTCAAAGACAACAAGCATGATCGACCTCTGTACTATACCGGATATATCGGTTCAACCTGTATTGAAAGGATGCAAGTCGATCCGGGGTCTGCGCTCAGCATCATCCCAAAAGGCTCCTCTACTTCCTCGGCATACCACTGTACAGGCTGTCTGCGACCACCACTACAATATACGGTTTTAACGCCGGGAGCAGCCATCCGCTTGGAAAGATTCGGCTTCGCTGCAGAATCGGAAGCCTGAAGTCAGAAGTGACATGCTATGTCATTGACGCGGACACATCATACAACCTGCTACTGGGACGACCATGGATTCATGCCAACTGGATCGTTCCATCCACTCTCCATCAGTGCTTCAAGTATGTTGAGGATGATGCGACAGTACGAACTGTCTTCGCTGAGAAGCAGCCCTTCAAGGGGTGGAAAATTATTTCACAGATGCTCTCCTATATCAAGAGGCTAGTGGAACGCCGGGAGAACCATTGCCAGACAGTGATGAAAGTGGCAATGAGGCGGATTCGGAATCCGAAATGGGCACGCCAGTCATTTTGATTGGCGAACCAATAGTAGCATGCTTTAATAATCCCCGATGTAAGATCCCTTCTGATGAGGAAGGCGAGTGGATAATTAATGATAATATTTCTTTTGATTATCCTGCGAGCATCGAGTCGATTAAATCCATCATGGACGGCTCTCTGCACATGCCCGTACATGGGCCAAGTTCGGCTACTACATCTGTGGAGGTTATAGAAGGGGCCACGCTGGTGATCCCTCCATCCAAACAAGGTCAGTTGCCGATAATCTTCGGTAGAACCCAGCCACGGGGACCTGCACCTACAGATTCAAGCTCGGACTCAGAAGCCCCACAGTTCTTCCATTATGCGCAACCGGCACACCATATTATGGAGAAGATGGGATATGACTTGAAGCAGGCAGGCGGCCTGAACTTCGGAAAGGGAAGACGCGGTCTGATGCGTAATGCTGTCCCGAAAGGGAAACCTGCAAATTACTATGATAGTACACGCAGGGGGTTGGGTTATGTTACACCCACATCATCAGTAACGGTTCAAGTCAAAGACGACGAGCCAATTCCATCACAGTCAGACTCATCTGCCGAATGGGACTCTGACATCAGCATAGGAGGAATGTTCAACGGCCTCACTGTGAATATGACCTCGGGCAGTCAATTGGGACCTGCGGAAGCTGCTGATGAGGAATCTTGGGCCCAACAATTAAGCCTCCAATGGGAAAAGCGGTTCGAGCTGCGCGAGCCACCTACCGAAGACAAGGTGATCCAAGTCAACTTGGGCAGTCAAGATCACCCCAAGCCTATTTTCATAAGTGAAAGCTTATCACTTATCAAAAAGGAAGAATTGATAATGCTCGTAAAAGAGTATATAGATGTCTTCGCCTGGAGCTATGAAGACATGCCTGGACTCGATCCACAGGTCGCTATGCACCGTCTAAACATCAAGCCCGACGTTAAGCCAGTCAAGCAACAACAACGTCGGTTCCGCCCAAACATCATGGAGGCTATTGAAGCCGAAGTTCATAAGCTCATTGCTTGTGGCTTCATCGGGAGGAACAACATCCAGATTGGGTGGCTAACGTAGTCCCTGTCCTCAAGAAGAATGGGAAAATACGTATCTGCATCGACTACCGTGATCTCAATACGGCCTGTCCCAAAGATGAATTCCCACTGCCGATCACTGATGTCATGATTGACAACACATGCGGGTTCGAGAGGATGTCTTTTATGGACGGCTTCTCAGGGTACAATCAGATCAAGATGTATCCCGATGACGAGAAGCATACTTCTTTCCGAACGCCTTTGGGGGTATACTGCTACACTGTAATGCCTTTCGGATTGAAGAACGCCGGAGCAACCTACCAGCGGGCGATGAGCATGATCTTCCGCGACCATCTCCGAAAGACGGTGGAATGCTATGTTGACGACATTGCCGTCAAAAGCCGCAGCAAAGATGAACATCTTCACGATCTGAGAACGATGTTCGACATAATGCGGGCTCATCAGTTGAAAATGAACCCGACAAAATCCTTTTTAGGAGTATCCAGCGGCAAATTCCTTGGGTTCATCATCACATCAAAAGGAATCCATCTAGACCCAGACAAAGTCAAAGCCATCCAGGACATGCATCCACCAACGAACCTCAAAGAGCTCAGAGGCTTACAAGGCAGGTTAGCCTATATCAGAAGATTCATAGCAAATCTATCGGGCCGTTGCCAACCATTTACCCGACTAATGAAGAAGGGTACTGCCTTCATATGGGATCGAGCTTGTCAAGAAGCTTATGAAGACATTAAGAGGTATCTCACAAAACCTCCAGTCTGGTGGCCCCTACATCAGGGAAACCATTCTTGCTTTATGTGAAAGCCCTGGATTATTCCCTCGGCGCCCTCCTCGCTCAGAAGGACGACAATGGCCATGAGCAGGCCATTTATTATCTGAGTAGAACTCTCATAGGAGCGGAATCTCGGTACAATCCTATTGAGAAAGAGTGTTTAGCTCTCGTCTTCGCTGTCCAGAAGACACGACATTATTTGGTTGGCCAAACCATACATGTCATCTCCAGGGTAAACCCTTTACGTCTTCTCATGACGAAGCCAGGGTCGTTGAACTCAAGGTTGGCTAAATGGGCACTGCTATTGTCCCAATACGACATAACCTTTACCCCTCAAAAGGCGGTTAAAGGTCAAGCCCTTGCAGAGTTCTTGGCTGCGCATCCAGTCTCGGAACATTCAAAGCTTCACGAAGACATCCCTGATGAGGTCTTCGAATCTAATGCTACCTCAGTAGAAGAAGTATGGCAGATGTTCTTCGACGGAGCATCGCGGATGGGCCCCAAAGGAAAGATTATTGCCGGAGTGGGGGTTGTGTTCATCTCCCCACAGGATCATATCCTTCCCAGAGCGTTCTCCTTGACAGAGTCATGCTCTAATAATGTAGCGGAATACAATGCTCTGCTCATTGGTCTTCAGCTCGCCCACGGAATGGGGGTACGCTATCTTGAAACTTATGGCGATTCAAAACTGATCATTAGCCAGGTAAAAGGTGAATATGAAGTCCGCCATGAGGACTTGGTGCCTTACTATCATACAGCCATCGAACCGGCTAGCCTGTTTGAAGGCTTCTACATCGGGCATGTGTCCCGATCTCAAAATACCAAGGCGGATGCTCTCGCTGCATTAGCGACGACGCTAGCCTTACCGGCCGATACCGAGTATCACCTCACAGTCGCAACCCGGCATCTCGTATGCTCCAAGCATATGCTAAGGATCCAAGAGGTCCATAATATCTCCGTGGATCTTGAGCCGAGGGATTGGCGCTTCCCCCTCATTGACTACGCTCTGCACGGTCTGCTTCCAGACGATCCCAAAGAAGCGGCGTCCATCAGACGAAGGTCGCTCCGTTTCTACTATGATCCCACTTTGAAGACACTCTACCGTCGTTCATATGACGGTGTCCTCCTCCGTTGCCTTTCCCATTCAGAGGCACAGGAAGTGCTTAAAGAAGCACATGATGGCATTTGCGGAGCTTACCAGCCGGGTCCAAAGCTTAAAGACAGGCTGCACAGACTTGGGTACTACTGGCCGACCATGATAGCCGATGCCACCCAATATGCACGAAGGTGTAAGGCGTGCCAAGTCCATGCAGACTTCATACACCAACCTTCGGAGTTGCTCCACCCTACTGTTGCTTCATGGCCATTTGAAGCATGGGAAACTGATGTCGTAGGGCCAATTAGCCCCTCTTCGGCAAGAGGTCACCGGTTTATCCTGGCAATAACCGATTACTTCTCGAAATGGGCAGAAGCCATACCATTGGCCGAAGTCAAAACCTCCCATCTGGTTAGCTTCATCAAACACCAGGTCATCCATCGATTTGGTGTACCCAGACGGATCATCCATGACAATGGTCCCCAGTTCGTAAGCCAAGGGTTCTATCGGTTCTGCGATAAATACCGAATTCAGAATGTGGCTTCAACGGCCTACAATCCTGCCGCCAACGGCTTGGCAGAGGCATTCAACAAGACAATCATCAAGCTGCTCAAGAAGTTTGTCTCCTCGAATAAGCGAGATTGGGACGAAAAGCTCGGTGAATGCCTTTGGGCCTACCGAACTACGGTTCGGACACCGACAGGCAATACGCCTTTCTCCCTGGTATATGGGTGCGAAGCGGTCATCCCATTGGAAATCCAGGTGCCATCATTGCGAGTAGCCCTGACTACTAAGATGACATCAGAAGACAATGATCGCCTGCGTCTTCAAGAGCTCGAAGCCCTAGACGAGAAGCGGCTACAAGCTCAGCAACACATCGAGCTATATCAGGCTCGGATGTCAAAAGCCTTCAATAAAAAGGTCAAGCAGAGAATCTTCCATAAAGGAGACCTGGTCTTAGCCGTCAGACGACCGATGATTATGACGCACAAGACCAAAGGCAAATTTCAGCCTAAATGGGAAGGACCGTTTGTAATAGAGACAGTCTATTCAAACGGGGCATACCGCCTTATGAATGCAGGTGGCGACCTACTCATGATGCCGATCAATGGCAAATTCTTAAAGAAGTACTATCCTTAATCAAGGATCTTGCTCTCGATCAAGTTAACATTACACCTCTGATCGAGATCCGCGTGTCCGGAATGCGCACAAAGAGAGCCTCTCTCTTTCTCCAAGCATATCAAACCTGTTGGTAGCTGGGGGTTTGCTTAAAATCCCAAGGGACCTGCTCCCATTTGATTCCCTCTCCAAAATCACCTACCAATTCTCATCCATAGAATGGTAGGACCACATATACTCCGCTGTTACGTTAACATTAAACCTATGACAGCAGTCCCCTCATTTCTCCTCGTGAGAACGAGATCTCCAAAGTCACCTACCAATTCTCATCCATAGAATGGTAGGACCACATATACTCCGCTGTTACGTTAACATTAAACCTATGACAGCAGTCCCCTCATTTCTCCTCGTGAGAACGAGATCTCCAAAGTCACCTACCAATTCTCATCCATAGAATGGTAGGACCACATATACTCCGCTGTTACGTTAACATTAAACCTATGACAGCAGTCCCCTCATTTCTCCTCGTGAGAACGAGATCTCCAAAGTCACTTACCAATTCTCATCCATAGAATGGTAGGACCACATATATCCCACTGTTATGTTAACATTAAACCTATGACAGTGGTTCCCTCGTGCAAACGAGACCTCTTCACCTATCATGAAGCTTGGTGGCTTCTCAACCAGTTACGTCATTGCGACCTCTGAACTGGCGGATAGCCAAGTTTCATCTACCATTGAGCTTAGTGGCGTCTCAATTGGTTACGTCATTGCGACCTCTGAACCAGCAGACAGCTAAGTCTCAATCCCGAGCCCTGTTGACATTTACAAAAGACAGGTCTCGATACTCGTTGACATTTACAAAAGACGAGTATCACCTATTATGAAGCTTGGTGGCTTCTCAACCAGTTACGTCATTGCGACCTCTGAACTGGCAGATAGCCAGGCCTCATCTATCATTGAGCTTAGTAGCGTCTCAATTGGTTACGTCATTGCGACCTCTGAACCAGCAGACAGCTAAGTCTCAATCCCGAGCCCTGTTGACATTTACAAAAGACAGGTCTCGATACTCGTTGACATTTACAAAAGACGAGTATCACCTATTGATTGAAGCTTGGTAGCTTCTCAACCAGTTACGTCATTGCGACCTCTGAACTGGAAGATAGCCAAGCCTCATCTACCATTGAGCTTAGTGGCGTCTCAATTGGTTACGTCATTGCGACCTCTGAACCAGCAGACAGCTAAGTCTCAATCCCGAGCCCTGTTGACATTTACAAAAGACAGGTCTCGATACTCGTTGACATTTACAAAAGACGAGTATCACCTATTATGAAGCTTGGTGGCTTCTCAACCAGTTACGTCATTGCGACCTCTGAACTGGCAGATAGCCAAGCCTCATCTATCATTGAGCTTAGTAGCGTCTCAATTGGTTACGTCATTGCGACCTCTGAACCAGCAGACAGCTAAGTCTCAATCCCGAGCCCTGTTGACATTTACAAAAGACAGGTCTCGATACTCGTTGACATTTACAAAAGACGAGTATCACCTATTGATTGAAGCTTGGTAGCTTCTCAACCAGTTACGTCATTGCGACCTCTGAACTGGCAGATAGCCAAGTTTCATCTACCATTGAGCCTAGTGGCGTCTCAAATTGGTTATGTCATTGCGACCTCTGAACCAGCTGACAGCTAAGTCTCAATCTCGATGCTTGCTGACATTTACAAAAGGCAAGTATCTCCCTTCCTTTTAAGCCCCGCAAAGGGCTAACCTCGAGACTGGCAACGTCCCATTCGGTTATGTTACTGCAACCTCTGAACCAACAGACAGTCATGTCTCATTATCTAAGCAATAGACGACAAAAGAAAAATTTTTCTATTAAATCCAAAAAGATGGGATACATGGAGGAGCCTATAGGCGTACATGATAAGATCGGATTCGATCTCCGAGCGAAGCTAGCCGCGTCCTCCTGTCATCTTCAGCCTGGGCCAGCGCCTGTGATCTTAGCTCCGCCTCATCGAAGTCCACCGCCTGAGCCAGACGAGCCTCGGTCTCCGCCAAAGTCGCCCTCTGTGATGACTTCCGCTCCGCCAGTTCCTCACTTCGAGCCCTGAGCTGCTTAAGCCGCGTAGACTCTTCATGACGCATCTGTGTAGCCTTCGACAAGAGGAGATTTGCCTTTCGGATCATCTCTTCAGCCCTCTTGATCTTATCTTCAGCGTCAAGAAGAGCACTGTTGGAAGCATCAATTGCACTCCCAACCTCTGCTTCCTCTGCCTCCAAGGACCTCAAGTCAGAGGAGATAGCCTCAACAGCCTCTTGAGCAGCGAGCTGAGCCTCGCGCTTCTGGGCGACAAGACGGGCCAGCCGTTCATCAGCCAAAGACGCTGCGTCGGAACGATGGAAATGGCGCCATTCCTCCACGTCCTTCTCAAGGTCATCTACCAGGAGCTCTAGAGCAGCAGCTTGATGGTACCCCTCAAAGTCTCGGATACACTCAATGCCACGGGAGAGGACCATCTTCAGCTTCGAAAATGGCACAGGCGAGCCCTTCAAGACTAGACCGATAGTCTGCTCCAAACTGTTATAGAAGCTGTCGACCAGATTACCGATAAAGTCATTCTCAGCTTCATCGACCCTTGAGACAACCTCGGAGTAATCTACCAACCCAGTCGACACCGCCACAGAAGAAGAAGCGGGAACATCGACTGCAGCAGGGCAAGCCAAAGGTGACCTCGGCGGAGTCCTCAGCGACACCAGCACGCCAGCCACCGCGGAGGTAGGACTGGCAACCACCTCCTGAGCAGCAGGCTCAACTACCAGCGTCGGGGAGGTAGGGCTCACAATCACCCTCAGTGCCGTATTCGGCAAAACAGTCTGCACCTCACTCGTTGATGTGACTGGAAGTGAGGGTACCTCCGGGACTGCCGCCTCTTCAACCTCAGGGCCCTCCGCTGATTTGGGCTGATAAAAAGGCAGGTCGCCATACAGCGCGTCTAACACAGCTGCGTCTGCCCCGGTCGAAGCGCTCATATCGCCCTTTGACCCTTCAGGAAAACCCTCCGCTTCTTTCGAAGCTGATGCACCTTGGGGACGAATACCTGCAACAAAACCAAGGTCAAAAAGGAGATGCAACAAATAGGCGAGGACCAAGAGATCTTAGTCTTACCAAAGGCCGATGTCACCTCGTCAGCCGCATCGGAATCCAGGGGTCCCATCGGAAAGTTCTTACCAGACTCAACGCGGATAGCCGGCCCACTCGCCGATTCCTCCGCAGACCACCCGGCAGAGCTGGATGCCATAGGACTTCCTCTAGAAGTCCCAGCGCCCGAAGGGCCAATATCGGCCGCATGACCTCCAGACTCCTCCGAGCGAGCAAAGGAACCAGCTGCACTTCCATAAGTGAACAGGGGATCGTAGTGCTCCCCTTGCTCTCCAACTGCCTCAGCTCCTGCAACAAAAAGCAAATGATGAGTTATGTAAAGCGCGCTAAAGGCATATTAGATGGGACCAATCTTACCAGTAGTCGGTTCAGCAACCGACGGCTCAGCCACTAATAGAGCAGCAGAAGGAGGCGCCGTAGGGAGGTCGCCCTCCACCACAATGGTAGGAGTTTGGCGACGGGGCTTCTTCGCCGACGACTTCCTACGGGATCCACTCCCACGCTTCCTTTTGAAGTGGACCTCAGAGTCCTCTTCCTCCACTTCTTCCACATGCTGTGGGGGAGCTGTCCCCATTACACCAGACCCGGCTTCATGAGCACCAGCTTTGTGGGCATCAGCCCTTGTCTCTGCCTCGAAGCGAGGGCTCCCCGCATCAGAAGCCTCGCTGTCATCTACAGCGATGAACTCCTCTATGCCAGGAACACGGACTCGTTTGCCCTCCTTCTTATCCAAAGCCTTCTGCCTCATCCGATGAGAAATCAACTTCACACCAGAACTATTGGCATTGAATTCAGGAGGCGTGGAATTCGAAGCTGCATACCATTGGCAGAAACACAGGGTCGTCCATAGGCCGGGATCCCTCAACGGCGTGCGTAGCCACGCTCCAGTGTCATCCGCGGTAAAGAACCGCCAAGCACGAGCCCCATCAATAAGGCTCCCCAGGAAAGCCAGGTCCGGATTCGGGTTGCCCACATACAACTGGTCATACCCAAATTGGCGGGCGAACCGGCTCGGGATGTAGGGCTCCATGTAGCAGGTATCCCCACTCCGGTACAGCAGATGCGAGGGCCGGATACAGACCAGCCACTCGAAAATACCCCGACTCATGGGGGACCGACCTGATTCCACATCACGGAATTCCTCGTTGTATCCCGCACCCCGCAGGCGAGGAAAACAGCGGAACAGGCTGTAAACGTCATAACGACGCACTAACTTACGGGCCTCGGCCACATAAGTTTTCTGCCACAAACAGCCTTCAAAACGACGGAGAAGCGCCGTTTGAACACCCTGCGGAGGGTCCTCCCCAGCTCCAATTAAAGTAGGGCAGTGCAAGGCGAACCACGCCATCAAGTAGGTGTACGGTAAACCTACCCTAGGATTGGGTCCGTCACGAGGCAGGACGGCACCCTTCCCTCGCCTTGACGCCATTGGCCTGCAGAAAGCCTCCGTCAGTACACGAAGGCCCCTCTGGATACAACACACCATGGCCGGGAGAAGACCCAGACGGTGGCCATGGACCAAGCGGACAGCAGGCAGCAGCACATTCGGGTGGACAATGTCACCCGAAGAAGAAGGCACGACACACTTCTTTAACCAGATGGTTAAGAATCCGGCCAGCAACGCCTTGCGAGACATAGGCCAACGGGCTTGATGGTGAAAGCTCCGAAGAACATCACCCTTCTCGAAAGGACCATCATCTTCTGTCACGACGATGTCCTTTTCAGCATGCACCTCCATCCTTGCCAAGATGTCCTCTTCAACAACTCCGCAATGAGCTGCCTCGGGCGCACTAGTCATATCCGGGAATAAGTAGTTCCCCCAGCTCTTTAAGCTCTTCGAGCTACCCTTACCACCAGTATGGATGCTGGAACAAATGTGCAGGTGGCACATCAATTTCCGATATGTCTCAAGCAAAGCAGGCTCTTGCTTCTCCAAGAGGGCCAGCTCCGCCTCACACGGAAAATACTCTTCATATGGAAGAGACCCGAAGGGCAAAGCAGAGATCTCTCGCATCTCATGCAGGGCCATGCCCAATTCACCAACCGGGGTGAAGAAAGTCCCCGAGGCTGGGCTGTACAACTCAAGAATGGCGTAGAAGCACGCCACCTTCATCTCGATGCCGTAGCAGGTCGCCCTGACGGCCTCATAGAGGTTCAACCTCTCTAATTCCCCCTCAAAATGATTGAGGATATAATTGGTCAACTCCGCCCACCATGACCTAGGAGGGTGGACCCAACCAGGAGCCCTGAAATCTGTGGCGGGGTAGTTCCCGTCAGCTTCGCAGAACTGAGTACCGAAGGTCGGCGCCGCAGCTGGATTCTCTCCTACTGGAAGGTCCCGCGACACCTTCCCAGGGTATAGCCCTATTATGCTACGAGGAGGGCCCGCCCTCGAATAGCCGGTTTGGAATGTCAACCTCCCGACACTTACAGACTCGACGTTTAGGCTCACGCCCCACGCCATCTTCCGAGCCCAAGTCACGCTCGCGAAAGAAGACAAAGCGAAATGCCGCTTACTAGACGGGAGATAGAATCTCTCGCCATCCAACTGGAAGATCCACTGGCCTTCGCCGGCCTGCAGCTGGCGATCGGGATCAGGTGCAGCATCCCCGAACATGAAGTCAGGCTTTTTGTAAGCCTGACGGTCGATATCTTCAAACGGAGCCGTAGTCAAAATACTCCGCATGGCCTGCGGGCCACCGCTCTGAATGAGCGTATCCCGTACAAGGGAGCTCGGCTCACTGAACAAGGAAGCCTGCCCGATGAACTGCAAGCTGATGCTCCCGCCTGCTCGACTGGTTACGCCAAATAGACTGTTCTGGAGGCCGGAGGCGTAATGTACTGCAAAAAAAAAAAAAAAAAAAAAAATGAACTATGATTAGTTCACCAATCGAATGGATGCGAAGACATAAAAATTCGCTAAGGCATAGCCTCGTCCAGAAAGCAGGAACAGAGGGATAATAGCTTTGATAAAAAGCTTCGCTTCAAAGATAAGACTGCATCTTTGCAGGAAGTGGCATAGCCCTAAGGGCTGACGTCATCAAAAGGACGTTATGGTTAACAGTCACCCTTCGTGGCCACGACTGAACGCACGCGACCCATGTCCTGTTCCTCAACAGGATGAAAATTGCCCAAGCAATGGCTTCCTATGGAAGCCCAAGAGAAGAACTGTTCAGTTCTTACTTCCCTGGTGCAAGCAAAATAGGGAAGTTAAGGGAAACGAGTTCCCTGATAAGGACAGATCATATTCGATCGTCCTAATAGCCGAGTATCGACTCCAAAGGATGAAGACCACTCTCTAATCAGATTGGAGAATCTCTTACCAGCGATCGGTCGCTCAATGAACGGAGGAGGGGGGCCCTCCGCTGCAGAAGTCGCTGCTTCCTTTCCCGCTCGTCTCTTGGGCGCCATTGAAGAATTACAGGAGTCTTTGAACTCTTGAAGATGAAGAAAAGGAAGAAGAAGAGTCAAGTACTCTGGAAAATTCAAAGAGAAATGATGATTTTCTCTCAGCCCGATCGGGCTTTTATAGGCCAATCAGCGCCTAAATCAAGGCCTCAAAAAAGGGCACATGCCGCCGTTTCGAATTAATTCGAAACAGTGCCCGAAGCGCCTGAGACGCTTTCCCAAAAGCGACGGTTCAATCCCACTAAAGGGTTAACTCCGCACTAGAGCAAAGTGCGGACTTCGCGCAATCCTTCAAGGACTTAACCGAAAGGTTTGAATTAGCCCTCTAAAGAGGCGCTGATATGACAGCCTCGCGAAGATCACTCAAAGGAAGGGCTATGTCCTTAGCCCCGTGCGCAGTTTAGCCCAGCAATGGCCGAACTCTCAGTGAAGTAAGCAAAAATCATATGATCAGACAAAGAACTTTCATTGATTTAAAAGCAAAGATACATTTGATATTACATCAAAGTTGTGTTTCATACAACACACCTAGTTGTCTAGCAAGGCCATTTGCATAAAAGGCATACAAGCGGTTTTATCTGCTTCCAGACCAGATCAACTGGACATGAAAGGCCTTCCTCCTGCACAAGGCTGTAACCAGTTCTGCCACCGGGACACGGTCATTTTTCTCCACAAAATGGCGGATATTACTAGGCCATTTTTTGAAGCCTGACAATAAAAGCTTATCGCCGCCAACACGTCAGATCACCTATAATGGGAACTAGTTTTGATACCACGGATCTGACGGGTGTGAAGCCCACTCCCCTGAAGTGGATCGCCCCCAAAGGCCACCAAAGTTGAAAGTCGGCAATGGTACCGACGATCCCACAGGCGACGCCCATTATCTTGAAGCGGATCACCTCCGATAAAGGCGGCGGCCAGCCTCACCTCAGATCGAATCATCTCGGACAAGAGGCTGCCAACAGCCCCTGGGACGCGCATTCGCTGCCCCGAATTGTTCCTCCTGCTTAAAAGTAAAGCTTCAACCTGGGAAGCATAAGGCAATTTTATGGCTTCTTCCATCAAGTCACCAGACTGGCAAGCATAGCTCGCTGCAAGGCAAATTGAAGCAAGTTAGCAGTTAAGCACAGAAAGAGCTGCAAAAACATTAAGTCAGATTCTTCAGCGGCAAAGCAATCCGACTTCAGCAGAGGACAAGCTCCACCTGCACAGCAACCATGGGCTGGCTCAGCAAACGCCAAGTCCTAGCCTCGCCTATACGGCAAAGTCAGACTGATCTTGTGAGAAACAGTCTCAACCTCACCAATATGGCAAGACTGGCTCAACTATTGAAGAAGCCAAGTCCCAAGTCCTGCCTGCGCAGCGGACTTAACAGCCAATTGCAAGATGAAGAATAAGGGAAGCTAATCCCTGAAGCGAGCTGTCAAAGCTAAACCAAGGGAGATGAATTCCCTAAAAGCGGTGAAGTCTTTAAATGATCAAGACTTACTGGTCCTTGGCCGGTTAAACAACCAGAATGGGCTTTCCCACTAATTCAGAGATCTGAGTATCTCTTTCAACCAAGAGAAGGGAAGAAGAAAGGCAAGGCACTTCTCTTCAGAGGACCTCAAGTGTCCTATTTATAGGCCCCATGGCCTGAGCGCAACCACCTCAAGCATGGAAGCACGAGCGCACTTAAGGCATTGATTGCGTCTTGATAACAGGGACGGTTCCCATTGGAACCGTACAAGGAAGAAAACGTCTCCCTCATAAAAAGGCATTTATGGCGCCTTGAAGAAAGGGAGTATCCTCCCTTGAAAACGTGCAAATCGGAGAACATCTCTCTCGATTGGCGCGAAAGAAGGAATGATCCTCCTCGTAACCAGCCCACGGCCGTTGGCTTTGAAAAGGCAACAGGAGTTCCAAAGCGAACTTATTTCTTGAAAGCCCAGATGCGGAGCTACCCCGACGCGAAGCGACTCGCGAACCAGTGCAATTCTTCGGCGGATCCATCCCAAAGCAGGATTGAAGGCGAAGCTGAACTCAACCATCATGGAGATGTTCATACTCCACACCACCATCACAGCAGTTCAAAGTGTTTCGGAGTCTGAGCTATTGCAGACTCTCGAAAACTTTGAAGGGGGTCTTGTTGACACTTAAAAAGACAAGATTCTCATTGGTCCGAACGATGTCTAAACTTGTTGACATTTACAAAAGACAAGTGACAGACAAGCTGAAGACCAGTTTCCACCCACCTCTAAGGGACAAGAAAGCAGCTCGGACCCCACTGATCCAGCAAGTAGAACAGTGAACCGGATTGTTTCTAAACAGACCTCAGCAGGTCTAAAATGCTAGCATATAGCATTACATTAGCCCAAGGAGATAGCCTCGTTTGAGAGGCTAACATCATCCAGAGCATCGCCAGGAAGCTAACTGACAGCTTCGCCGAAAAGCCTCTTTTCGGACTTCGCCGGGAATTGCCTCTAGCTCCGCTATGAGTTTCAAAGCGGGCAGCTCCGCCATCAGCCTGCTATGGTCAACCTTTGACCAATCAAATCTCCTGATGAGATCAGATCCAAGCAAATCAAATCCAATCGGGATTCAAATATGGCAGGTGATTGCCACAATCTCTTGACTCTCTTGAAACGAGTAAGAGGATCAGGGAAAATCCTTCAACGATATGGAAAGGATCATAACAAATCGGAAAGATCAACCGACTTGCCATTTTCTAGCTCCGCAGAAGCTATTCTAGCCTCGCAGCAAGGCTACTTTCCAGATTCAAACAGATTTAGTTCAACCTGTTTCCATATCTTCAAGGGGACGATTATACCCTTGCTCTCCCTATAAATAACCCGCCAGGGGTACAGAGAGAAAGGGGGGGCCAATCGAGAGAGATCAGATTGCCGAGGAAGGAGCCATCAACCGCCTTCTGATCACAAGGGCCGATCAATCAGCTTCTTCAACAGAGGCTTCTTCATAACGCACCGTGCGTTCTCGAATTCAGAGACCTTTTAGAGAATTGCTTTCTCTATCTAGGGTGTTGATGCCCTATCATCGTTCTTCTTCTCAAGGAATCTCCGGAACCAGGCGAGAAGGAATTCCTAATTGGAGGCGATTTTGAGAAGCAGCAAGAGGGTTCTACCAACTCTCTATTCTCTGATTCCCGGAACCAGGCGAGAAGGGAATCTCATCGCTCGCATCGTCAAAGGGACAAAGTGGTCGCGCGCTGACCAGACTCCTATCGGCACACTTCTCCAGAATCTCTGAGGAGATCTACTTGTAATCTTTTTTAAGAATACTTGTAATTTAGCTCCTCAAACTTTTTATTTGTAAGTTTTCCCCCTTTGCAAACATAATGGAAAACAAGAGTAACTCAGCTCCGTCTACCAAAACTCTCAAAGAGGAGGTAGGCGAAGAGCGGCTAGTACTCAGTAAGCTCGCTGAAGAGTCGTGCTTCCCTCTTGATGATCCTCTTGCCTGGATTGATTTTGATGATGCCTTATCTCAAAGCTCTCTCCCTTCAAAACTCCGATCTTCGCCCAAGCTTCGATCTTAGCCCCCTCTTCATAGCAAACAAGGCTATTTATAGGGGTCTCAGGGGGTGAAGGTGCCTCCTGAAAACGCTCCCGAATGAGGGGCCACTACCCGCTACATGCGCGGTGACTGGCCCCGCAATCAGGGCAGTTGCAACTGAGACGCGGGCGTTGGGCCGAACGCGCCTTGAAGTTTGAGACGCGGGCGTCGAGCCAAACGCGCCTTGAAGTTTGAGACGCGGGCTTCAGGCCTTCACGTCTGGATGCTGAGGCGCGGTCGTCGGGCCGACGCGCCTTGATGCTGAGACGCGGGCTTCGGGCCGACGCGTCTGAACGTTGAGACGCGGGTGTAGAGCCAACGCGTCTTAATGCTGAGACGCGAGCATCGATTCCTCGCGTCTAGAGTTTGAGACTCTGCTTCCTTAATGGCTGGTCTGTTAGTCATTTTTAGACAGCCTACAGAACCCCCTCCAAAGTTTCTGATATTCCGCAGTTGAATGGGACGGATTTCGGAATACTTTGGATCTTAGCCGTGTTCGCGTTTATGACTGGACTGTTGATGCTTCGGGTTTGATCTTATCTGGAATTGGTCTTCGTGAGTGTACTGTTGAACTCTTTGAAGCCGTCAGAGTTGATCGTGTTGAGTGTCTAGATACACAGTCTAGACCTCCCCGATTGCTTTTAGTCTGTCACGGGTGCGCTTTTGGCCGGGAGTGGTTGGTTGTCTGTTTGCGTCAGTGTACTGTTGAACTGACTTGCAGAAGCAGGAGACTGGACGCAGGTTCCCTTTTGAAAAAGCAGAGATTGCTTTAAAGACGCGACTTCTTAGCGAGACGCGATGTTTGGCCTGTTTGAGGGGACGCGGACTTTGGAGAGACGCATCTCTTGAAATGCAGACGCGATTTTCTGGGTGCATTTATGATGATGCTGACGGGACATGTCCACCGAAGAGCCGCGTACTTTGGGACGCGCACCTGAGCCATGTCATGATTACGCCGCCAGCTGGCCTGGGGAAACGGCGAGATTTCGCCTTTTGGCGCGCGGATCCCCCGGTTCATTAAATGAACTGCTCCACGTGTCAACTTCTGACTTGTGGTGGGGTCGCGACGCATGATCTTCCCTGTTTAAACAATGATTTGGCTCCACGCGTCAGGCAGCGATTCGCTGCAGCGTTTATTGGGCCAAACGCTGCGTATCTTCGCGAATCTCCGTGCCTATAAAAGGCAACAGTTGGAGAGATGTATCTTCTTCTCCGAACGAACGCATTCTCTGAGAAAAAGAACTTCCTTCTCTGTTCAACTATTCATCTCCTCGCTCGGATTTCTTGATCTTCAATGGCTCCCAAGACAAAACCGACTGCATCGACCTCAAGGGCGACCGTCGCCGAGGCTGAGAGAGATGCTTCCTCTGCGCAGGAGGGTGTTTCCGAGGTAAAAATGTACCTTCGGTGTGGGTTCCGCCATTAAAACATGTTCATAGAACCCTAAGGACCTTTAACACAAGATCGTGTTTGATTCTCGGACGCTGTCCTTGAGATGATAACCGGGGCGCGGGCCTGATGATCCGACGCTGGTGAACTCTGCACTCTGGGTCCTTCACTTAGAATATTTCTAATTGTGAAGGTCTCTGGACGCGATTTGTAGAACGCGGATTTGATCCATGCGTTCTGTGCCGCGTTTTGTGTCATCAGGCGCTGGCGTCCGAGTCCAAGCACTTTGAAATTTCACAAGTCTTGGTTTGCAGAACGCGGATTTGATCCTTGCGTTCCGTGTCTTCAACCGCCGATTTTGTAGAATCTGGCGTTTGAGTCCAAGTACTTAGAATTTTCATAAGTCTTGGTTTGCAGAACGCAGCTTTGCAGGTCTGGACGCGGATTCGAAAAATTCCTGCGTCCAGTATCTCTTCTGCGTTTTGGTGCAAGTTCGCAGGTCTGGACGCGGATGATAACTCCTGCGTCCAATGTCTCGGCTGCGTTTTGAATTATGAACACTTAGCGTCTTCCCTTATTTTTGGCAAAGTATCTGACCAAGTGTCTTTTTCTTTTGCAGTGCCGCATGTTTCAGGTTCACTCGCCAAGATGCACCATTTTGGCCGCGTGGGTGGTGCCGACCACCGTCTGACTTTTGCACTGCGAAGGACCATACCTGTGACTGCTGACAGGTCGCCAGTTCGCAGAGAAATGATTGCCCATGTTAATGAGAGGACTTCTCGGGTGCTCATGACCGATGCAGTCTTCGCAACGGATACCCACATCAAGCTGGAGAAGCCTGCTTTCTTCTTTGGAGATCATGTCAGCGACGGTGGCAACCCAATGTATGACGGGAATTACAGGTGGCTCCGTCAGATAGGGGAGAGGAGATACTTCCTTCCAGCCATGGAGAGGATGCTCCCGTTGTCTTATCTCCAACATCTGTCCGTCCTTCGGAAGATGAAGTGGGACGTGTCCCGGGATATCTCTGAGATTACCCTTGGGAATTTCAAATCCCAGAACGTATACCGTCATGATTGCCATGACCGGGCGGTCCTCGGCTTGTTTCCCGGGTCACGCAAGTCTGAGCTTCCAGTCGGAGAGATCCCGCAGCTTGCCACCACCTTCCTCAACTCTTTCATAGAAGCAGAGGGTGATTATCCGGCCAAGTTCCATTTGCCAGGATGGGTCCACTCCACGGAGAATTCTTGGTGGGGCAGGATGGTGGGTTTCGCCCTCTCCGATCTTGGAGATCTGCTTGAGCACGTGGGATTATACTCAGCAGTCAGGGCCGTACAATGGGGCATCCCAATGAGCTCTCAAACTTCTTCGGGATCTTGGAGCGCTACAACCCTCAGACGGGGACATTCTTTATCCCGGTTGGAGAAATGGGCCTTGCACTGCATGAGTTGCATGAGGTCTCGGGGCTGGTGATGGGGGAGTTCCCTTATGAAGAATATGTCCCGACTGCTAGGGAGCTTGACCTTATAAAGAAGGATTCCCCTGAGGTGTATGAGACCTATTGGGAAGTGATGTGCCACTTCCATATTTGTGGTCAGGTAACCGGTTGGAGGACGCATGGAGTTAGGCATCTATCCTGGGCCAATTACTTATTCAGCAATGTCAGCAAGAAGGATCATTCGATAACTCGACTGGCTCCCCTCTCTGAACAGGGGGTTGACGACATGGTTGCACAGGCTTCTGAGGGTTTTTACACCACTGGGTCGAACGAGGACGGCTTCGAACCTGATATGCTTTTCGAAAGCTATCATCATCGGGCCCGGGCTTCTATCTCGAGTCGAGCGCTGTTGGCGGGCTTCTTGATGCTGTGGTTGAAGCGTTGCGTGGTACCTACACGGCCACATGAAGTCATTATTGCCGACGTGGTGTACCCAGCAGTGCTCCTGGCCCATGGCCGTCCTATAGCCCTTCTTCTGGCCGTGGCGGCTGGTATTCAGAGCGGGTTGCGGGCGCTAGCCAAGAGACTATGCGAGGCTCCAAGGACTGTCGACTCTCAAGGCAAGCCGTATGTTGACTCAGAGGGAAACCCGACGGCAAGGCGCCCCAACCCCCGAATGGAGTTGCCTTACACGTATCTCATGGCCTGGTACGTGATGCATTGCCCTTCTCTGATGACAACGGCGCGTGGGAGTACGAGTCCTGTCCCTTTTGTGAGGCGGCTGGAAGACTCGGATTGGAGTGACACCTATATATATTATATTCGGAGACGTCTCTCAAATGCCGCCAATTACCAGCTCAACCGCTGCTTCCCTGGAATTCCTGGTGCATCCTTTGGTGAGCAATTCACTGATTCTATAGGTCGGGATGACCTCACCCAACTGTCTGCGGGAGTCTTCCGGTGGTTGATCAATATACGACCAGGATATGTGCTGTTTCGCCAAGGGACTTCCTGCACTATCGAAACCGTATATGCCAAGTCGTTTTGCCCGACAGTTTGGCTATGCTCAGCTTTATGTCGGCAATCCGAATACACAACTTGCCTTCAATGGGAATTTGTGCGAAGGTGCTCGAGCCTGGTATTATAGCGTGGCTGGGGGGACAGAGGCAACTTTCCGTTTGCCCGTCGAGGAGCCGAAGAACCTTACCAGCTTCACTTTCTGCACCTGGTATTCTCGGGTAAACCAGTCACCGGATTTTGCCCCTGGGTATACGGGTATTGAGGGCATTAATGCCTATCTCAAAACACAGTCGGAGTCTGGCAAATGCTCGCACATGATCACCCAGTATTTAAAGGTCCAAAAAGAGCTGGAGAGAGCATCTCAGAGAGAAGCTGAGGGAGGCTCAAGAGAGGAGCTCCGAGTAACCCGGAGTAGAACCAAGCTAGGGCCACAGGAGGGGCCTCCTACTGCCAAGGCTCAAGAATTGGTGAGTAAGCGTCGTCGGGGTCCCGCCTCAACTGCTGGTCCTGTTTCGAAGAGGGCTCGGAGGGATTTAGCAACAGAAGTCTCTCCCTCAGAAGGCATTTCTGCTGGAGTTGAGGACTGTCCTGAAGACCTCTTTATCATGGTTGAGGAACCGCCAGAGATATAAAAATCCCCGGTTTAATCCGTGCTCCTAGGTCGCACAGAGGGACCTGTAAGATTGCGGGGGAGGGGGAATTGGTTGACAAACCCACTATAGCTGACAAGGAAGTACAGCTCGTGGGAGGGAATGTCCAAATTCCAGGGTTCTCAGCTCGGTCTGAGCCTTCTTCTGCTCGTGAAGGGAGAGACAAGGCACAGCGGTCAGGGCCTCCTAGTGTCTTCATCTCCAGCGCTCGGATAATCGACCCTAGTCCTACCACTGGGGTGATTGGTGGCAAGGCTCCGGTCACCGAGGACCTTTGCGTTGAACTGTCGTCTTCCGCCTCTGATACGGAGAGCGACTTTGAAGATAAAGTCGACTACGGCCATGAACCCGCTTTTCCTGACCCGAGTAAGTTCTCACGCATCTCGGAGGGGAAAATATACGGGGGCGAATCATCGACTGCGTTACCGCCGGCTATAATCCCTGCTGAATGTACAACTTCCTCGCATGTCGAGGCGATGGAAACAGTGTTGACCCAGCCCAAGGGGATTGAGGCTTCGGTTGCCGAGACAACCTCAGTGGGGGCAGCTGTTGAAGTTGGGGAGCCTTCCCCTTTGCCAGGAGGGGAAACAACCATTGAGGCTGAGGAGGCTCTCACTCCGCCGGTGGAGAAGGCTACTGCTGAAGCTGGGGAGACTCCCATTCTACAGGACTCGACGCCTCTGGACCTCGAACCTAGTAAGGCAGCTCTGACTGAGGGGGCTCAGGTGGGGAGTCTGACGATCGGCACCCTTCCAGAAGGCCACACAGCTCAATCCTCGGTGGAAGTTTCTGAAGAGGTTGTGCTTACAACTCCTTCCTTGGTCGTGGAGGCTCCTGCAGAGGCGGCGCTCCAGGAAGCGCCAGTGGGTAGTCTTGCTCTTGCCACATCGACGGCCGGCACGGCTCTTGTGCGAGAAGACCCGCCCTATATCCCTTATCCCGTGACAGAAAAAGGGTCGGGAAGCTTCTTAGGTGGTGAAGACATGGGGGAGCTGGCACGTCAGATGGTGCAACAATTCTTCACCTCGATGGGATCATGTATTGATCTCATCTTCCGTGGACACAGCACCTTCCAGTTCGCCCAGAGGCTTCTTGAAAATATGGCCGTGAGCGTCGAATTGGCGGGAGGCCCTTCACTTGCCAGAGCATGCCTGCAGGTGGTAGAGCAACTTGGAGATAACCTGCGGGAGCTGGAATCTTTGGAAGATGCTGGTTCTTCCGGTGAGGCCCAGGCCATCCTGACCAGGCTCCTAGCTGCTCAGGAACGGGAGCGACAGGAGGCGGAGGCACAGATCACTGCCGAGGTCCGTGACCTTGAATATTCCAAGGCTGAATTTCAAAAATTAGCCGGGGATTCGAGGGAATCTGAGCTCAGTGTGCAGAGCACGGAGCAGGTCATCCTCAGAACTCGGGACATTATCGCCAAGGCGGAAGCTGTTCTTGCGCTAAATGAGGAGAAACTTGTTTCCCTCAAAAAGGAGCTTGAGGAGCAACGGGCTGCTACGGCGCGTGCTGAAGAGAGTCTATCCCTACAATCTTCCAGGGTGGAATCTCTGCGGATGCAGCTGGCTGCAGAAGTTTCTTATCTGAGGCGGAGCTGCGGGACCGGGCTATCATGGAGGCTGAGAGGACGCGCCAGCATGAGATTCACCGCCTTAGGGAACAAATCCGTTCCTTGGCGAACCAGGACATTTAGCCTTCTTTTCTTCTTCTTTTTTTTTTTTGTAAAGAAAAGGGACACTCTATTTATTAAGAGTGTTTGTATCCACTTCTATCATTTCTTGATATAATAGAAGTTTTCTTTAGAGCTTTTGCCCCAATTTCTTTGTCCTGTTGTGGATGAGTCCAACTCTTGATCACTAGTCGTGATTACTGACTTAGGTAGGACTAAGTTCTTTTAATGAGACGCGGTCTTGGCGAGACGCGGCGTTAATCCCACAGGGTGAGACGCGGTCATCAGTCTACCGGAACTTAGATTTCACTAAGTCCTTTTACTGAGACGCGGCGGTGATCACAGAGTAAGACGCGGTCGTCAGTCTACCGAACTTAGATTTTACTAAGTCCTTTTACTGAGACGCAGCGTCAATCATAAAGTGAGACGCGGTCATCATTTCATAAGAACTTAGTAGAAGAAGTCCTTTTGATGAGACGCGGCGTCAATCACAAATCGGAACGCGGTCTTCTTGATAAGATGCGGCGTCGATCAAAAGATGAGACGCGGCATTGATCCGTAAAGTAAGACGCGGCTGTCAGTCCCTGAGACGCAGCGTCAATCACAAGGTGAGACGCAGCTCTGAATAACGCAAATCTGTCTTGCGCGGATCGGGCAGACGCGAGAGATTCAGCCTTGTCTGCTGAAGGGACGCAGCTTTCCCATCTGCGTCTAATGTGATCTGACTCAAGATTTTAGGAGATCTTTGCTCGTCAGGTCTTCACTGTCGATTGGGATTCCGAGTCATCCGTTGATTCCCAAGGCAGTTATCCACGCGTCAACTCCTTATTGGACTCAGGAGTTACTGCCCTTGGACGCAAAACCGATGCGGGCGGTTGAAAACCGGCGCTTGCGACGGTTCCCAAAGCGGCGTTCCACGCGTCAATCCTTCACTGGGCCTTGACAATCGTGCGTGGCGGTTCCAATTAACGCCTCATTAATGGCAGTTATTAGGGCCTGCCTATAAATAGGGTGCGCTCCCTTTCTATAATCCAAGCTTGGATTATTTCTCTTTGGTGGATTGCTCTGAGAAGTCCCACCTTCTTCAGAAAAGAGTTTCTTGATAGGGACTCCGTCTGCATGGACGAAGGTAATTCCGAGGATGAAGATGACCCAGAGCTCTCACGCTTCGGTTTGGTCTCTTCAAGAAGAACCCCCTCTCGGATCATCTTGGACGCCTGCGTTTGGGTGCAGAGAGGCCAACTCTGGCCAGAGGTCTCTGCTGGTATGTCCCCCGATGATGTGTATAGCCTGAACTTCGGCATGATGATCTGAATGAAGTCCCGGTGCATTCCTCCTCTGGAATTTGTGCCAGTGACTTCTCTGAATGCAGGCGCTTGACGCTGGCTTTGCCCATTGCGTTTTACTGCCTTGGCGCGTTTCAGACCTGAATCTTGCAACTCCTGTTCACCCAACAGAGAGATGGCAATTTTTGGCGTTCTGAAATTCTCTGCGTCTGGTGCATTAGGCGCGGGTACAAACTGAGGCCGCGTTTGAATCCTATGCGTGGCGCAGTTTGACTTGCGTCTGTTTGACTGTGCGGGTCATTCCCGCGTCTGAAGTCTTGAATGGCTGCCGCGTTCTGTTACTCAGTTTCCTTTATAGAAAATGTACTGAGTTCCAGATTTTCTGACTCTCTTGCTTATTCTTTGCAGGTAGGCTTGCTTGTCCTTTTTCAGGTTTGCTGGGCCCCAGAAAGAATATACCGGCTGGCGAACTTGCTCCACGTTCGTTTGTGAGAGATTAAATTATGGTCCTCGTCGTTTGTGAGAGATTAAATTATATCTCTGACGAGGACCCAACCCTCGCCAAGGTCTCTTCAGATCTGGTGCAAGAGATGGATAGGCCGAGTATCGGCGAGGGTGGTCCGGCGGTTACGGTGGCGGAGAAGATCCTCTTCCTCTCCCAACTCCAGAAGTGACATCGAGGACATTCCGTTGGATGGCCTGCTGGGGAAAGGGATGGTGATGAATGCAGGACTTTCTGCTGCCGCTGGACCGAGTGGAGGGTGGCATCCTTTGTGATGACTCCTAAACTTCCTTTCTCACCCCAAAAGTTACTCCATGTTTGTTGGATGATCTGCTAGGGAAAGAGACGTGCCTGAACGAAGGGTTGCAGGACCTTCTGTTGCCACCGGACCTCAAGAACACCATTGCTCTTGGCCTAGTCAGCTAGGGCGCTTTCGAAGTTGGCGTCATGCATCAAAGTGCAACCGGTTCCAACAGTCGCCACTTCTTCGGACATCATGCACTTAGGATCAGATGCGGCTTCAAGGAGTGAGTACGGCCTCAGAGAGGGAGAGGACTTCTTTGTACTCCTTAATTGTAACACTCAATCTCATTGTATAAGAGAGCGTTTTGTATCACTTTCATGTGTTTGGATATGAATAAAAGTGACACTTTTCTTTTTGCCTCTTTCTGTTGTCTTGAACGTTTTGTTTTAGAAGCAAAAGAATGATTTTGGTGGACCCGCCACTTTATAAAAGAAAGTGACAGGTGGAGTGCGTACCCCCAGAGAAAGTGAACTTTTATCAAGGATTTGGGATTAACTTGATTTAAGATCAGCTGGGGATTTTGATAGAAGCATTGTTTATCGGTGTAATGTTAACCAACAATGCCTCCCAAATGAATTTGATACTCGGTTGGGGAGAATATCAAATGAAACTAGACTCGTGGGGAATCTAGTAAGATTTTTACCGCTAGAGGTGTGATATTAACTTAACGGTTTAGAAGTAGTCTTGTCAGAAGTGTAATATTAACTTGACAAGGACGTGAGTTAGAGGTGTGATATTAACCTAACTCATCAGCATCTCAGTTTTATTGGGAAAACTGAGGGTGTCACTGTCATAGGTGTGATGTTTAACTTAACAGTGATAGAAATGCTAGAGGTGTAATGTTGAACTTGGCATTAGTCGTCTCGGCTTAAAGAAGTCAAGGAAAGGTCATAGCCATAGGTGTATTGTTGAACTTAGCAATGACTCGGATGCTAGAAGTGTAGTGTTAACTTGGCATCGTTCATCTCGGCTTGGACAAGGAAGTCGAGGAAAGGTCATAGCCATAGGTGTATTGTTGAACTTAGCAATGACTCGGATGCTGGAAGTGTAGTGTTAACTTGGCATCGTCCATTTCAGCTTCGATATGGAAGTCTGAAGAAAGGTGACTGTCAGAGGTGTGATATTAACTTGACAGGCACTCGAAGTACCGCTTAGAGGTGTAATGTTAACTTTAAACAGTAGTTTTGTCAGAGGTGTGATATTAACTTGACAAGAATTTGCTTGCGATAGGAGCAATTTGAGGACCTGTCATTCTATTGATGAGAATTGACAAGTGGAATTTGAGGTGCCAGAGGTATAGTGTTAACTTGGCAAATTTGAGAGTTTGTTACTCTATGCAGAGTTAACAAGCCAGGTTTGTACTCGACAAAGAGTATTCATTACCAGAGGTATAGTGTTAACATGGTAATGATTGCATTTTGTGGTCCTACCATTCTATGGATGAGAATTGGTAAGGGATTTTTGGAGGGAAGAGTGGAATCAAATCCACTTAGGATTTTTAGCAAACCCTCAGCTATCAACGGATTTGAGATGCCTTTACCAACTACCGTTTGAGTTGGGCTAGCCATGCTATTCCCCTCAGCATGATGAGTTGTCGAAGACTTATGTTGGACTTAAAAGCCAACATTTTCCTCTATCCTTAGCCGTTGGAGGCGTTGGATGTTTCCGATCAGAGGTGTATTTTAACTTGGTCGGTGGAAAGAAAGCCATCTAGGGATAGTATTTCTTCAGGAATTTGCCATTGATTGGCATCATGAGTGTATCGCCATTTGAGGTTATGAGGCGATATGATCCATTTGAGTAGACTGACTCTACTACAAACGGTCCTTCCCATTTGGGTGGAATTTTCCTTTCGTCTTGTGCGTCATGACCATGGGTCTTCGGACGGCTAAGACGAGGTCGCCTTTCTTGAAAGTTCGGGATTTGACTTTCTTGTTGAAGGCTCTGGTGATACGAGCTTGGTAAAGCTCGATTTGTTGTTGGGCCTGCAGACGCTTGTCGTCCAAGGCTTCCAATTCTTGGAGTCGCTGTCGATGCTTCTCCTCTGTTGTCATTTCCGCTGTCAAGGCGACGCGAAGAGATGGAATTTGGATTTCCAGTGGAAGGACGGCTTCGCATCCGTACACCAAGGAAAATGGCGTGGCTTTAGTTGGGGTTCGCACAGTCGTGCGATAGGCCCATAAGCATTCGCCCAACTTATCGTCCCAGTCCCGTTGACTTTTCGAGACGAATTTCTTGAGAAGCTTGCCAATAGTCTTATTGAAAGCTTCTGCGAGGCCGTTAGCGGGCGGATAGTATGCCGTTGATGACACACTCTGGATTCTGAACTTGGCGCAGAATCTCTGAAAAGCCTGGCTGATGAACTGGGGTCCATTGTCATGGACAATCCGCCGAGGCACACCGAAGCGGTAAATAACGTGATGTTTCACGAACTTGATCACGTTAGAAGATTTCACCTCTTTCAAAGGGATAGCTTCGGCCCACTTTGAGAAGTAATCGGTTATCGCTAGGATGAACCGATGTCCCTTTGATGATGGTGGGCTGATAGGACCAACCACGTCCATCCCCCACATTTCGAACGGCCAGGTAGAGGTCGTAGAGTGGAGGTATCCTGGTGCTTGATGGATGAAATCGCCATGTATTTGACAGGCGTGACATCTTTTGGCGTAGGCAACAGCATCGGCAACCATCTTGGGCCAGTAGTAACCCAATCTTTGGAGTCGGTTTGCCAGCTTCGGGCCAGGTTGATGAGCTCCACACGTACCATCGTGGGCTTCTTTCAACACTTCGTGGGCTTCTTTTGATGAGAGGCACCGGAGTAAGATCCTGTCATGCGATCTACGATACAATGTTCGCGAAATCGCATTGTAGTAGAATTTGGAGGCTTTCCTTCGGATGGCAGCCGCCTCCCTGGTGTCTTCGGGCAAGATGCCGTATAAGACAAAATCAATGTAGGGAATCGCCAGTCTTTAAGCTCTGGATCGGTTGACACTTCAAGTGTTTCCTTACCGCGACGATCTCCCGTTGACCTCTGGTAGTCTCCGAGGGGACTTTTTGGGCAGTATAGGTCGTGGCTATAGACGAATATCTTCTCCATTGCTCCAGCTGGAAGAGCTAAGGAGGCAGCAAGGGATGCAAGTGCATCTGCATGCGCATTTTGCTTGCGCGGTACATGGTCTATGTAGAAGTTTGAAAACCTCTCGGCCATGTGGATTGTCGCGTTGTAGTAGGGTACTAGATCTTCATGCCTGACCTCATACTCTCCGCGAACCTGGCTGACGATGAGTTTGGAGTCACCGTACGCCTCGAGATTTTTAACGCCAATCTCATCGGCGAATTGCATCCCAATCAAAAGAGCGTTGTATTCCGCCACATTGTTGGAACAGGGCTCGGTTAACGAGATAGCTCGGGGAATCACGTAATTTTGTGGGGAGACGAGTACCACTCCTACCCCCGCTACTGTGTGTCCCTTAGGGCTTGTTCTTGATGCACCATCGAAGAAAAGTTGCCATACTTGTCCTTCGAACAATGTCTGGGTCAGGCAGGCTTCGGCGACCTCGTCTGGGAGATCCTCGTAGAGTTTGGCTGCCCTGGGATCTGGGTGTTCAGCTAAGAAGTCCGCCACCGCTTGTCCCTTAATAGCCTTTTGTGGCAGAAAATGCATCTCATATTGTGATAGCAATATGGCCCATTTTGCCAGCCGGCCATTTAGTGAAGAAGGCTTTGTCATAAGTAACCTCAGGGGGTTGACTTTGGATATGACATTTATGGTTTGGCCCACCAGATAGTGTCGCATTTCTGAATAGCGAACACCAGTGCCAAACATTCCTTCTCGATCGGGTTGTACCGATGTTCGGCTCCGATCATCGTTCTACTTAGGTAGTAGATTGCTTGTTCTCGCCCCTGGTCATCATTCTGAGCTAGTAGAGCTCCCAAAGAATGATCCATTGATCGGACGTACACCAGGAAAGGCTTTCCGGATACCGGAGCCGCCAGGACTGGTTGGTTGCGAGCTGAGGTATATGCTGGCTATGCGTCCTCAAATGCTTGCTGCAAGCGTCGTCCAATGAACGAAACGCCCTTCTTCATCAGCTTAGCGAAGGTGGTGGCATCTCCGGAGAGATTTGAAATGAATCTGCGGATGTATGCCAATCGTCCTTGTAATCCTCTGAGCTCCTTGAGGCTTCTGGGGGGTTGCATCTCTTGGATAGCACGGACTTTCTCCGGATCCAAATGGATTCCTGTGGAAGTCACAACAAACCCTAGGAATTTGCCACTGGCTACCCCCAGGAAGGACTTGGTGGGGTTCATCTTCAATTGATGAGCCCGCATGATGTCGAAGACCACCCTCAGGTCTGCTATGTGATCACCTTTAGTGCGGCTTTTCACCGCGATGTCGTCGACATAACATTCCACCGTTTTGCGTATCTGTCGATGGAAAATGGCATTCATGGCCCTTTGGTAGGTTGCCCCCGTTTTTCAGACCGAAGGGCATGACGGTGTAGCAATATACCCCTAGAGGTGTCCTGAAGGAGGTGTGCTTTTCGTCATCGGGATACATCTTGATTTGATTATATCCTGAGAACCCGTCCATAAAGGACATTCGCTCGAATCCACGAGTATTGTCAATCATGACATCTGTGATTGGCAATGGGAATTCGTCTTTGGGGCAGGCCTCGTTTAGATCACGGAAGTCGATGCAGATCCGGATCTTCCCGTTCTTCTGGCGACGGGGACGATGTTGGCTACCCAGTCGGGATGCTGTTCCTCCATGATAAAGCCGGAGTCAATAAGCTTCCTGACTTCTGATTGGATTGCCTCCATTATCTCTGGACGGAACCGTCGCTGCTGTTGTTTAACAGGCTTCATGTCCGGATTGATGTTGAGGCGATGCATAGCCACTTGAGGATCAAGTCCAGGCATGTCCTCATAATTCCAGGCGAAGACATCTATATACTCTTGTACAAGATATTAAATCCTTCTTCTCTGGAGGCGACAGGCCATCACTTATGAAGATGGGTTTAGGATTGTCTTCATCTCCTAGGTTGACTTGAACAACCTCGTCTTCTGTGGGTGGCTCACGCTGTTCAAAGCGGATGTCCCAAAGAGCATTCAAATGTTTGATCCAAGGATCTGTATCGGATTGGATCATTTCTTCATCTTCATCCTCCAGATGGCTTGTCGAAACCATATTTACTGAAAGCCCTTTGAAGATGTTGCCGACACTGACATCTGATTCCCACGACGACGTGTCTGATGAGCAGTCATGACTTGACAGTCTCTCCGAATCAGAGGCTGATGGCACTGGAGTTGATATATAGCCCAACCCCCGGCGCGTCTGATGATAGTAATCAGGGGTTTTTCCTTTCGGTACAAAGGATCGAAGCAGTGTGTTCTTCTTCCTTTTCCGAAGTTCAATCCTGGCCTGTTGGTTAGATCATACCCCATGCGCTTCATCATCTGAGCGTTCTCGGTTCATAATGATCGAACTGAGGGGATTCATTCTCACCTTCCGATTCTTCGTGGGGCATTGGTTCAGATGCGATTCCCAAAAAGTATTGGTCTTTGGCCTTTTCGTCTGGCTGGAACCATGAATACAGACTCTTGCGCGTCTCCATTATCCTGGTACGTCCCGAAGGATGATTTTATGGGTACATGCAATGATGTCAAAGCATCCATTGCCGACCAGACATCCTCATCTACGTCGGTACTAGTATCCGACGGTATTGAATCAGACTCACACGCAGGGAAATACGCGAAATCTAAATCTTCATTAATATACCAACCGCCTGCATCGTCGGTGGTATCAACATCGAGCTTATTAGTGCTCTTTACAATGGGCTCCAACTCCCACAGGCACTCTTCTTTCTCAGGCTCAATGTCAGCTTCATTACCAGAGTCTGGCTCCTCTGGTTGTGGGGTTTCATTAGTCTCCTCCGGATCCTGATATAAGAGGGAGTCCGTGAAATAATTTTCAACCCCTTTAAACGGATGCCTTTCGGCAATCAACGTTCGGACCTGTCCACTCTCGTCAATGTATTTCATGACTTGGTGGAGAGTAGAGGGAACGATGGAATTGCGGTGAATCCATGGTCGTCCCAGCAACAGGTTGTAGGAAGTGTCCGCGTCAATGACGTAACACGTCACTTCTGACTTGAGGCTCCCGATCTGGCATTTGAGCTTGATCTTCCCATTGGGCGGGAGCTGTTGGCATTGAACCCGTAAATAGTCGTCTGGGTAGGGCTCAGACGATGGGTAGGAATGCCTAGAAATTGCAAACCCGGCGAGGTATGATGCTCAGCGCGGACCCTGGGTCTACCTGGATGCGGTTCACCTCGGATGACCCAATATACCCTGTGAAGTATAGGGGTCGGTCATGCTTCCCTTTAACCTGCATGTCGTCTGTTGTGAAGGTGATGCAGGGAGCATTTGGGGAGGCGTGGAGGCAATCCTCTACATCTTCCTCCCTTGGCACACGGGTCATGAAGACCTCAGCATTGGCCAAAGCTTCTTGTAGAGCCTCTCTGGTTGACTTTGATAGCCTCAGGAGCTCATACAAGGTAATGCGTGCCGGGATGTTGGCTAGTTGAGCCAAGACGTCGAAGCGGTAAGTGTCGAGGATCCTTCCGTACACCTTTCGCAAGAACTCGAGAAAACCGAGTTTCTTTCTGTTTCTCCCCAGGCTGTTTAGAGGAGGGCTTGGCTGGTTCCACGGCTGGTTGCGGAGAAGCCGCTGCTGTCTCGCCGTACTGCTTCAAGTATGCCTGTCCTGAACGGGTCCCCGCCGTAGGTTGTGCTGGGCTCTGCGGCCAGGACTATTGTTTCCTCTTCTGAGTCAGTCAGCGAGGGAACATCAGTGTCCGCTTCTCGAGAGGAGGCGCATATCACATGGCAAGATGAAGCCTTCCCTTTGCCTTTGGACTTCCTGTTGGTCACAGTCGTCCATTGTTGCTCGTCGACGAGGTCAGGTGGACCCACATGATTTCCCCTCGAGGTGTAGGGACGGGTACCAAGCCTTTCTCCTGCTGCTGATGAGGGTCTGTGTGTTGACCACCCTCAGTTCTCCTTTCGGGACAGAGATCACCCCCACGGGTGTCGGGGGTCGTGTCCCAAACTTGAGAATCGACGTCATGTTGGCCGTCATCTTCTTCTGCTCCGGTCGGAGTTTTAATACCTCCGCGTCAATCAGAGCTTGAAGGATGTCCTTAAAGACGTAGCAGCTTTTGGTAGGATGACCGAGCATCCTGTGGTATAAGCAGTAGGTGGGATTGTCGGTCTTGCCGACTTCCTCCGGGCGCCTAATTTCAGGGAGCTTCAGTCGATTGCTCTTGTTGAGTAGCTTGAAGAGCGAATCGACGTGTTCCTCCTTGAAGGAATACTGCTTGTTGGGGCGTGGCTGGCTTGAAGAGCCACTTGCCCTGCCTGTTTGAGGTTTGGTGGGAGATTTGGTCTCCGTCGCCAAATTATCCTTCCGCTTCGTCTGGAGAGAGGTGTCTGGTGCACGCCTTGTCGACCTCTCTGGCCTGGGCTTGCCTTCTTCCGCTCTGACGCGGGCGACAATCTCCTCAGCCTGTTCACCTTGCTGGACTAATTGTTTCCAGGTGCGGCTTTCAGCAACTCCTATTTGAGCAAGGAGTGAGGTTTGGAGATTATGGCGACATGTTTCCACCAGGGTGGCCTGGGTCATGCCGCTTGGACATCGGAGTGCCATGTTCCGAAATCTTTCTACGAAAGACTTGACGGACTCTCCCTTTCGCTGTTTTGTAGCTAAAAGGGTAGGCATTGTGACTTCGGAGTCGTCTTCGAAGAAGCGTGTCAAGAACAGCTTCTCTAGATCCCCTCAGTTCTTGATAGAACCCTCCGGGAGCTTCATAAACCACTCAAAAGCCAACCCTTTCAGGGTGCCGATGAACAGTCGCGCCAAGATGGCGTCATTATCTACCACGTTCCCGGTCTGGGATTTGAAGTAGTAGATGTGCTGGTTGGGTGACCCCTTCCCGTCGAATGCTTGGAGAGTTGGAGCCTTGAACTTAGGAGGGTACGGGACTAAGTCCCACTTGGCCGGATAGGGCCGGACTACTCCAGCTTCTTGGAGGCCTTTACGGTTGGTAAGGGCCTCGAGGCGCTGCTCCAGTTGACTCATTCTTTTAGCATGAGCCTTTCCCGGGGTCTGGTCGCTTCTTGCCTGCGACGAGGGCTTGGACACATCCGAGGTAGATCGTCGTGTCTCGTCAGAAGATTCGGAGGGTGGGCTTCCTTCCTTTCTCCCTTTCCCCTTCGATCGTCTAGGAGGAGATCTCGCTCTTTCTTCAAGCAATTTCTCAAGCATATGCTTGAGGGAGTCAATGGATCTCTGTTGAGAGGCGATTATATCCATCTGGTGCTTCTGCGTCTGCTCTAAACGCCTGGTCGTCTCCTCAGGAGTGTCGGCCATGTAGGCGGAAGCCTCCTTCTCGACGGAAGAGTTTGAAGCCTGCGACTCCACTATAGCGGAGTGAGAACCACCCATTCTAATGCCGCGGGCTAAGGCATTATAGTCAATTGGGGGAATGGCCCCTGTCCGGGTGCGAGTGTGTTGATACACCCCCTCCGGTTCAGAGTCAGATTCCTCTGAGTTGACCATTAGTTGTTTCCCCTTACTTCTGCTAGTCATGTTTGCAGTAAGCTCCGGGTATTCAACATCTGAGAAGGTTCTCCTCCTGTGGGAGCGTCTTCTCTTGGCTGACGGGGAATCAGGGTCAGCTGTCTAATTAAAGACGGCTGTTGCACGCCTGACTCGCAATGGCATCCAGAGAGCATCTGGATGAGCTGTTGACAGCAGCATGGAGAAGTGGTCTGATGGCACTCCTTTTCCTTGTCAAATAATCCCTCAAATCTGGGGAGGGGGATTAAAGAGACTGGTCTCGCAACGTGGACGACGGGAGACAGTCATGTGCTGTTCAGCCTGGACACCGGTTTCAGAAACGCGGCTGTTGCGTTGCGGCTGCGTCACGCGCATCTGGCGTCTCTGTTGATATGAGACGCGACTTTCGCGTTGCTGTCTGCTGCGTTGGAGCAGAGAGACTTGGGAGAGAGTGGGCTGCTGGGCCCCACGCCTATGGGCGCGTGCTTCCTGCGTTTGACAAGACGCAGAAGCTTCACTTTGGCGTGTGGCAAGTTGGTCTCCAGAAGGCCCAACTTGGGGAGTCTCGCGTTTGGGTCGCCAAACGCGGATCTCTCGCACTGGACGAGTGCGGGCAAGGCATCGGATCGTACGCTGCGTTCAACCCCAGTCAGAAAACCAACGGTTCCGACCGAGTGTTGACGCGCGCGTCTTCTCTGTCGACGCTCGGCATTCCGATTGCGCCGTGGAGGAAGAGAGAAGCCAACAACTTCCTGGTTTGTAGAACCAGGGGTGTTTGCCACGCGGGTCTCCTGAGAGACGCTGACGCGAGCGTTATGTGCGACACGGTCGATCGCACCAGTAGTAGATGTGCCGGGGACCACACGGGCCTTCAGAGAGGCGTTGGCGCGTGTGTTCTGCGCGACGCGGTTGATCGCAGCAGAGGAGTCTGAGGTTACGCGGGCCTTCTGGGAGGCGTCGGCGCGCGTGAACCAAACTTGGCACAGTGGGCAGCAGGAGCACCCGACAGAGCCTTAGATTGGGCTTCAGGGGGCTGTCCACTTGAGACCCTGCGGCAGACGCGGGTCCTTTGGGCTCTTGGAGCCAGAAGAGAGGAACTCTTCATACTTCGCCTGGTCGAACTCGACGACGAGGGATTCGACCATTTTCCCCTTACGGAGAACGTCATCTTGCACCACGGTGCGCTCGTCAGTAACGAAGGTTTTCCCCAGCGGAGTCGCCATCTCTTGTAGGGGCCGGAAAGTTTGGTGGTCGGAGAAAGTGGTTTTAGCTGTAAAAGATTTCCTTGATTCAAGCGAAATGATTACAACCAAAAGAACTACTCTTCCCTCTTTTCCAGTTACAAGGGAGGGAGGATGTCTGAATCTTCCCTTTGTTTAAAGCTGGGTTCTTCGTGTGGCGATGGAGAGTGAATCTTGTTCTCCGTTGACCAGATGACCGTCCTGGACCGTCGGGGGTCTTCTCTTCGGTCGGTAGAAAGAGTAACTCAGCTCCGTCTACCAAAACTCTCAAAGAGGAGGTAGGCGAAGAGCGGCTAGTACTCAGTAAGCTCGCTGAAGAGTCGTGCTTCCCTCTTGATGATCCTCTTGCCTTGATTGATTTTGATGATGCCTTATCTCAAAGCTCTCTCCCTTCAAAACTCCGATCTTCGCCCAAGCTTCGATCTTAGCCCCCTCTTCATAGCAAACAAGGCTATTTATAGGGGTCTCGGGGGGTGAAGGTGCCTCCTGAAAACGCTCCCGAATGAGGGCCACTACCCGCTACATGCGCGGTGACTGGCCCCGCAATCAGGGCAGTTGCAACTGAGACGGGGCGTTGGGCCGAACGCGCCTTGAAGTTTGAGACGCGGGCGTCGAGCCAAACGCGCCTTGAAGTTTGAGACGCGGGCTTCAGGCCTTCACGTCTGGATGCTGAGGCGCGGTCGTCGGGCCGACGCGCCTTGATGCTGAGACGCGGGCTTCGGGCCGACGCGTCTGAACGTTGAGACGCGGTGTGTAGAGCCAACGCGTCTTAATGCTGAGACGCGAGCATCGATTCCTCGCGTCTAGAGTTTGAGACTCTGCTTCCTTAATGGCTGGTCTGTTAGTCATTTTAGACAGCCTACAG
>JAVJIF010031438.1:0-290657 GCA_038442645.1 Agave tequilana | reverse complement strand
AAAGAAAGAATTTCCATTAATTCCAAAAAGATAGGATAATGGAGGCAGGTATACAACAACCTACAGGCGTACATTGTAAGTTCTGAGCCGTTCTCCAAGGGAAGCTAGCCTCGCCCTCTTGTCATCAGCAGCCTGGGCAAGCGCCTGTGACCTCAGCTCAGCCTCATTAAATCCACCGCCTGAGCCAGACGAGCTTCGACCTCCGCCAAAGTTGCCCTCTGTGACAACCCCTGCCGCGCCAGTTCCTCATTCTGAGCTTTGAGCTGTTCAAGTCGCGCAGTTTCTTCAAAACGCACCGATACGGCCTTAGATAAGAGGAGATTTGCTTTCCTAATCATTTCCTCAGCCCTCCCAATCTTATCTTCAGCGTCAAGAAGAGCACTGGTGGAAGCGTCAATCGCACTTCCGACCTCTGCTTGCCTTGTTTCCAAGGATTTCAAGTCAGAGGAGATAGCCTTAGCAGCCTCTTGAGCGGCAAGCCGGGCCTCATGCTTTTGGGCAACAAGACGTGCGAGCCGCTCATCAGCTAAAGACTCCGGGTCCGAACGATGGAGACGGCGCTACTCCTCTACATCCTTCTCAATTTATCCACCAGGAGTTCCAAAGCAGTAGCCTGATGATACCCCTCAAAGTCCCGAATGCTCTCAATGCCACGGGAGAGGACCACCTTTAGCTTTGAGAATGGCATAGGTGAGCCCTTCAAAACCAGGTCGATAGTTTGCTCCAAGCTTTTATAAAAGCTATCGACCAGGTCACTATATAATCATTCTCAGTCTCAGCCACTTCTGGTAGAGAGGCAATCTCGGAGTAATCTACCAGCCTGGTCGACGCCGTCGCGAAAGAAGCAGCGGGAACACTGACAGCAGCAGGACAAGCCGAGGGCGATCTCGGCGGAGTCCTCATCGAAACCAGTACGCCAGCCACCGCGGAAGTAGGACTAACAACCACCTCCTGAGCAGCAGGCTCAATCACCAGGATTGGGGAAGTAGGCTTGTAATCACCCTCAGCTCCCCACTTGGCAAAATTGTCGGCACCTCACTCGTTGATATAGTTGGGAGTGAGGACACCTCCGGGACTGCTGCCTCTTCAACCTCTGGTCTTTCGGCTGACTTGGGCTGATAAGAGGGCAGGTCGCCATACAACGTGTCCAACACAGCAGCATCCGCCGCGGTTGAAGCGCTCATGTCACCCCTTGACCCTTCAGGAAAATCACCCGGCTCCCTCGAAGCTGATGCATTTTGAGGCCGAGCACCTGCAACAAAACCATGGTTAAGATGAAGACACAATAAACAGAAGAAGCCCAAGAGGTCGTCGTCATACCAAAGGCTGATGTCGCCTCAAACATCTCGTCAGCCGCATCAGTCTCCAGGCGCTCCATCGAGAAATTCTTGGCAGAATCAACACGAATAGCCGGCCCGCTTTCGCTTGCCGAGCATCCCGTAGACCACCCAATAGAGCTTGATGCCACAGGACTTCCTTTGGAAGTCCCAGCGCTTGAAGGACCAATGTCGGCTGCATCACCTCCGGACTCCTCCGAGTGGGCAAAGGAACCAGCTGCAGTCCCATAAGTGAATAGGGGATCATAATGTTCCCCTTACTCTCCAACCGCCTCAGCTCCTGCAACAAGAAGCAAATAATGAGTTATTTGGAACACACCAAAGGCGTATTATACGGACAGGGTCGATCTTACCCACTCGGAGCAAATCCACCAGTAGTCGGTCCAGCAACCGACGGTCCAGCCCCTAATGGAGCAGCAGGAGGGAACGCTGCAGAGGATGCACCCTCTACCACAATTGTAGGAGCTTGGCGACGGGGCTTCTTTGCCAACGACTTCCTACGGGATCCACTCCCCCGCTTCCTCTTGAAGTGGACGTCAGAATCCTCTTCCTCCGCTTCTTTCACATGTTGTGGGGGAGCTGTCCCCACCACACCAGAGCCAGCCACATGAGTGTCAGCCCCCGTCCCCGCTTCAAAGCGAGGACTTCCTGCATCAGAGGCCTCGCTATCATCCACAGCGATGAATTCCTCTATACCAGGGACACGGACCCGTTTGCCTTCCCTCTTCTCAGAAGCCTTCCTTCACTCAGTCGATGAGAGATCAACTTCACACCCGACCTGTTGGCCTTGAATTCAAGAGGTGTGGAGTTGGAAGCCGCATACCACTGGCAAAAGCACAGGGTCGTTAGAAGATAGGGATCCTTCAACGGCGTGCATAGCCGCGCCCCAGTGCCGCCTGTAGTAAGAATCACCAAGCACAGCCCCATCGATGAGACTCCCCATGAAATCCAAACCAAGATTGGGGTTGCCCACATACAGCTGGTCATACCCAAACTGTCGAGCGAACCGGCTTGGGATATAAGGTTCCAAATAGCAGGTGTCCCCGCTTCTATACAATAAATGTGAGGGCCGGATGCTGACCAGCCACTCAAAATTTCCCGACTCATGAGAGGCCGCCCTTCCTCTGCATCTCGAAACCCCTCGTCGTATCCTGCGCCCCGAATGCGGGGAAAACAGCGGAATAGGCTGTAAGCGTCATGTCGACGCACCAACTTGCGAGCCTCGGCCACGTAAGTCTTCAGCCATGAACATCCTTCGAATCGGCGGAGAAGCACCGTTCGAACACCTTGCGGGGGTCCTCTCCAGCTTCAATCAAAGGAGGGCAGTGCAAGGCGAACCACGCCATTAAGTAGGTGTACGGCAAACCTATCCTAGGATTGGGTCCGTCACAAGGCAGAATGGCACCCTTCCCACGCCTGGTCGCCGGTGGCCTGCAAAAAGCCTTTGTTAATGCACGAAGGCCTCTTTGAATACAGCACACCATGGCCGGGAGAAGACCCAGAGGGTGACCATGGACCAAGCGAACGGCGGGCAGCAAAACATTCAGGTGGACGATGTCACCCGGGAGATGGCACTACGCACTTCTTCAACCAGATGGTTAAGAAACCGGCCAGCAGTGCCCTCCGAGATATGGGCTGACGAGCCTGATGGTGAAAGCTCCGAAGGACATCACCTTCTCATAGGGACCATCGTCTTCTGTCACGACAATATCCCTTTTGAGGCATATCTCCATCCGTTCAAAAATATCCCCATCAGTAACTCCACAATGGGCTGCTTCAGGAGCATTCTCCATATCTGGGAACAGGTAATCCCCTAGCTCTTCAAGCTACAGGAACTGCCCTTGCTGCCACCATGGATACTGGAACAAATGTGCAAATGGCACATTAACTCCCGATAAGTCTCGAGTAAAGCAGGCTCCTGCTTCTCCAGAAGAGCCAACTCCGCCTCGCACGGAAAGTATTCTTCATAAGGGAGAGACCCGAAAGGCAGAGCAGAGATCTCCCACATCTCATGCAAGGCCATGCCCAACTCGCCAACAGGAGTGAAGAAGGTCCCCGAAGCTGGGCAATACAATTCAAAGATGGCGTAGAAACACGCCACCTTCATCTCAATGCCGTAGCAGGTCGCCCTGACGGCCTCATAGAGGTTCAGCCTCTCCAAGTCCTCGAAACGAGCGAGGATATAGGTGGTCAAATCCACCCACCACGTCTTCGGAGGATGAACCCACCAGGAGCCCTGAAGTCAGTGGCAGGGTAGTTCCCGTTGACTGCGCAGAATTGGTTGCCGAAGGTCTGCGCCACAGCCGGATTCTCTCCTACTGGAAGCTCCCGCGATACATTTCCAGGATATAGGCCCATTATGTGGTGAGGAGGGCCCGCTCTTGAATAACCAGGAGACTGAGATGTCAATCTCCCGATATGGACGGAGTCGACACTCTGGCTCACGTCCCATGCCATCTTCCGAGCCTGAGTTGCACACTCGAAGGAAGACAAAGGAAAGTGCCGCTTATTGGACGGAAGGTAAAACTTCTCGCCATCTGACTGAAAGATCCATTGTCCCTCGCCTGCCTGCAATTGGCGATCAGGATCAGGCGCGGCATCTCCGAACATGAAATTGGGCTTTTTATAAGTCTGACAGTCAATGTCTTCGAGAGGAGCGGTGGTTAGAATACTCCTCATGGTGAGCTGGTCACCACCATGGATAAGCGTGTCCCGGACGACGGAACTCCGCTCACTGAAAAGAGAAGCCTGGCCATGGAATTGCAGGCTGATGTTGCCATTCACTCCCCTCGTCATCCCAAACAGATTATTCAAGGGACCGGGGTATAATGCACTGCAAGAACAAAAAAAAGAAGAGAACTATGATTAGTTCAACAGCCAGGCGAACACGAAGACATAAAATTCACCAAGGCATAGCCTCGCCCAGTGAGCAAGGCCAGCAAGGCGATAGCCTCGACAAAGCTTGATCTCGCGGACAAGTCTACATTTTGCAGAAAACGTCTAAGTATTAACTTCGCTTGAGCAAAGGTGGTACAGCCCTAAGGGCTGACGTCATCAAAAAGGGCAATATGGTCCAAAAATCATCCTTTGTGGCCATCACCCAAGGGACAGACTCACATCCTGTTCCTCAACAGGACGAAGACAGCCCAAGTAATGGCTTCGTACAGAAGCCTAAAGAAGAACTGTTCGGTTCTTAATTCCCTGTGCAAGGAAAATAGGAAATTCAGGGAAACGAGTTCCCTAATGAGGACAGATCATATTCGATCGTCCTGATAGCCAAATACCGGCTTTAAAGGAGAGAGACCACAGTCTCTAATCAGAAAGGAAAATCTCTTACCGGCGACTGGTCGCTCGATGACCGGAGGAGGACCCTCCGCTGCAGAAGTGGCCACTTCTTTCCTTGATCGTCTTTTGGGCGCCATTAAAGAGCTGCGAAAGTTCTCAAAGCTCTCTGAACAAAGAAGGAAGAGGAAGAGGAAGAGTCAAAAGTTCTCTGAAAAAGAGATCTGTTCCTGCTCAGCCCGATCGGGCTTTTATAGGCCAATCAGCGCCCGAAACGATGCCTCGAAAAGGGCATATGCCGCCGTTTTGAATTAATTCGAAACGCCCCCGAAGCGCCTTCCCGAGAAGCGCTGATTCAACCCCACTAAGGGTTAACTTCGCATTGGATCAAAGTGCGGATTTCGCGCAATCCTTCAAGGACCTCGCCGAAAGGCTTACCTTAGCCCCCTAAAAAGGTGCAGTTCGCGGACATGCCAGTTTCGCGAAGTTCATTCAAAGAAGGGACTACGCCCTGCTATGGCCAAACTCCCAATGAAAGCAAGCAAAAATCAGATGATCGGGAGATGAACTTTCATTGATTTAAAGGAAGGGTACAATGATATTACATCAAAGTTGTGTTTCATACAACACATTCAGTTGCTCAACAGGGTCATTTGCACAAAAGGCATACAAGTGGTTTTATCTGCTTCTAAGTCAGACCGACTGGACAAGAAAGGCCTTCCTCCTGCACAAGGCCGTAACCAGTTGTGCCACGAAAACACGGTCATAATTCTCCACAAAAATGGCAGATTTTGCCACTAGAAAGCGAGATGATCTTTGATGAAGATTGGCAATAAACTTATCGCCGCCAACACGATAGATCACCTATAATGGGAATTGGCAGTGATGTCAGTGATCTCACAGGTGACGTCCACGATCCCGAAGCGGATCATCTCCGATAAAGCGGCTGCCAGCCTCGCCTCAGAATGAATCATCTCGGATAAAAGGCTGCCAACAGCCTCTGGGACATACATTCGTTGCCCCAAATTGTTCCTCCTACTTAAAAGTAAAGCTTCAACCGGGGAAGCATAAGGCAATTTTATGGTTTCTTCCCATCAAGTCACAAGATTGGCGAACATAGCCCACTGCAATGCAAATCAGAACAGATTAGCAACTAAGCACAGGAGAGGCTACAAAAGAACTAAGCCAAATCTTTTGGGTCAAAGCAATCCAATTTCAGTTAAAGCAGAGGATAAGCCTCGCTTGCACAGCACTGATGGGCTGGCTCAGCAAACGCCAAGTCCTAGCCTCGCCTATATGGCTAGCCAGACTGATTCTGTGGGACACAGTCTTAACTCCGCCTATATGGCAAGACCGGCTCAACTTTGAAGAGACCAAATCCCAAGTTCTGCCTGCGTAGCGGACTTAACATGCAGTGATCTCTCTCTGATCAAGTCAAGGTGATAGCTTCATGGGAAAGCTATGATGAAATCCTTCCCTGCAGCTCAGCCAATTGCAAGATGAAGAACAAGGGAAACTAATCCTCTGAGGCAGCTGTCAAAGCTAAATTAAGGGAAATAAATTCCCTAAAATCGGTGAAGTCGTTGAATGATCAAGACTTACCGGTCCTTGGCCGGATAATAACCAGAGTGGGCATTCCCACTAATTCAGAAATTTGAGTATCTCTCTCAACCAAGAGAAGAGAAGAAAGGCAGAGTACTTCTCTTCAGAGGACTTTAAGTGTCCTATTTATAGGCCCCATGGCCTGAGCACTCCCACCTCAAGCGTGAAAGCACGAGCGCATTTAAGGCATTTACTGCGCCTTGATAAAAGGGACGGTTTCTCTCGGAACCGTGTAAAGGGGAGAAACGTCTCCCTCATAAAGGCACTTATGGCGCCTTGAAGAAAGGGAATATCCTCCCTTGGAAACGTGCAAATCGGAGAATATCTCCCTCGATTAGCGCGAGAGCAGGAGTAATCCTCCTTGTAATCGACCCATGGCAGTTGGTGTCGGGAAAGCGACAGGCGCTTCAGAGCGAACTTATTCCCGGAAGCCCAGATGCAGAGCTACCCGCACGCAAAGCTATACAGAGTCGTGAACCAGTGCAATTCTTCGGCGAACTTATCCCAAAGTAGGATTGAAGGCGAAGTTGAACTCAACCATCATGGCGACGTTCATACTCCATACACCACCGATCAAAACAAGTTCAAAGTGTTTCGAAGTCTGAGCCATTGCAGACTCTCGAAAACTTTGAAGGGGGTCTTGTTGACACTTAAAAAAGACAAGATTCTCATTGGTCCGAACAATGTCTAAACTTGTTGACATTTACAAAAGACAAGTGACAGACGAGCTGAAGACCAGTTTTCACCTATCTCCGAGGGACAGGGAAGCAACTTGGACTCCACTGATCCAGCAAGCAGACAGTGAACCCAGATTGTTTCTGAACAGGCCTCAGCAGGTCTAAGGTACTAGCACTTAGCATCACATGAGCCCAAAGGGATAACCTCGCTTGAGAGGTTAGGATCACCTAACTCCGCCTTCAAGCCATTCAAAGCCTCGTCAGGAGACTAACTTATAGCTTTGCCGCAGAAGACTTCTAGCTCCGCCGAAAAGCCTCTTTTCGGGCTTCGCCAAGAATTGTCTCTAGCTCCGCTACGAGCTCAATGCGGGTAGCGCCGCTACGGATCTGTTATGGTCAACCTTTGACCAATCAAATCTCCGGATGAGATCGGATCCAATCAGATCAAATCCAATCGGCAATCAAATATGGCAGTTAATTGCCACAATCTCTTGACTCTCCTAAAACGAGTAAGGAGATCAGGGGAAATCCTCCAACGATATGGAAAGGATCAAAACAGATCAATAAGATCAACCGACCTGCCATTTCTAGCTTCGCAGAAGCTGATCTTAGCCTCGCAGCAAGGCTACTTTCCAGATTCGAACAGATTCGATTCAATCTGTTTTCATATCTTCAAAGGGAACGATTATACCCTTGCTCTCCCTATAAATAGCCCACCAGGGTACAAGGAGAGGGAGAGGCACGTACAGACGGGGCATGCGCAAAGACTTCTTCACAACGCACCGTGCACTCTCTAATTCAGAGACTTTCAAGAGAAATACTTCTCTCTTCAGGGTGTTGATACCCTAATATCCCCTTTTCCTCAAGGAATCTCCGGAACCAGGCGAGAAGGAATTCCTCACGAAAGGTGGTTTTTGAGAAGTAGCAAGAGGGTTCTACCAACCCTCTATTCTCTGATTCCGGAACCAGGCGAGAAAGGAATCTCATCGCTCGCATCGTCAAAGGGACAAAGTGGTCGCGCGCGCTGACCAGACTCCTATCGGTACATTTCTTCAGAATCTCTGAGGAGATCTACTTGTAATCTTTTTAAGAATACTTGTAATTTAGCTCCTCAAACTTTTTTGTTTGTAAGTTTTTCCCCTTTGCAAATCAATGGAAAACAGGACTAGCTCCATCAGAATCTTTGTCGTCTGTCCTCTTTAGCATCTCCTTGTATTTCATATATTTTTTCTTAATATGGCTGGTTTTTGCAAAAGTAGCAAGAGAAACTGCTAGAAACCTCTGGATTCCTTTTGGGTCCCCTACTCTTTAATCTTCCCCTCTGGCCCTTGACAAACAATCCTAAGGGCTCCTCCGTAGAATGTTTTTTCTTCATCAGCTCATTATTTTAAAGAATCTGTCTGACATCTTTTAACTCTAATGTCTCCTTGTCATACATGATGATGGTTGCCAAGTGATCATAATTTGATGGAAGAGAAAAGAGTAACAGAAGAGATTTGTCTTCTTCTTCTAGCTTAATCTCTAGAGCTAACAAGTCGTTTAAAATTCTATTAAAAATATTAAGATGTTGTAGTATAGGCGTACCTTCCTTCATCTGAAGGTTGTATAACTGCTTCTTCATAAAGAGCTTATTTGACAAACTCTTCGTCATGTACAGGCTCTCCAGGTTACACCAAAGACCAGCAATTGTCCCTCGTTCATCACGTTGTAGATGAATTCATATAATAGGCATAGTATGATCATCGTCTTTGCGCGAAAGTCGATGTTGTTTCACTCACCATCCTCCATCTTTGATGACTTCTTCTCAATACTAAGCAGGGCCTTGTATATGCCCTCCTTCACGAGCAACGATGTTACTCACATTTTTCACAAAAGAAAGTTGAATTTCCTATTAAATTTCTCCACCTTGAACTTAGTTGTCGTGGTTGTCTTGCTAGCCATCACTCTGATACTGTTGATGATCAATCTCCGATCAAACAACAGCGGAACTCCAAGTAGAAGACTCGGCTACGAAAGTAGAAGCGTAAAAGATCTATCACTAGCAAACAATCACCATACAACCAAGGAACACAAGATTTAATGTGGTTCGGTAATGTGTCTATGTCCACAGGGAGGAGGAGAGAAATATTTGTTGAAAAAAATACAAGAGTTACAATGAGATCTCTCTCACAACTCTCAATGGTGAAATTTTAGAATTTCTCTTGAATTCTTGACACCCCTTTAAAAGGCCACCCCTGAGGGATTTATATAGGCACCTGGGATGATCCAAGTCCAATACGAACTCAAATCAGTACATCCTTAGAGAAATAGAAAACTCGTATCTAAATCAAAATAGGAGACAGATCCGTATTAGAAAACTGCTAAAAACCTGAATTCTTCTCTAATGAATATGAGACATTTCATATACTAACAATGATACGAATTGTAAATGTAGGAACACCTAGAGGGGGTGAATAGGTATACAAGCTAATCTATGACAATTGATGTGAAATTTAAAACCTAATTGCTAACACACTATGTGTAATCAAAAGTGAGCTCGAATCCCCATGAAGGGCTCTGGAACTACTCCTCTAGATTTCTCTAAATTAAGATTTGAGGTGCTTTAAAAACTTTCTTGATTGAATACAAGTGTGGGCACACAAATAATATTTAACATGTATGTGAATATGGACAAGTAATAACAATGTAAGATATAAGAAAGAGTTGAGAGATAGTGGATCAAACGCAAACACTAAGATATGCTTCAAGGTTTGAGTCACTGCTCTACGTCCCTGCCTTCACACAGAAGGATTCAACTATCCACTATAGGATCTTCTACACAGGGACCTCCACTGAGGAATTACAACTCAATACCGGAAGTACACAATTCCTCTCTCTACACAATCACCTCTACATAAGAGGAAAGACACAAGCCTAGCATAAAGTAAAAAAGAAATAAAACTTGATGATCTAATGATCACAAACTCTCTCTTAGTGATCTCAATAGATCACAAACAATTTTCTCATAATATAAAGATCCTAAAGATAGATTTGAGTTGATACCTGAAGTATGTGAGAAAATAAAGTGTTTAAAAATAAAACGACAAAGAAAATACTTGGAAAAACTTCTTGATGGATATATAAAATAAATAACAAAATAAAATTCTCAAAGATTCGATTTTCTTTGATTTTCTAAAACTTTAAAAATAAATAAAGATAGAGAATTTTGGCACGAAAACTCTTTTGAAAACTTTGTTAAAAACACTTGAGAAGGTGAAAAAAATTTCTCTCAAAAATCTTAGTGAAAACAGGTCAAGGGAACCCATATTTATAATATTCTCAAAAATAACCGTTGGGGTTCAGAACAAGCCCAGAATGGCCTGTTGGTCGACCGCTCGGCTGACTGGCCAATGGTCAGATTTCTGACCATTGAGGTTGTCGATCAATCGCCCGGTCGACCGCCCCAAGGCAATTTACCTGTCGGTCGACCACCCGGTTGACCGAGGCCAGAACCAGAGAGTGAACTCTCCGGTCGATCGACTGAGGCCAGATCCAGAGAGTAAGCTCTCTGGATCGGTCAACTGTGCAGTCGATCGACTCAATGACCAGAGCCTTGTGCACGACCTGTGCACATCAGTCGATCAAGATCTGGTCCGGTCGACCGGTCAGTTGATCGCCAGTGATCTCATGCTGGGTTTTAGGGTTTGAATACTTGTTCTTTTAAATACCCATAAAATCATATAAAATTCACAAAAATAAGTTCATGTAAGCACTTGAAATACAAATATGTTTGATCAAAGATCAACCCATATTATAAACAATTTGAACTATTTTTGATACGTTAGAAATTAAGCTTGAAACGAAAAATTGCATTTTCAAAACTCGTTTTATTTTATCTTCAAGATTTTTTGAGAAGACCTCAAAATGAAACCTATTTCTTGAAAACTTGTTCAAATACAAAAATAAGATATAGGAAGATATTTGAAGCATAGTATTTATGAATAGAATCTAATACACATCTAAAAATATATCTAGATTTTTGACATTAAATTCAAAACTAAGTTTTGTTAAAAACAAAACTTAAAACACATGAATTAGAATCATTAAAATAAGTTCTTTTTATAATATGAAACAATAATGTATATGGATGAAATCTAATACACATTTAAACATGTAAAACTGTTTTGATCTTATCAATTCATGAAAACCATAAAGATGTATATCTTTTTGAAAATCTAAGACGATTATATTGAAACCAAAATTATTGAATTTTGTGTGTGTATGTAAACTTGAGCATATCAAAACTAATTTATTTTTATACAAGATCTAAATAAAAACTAAACAAACTGAGATCTTCTTATCGATCTTCATCTTCAAGATGACTCGATTCAAACTTGATCCAAAGGAGCTAGATGCGATCGTTGCAATGTGAGCTCCTGAATTCATACTTATTTGCTTCAACATTTTGACAGTGAATTTCTTGTTGAAATCAAATCTCCACTAAGATCTTGATCAATATCTGAAACTTATTGTAACCCCCTGATCCTTGATGTACGTATCACAGTAGCAGTACTCAATACGATGTACAAAATTGATTTGACTTTTCTGATAGTCAGATTTAGCCAATTTCAATTTTAGATATTATTTTTTACTATTTTAGATTTTTCAAAATTTTTTAGATTTTTTTAAATTATTTTGAAAAATCTCAATAGTCAGTGTCGACCATACTTATATAGGCTCTACGATTTTTAATTCACAAACAGAGTAGAATTTTGAGAATCTGTTTTCATATTGTGTCTTAAAATCATATTATTTACATTAAGATATTTTTGGAGGTTTTTTCTAAATTATTTCAAAATCCGGCCAAACCACTGTCATCTAGTACCGGCGAAATGTTTCAGGATTTTTAATTTACAAATCAGACTAAATTTCTTTAAACTGTTTTTATATTATATCTCAGGCTAATATTCTCTATTTTACAAAATTTTTGGGACCGATACGGAACTAGTCAAATTTTACCGACTAAAATAATATTAATTAAATAATAGAAAATATTTTTCTATTTCTTTTTCCCTTTCTTCTTCCCTAATTCTCCCAACCGCCATAACCCACCGACTACCATTCCATCGCCTCTCTCTCTCCTCTCATTTAGAACCCTTAAAATATCTCTTCCCCTAACTTGCTCTCACTCTCTTTCTCTCTCTCTCTCCCCTCTCCCTCTCTCTTTCTCACTGTCTCTCTCTCCCTCACTCTCTCTGTGAAGACTGCCGCTGGCCTTGCCATCGGTAATCCGGTGCGCCACCGGTGGCCGTACCCCAATCGCGCCACCCCCTTCCCTCCTTTTCCTCCTCCTTCTCTTCTTCCTTTTCTTCTACTTCTCCTCATTTATTATTCTTCTTCTTCCTGTTCTTCATTTCTTTTCTTTCTCTTTCCTCTCATCTCTCTCTATTCCTCTTTCTCTCTCCCTGGCGGATCCGCCGCGGGCGTGGCGGCACCAGTGAGGTCAGGGCTGACTGCCGCTAGCCCCTCCCCCTCTGTCACATCTCTCTCTTTCTCTTTCTCTAATTGAATAAAACCCAATAACTCTCAAACCCGAGCCGATAACCCATAAACTTATTATTATGATACATGTATTACTATAATACTTATTACTGCTTCCTTCATTTTATTACTCACTAGGTCACTTTTCTGACGACCCTGATTTTGCGTGCTCAGGTTGGAGATCCGAGTTATCGTTTTGTCAGATATTTCTTTAGATTCACATAGGAGACTCATCATCGAGACCATTCATAGGTATCTTTGTGATTTATTTCTGTTATCTTATTTATTCCTATTTTCATATCTGTTATGATCACTAATCTCTTTCTGTAGGTATTGTTCTACTTATTTAATGCTGAAACTCTTATATATATGGAGGTTATTCCCTTTACTAAGGCTTAGCGTACATACGTGAGGGTATCTCCGCACTGCGTATGTACGTCGTCATAACATCCCCGTACCTACAGGATTGGGGCGTTACACTTATTAAATACAAGATCATTAGCAAACTAACATTCATAAGTTAGTAATTATCAAAACTAAGATAAAGGGTCTCTGGGCCAACAATCTCCCCCTTTTTGATGATGATAACTTATGAGGTTATATATGCATAGATTAAGAATAAGCTTCATAGAAGCTCCCTCTTAACTAATGCATATAAATAAATGATAAAGATATGCAATGTAAGTTCAAGATACCAAATAAGAACACACACATGTATGCACAAACAATTAATCAAACATGCATATATAATCTCAAATTCTTCTCTCCTTTTTTGTCACTCATCAACAAAGAGGCGAAGACAAACAAAGGATACCAATAATATTTTTTTTTAAAACAAAATTTTGATACGAATAAAAATAATCGATTAAAAGAAACTAATTGAAAGTGACACCATTTTTTTATCAATCAAAATAAAACAATTTTTTTACCAATTGATACCAATAGAAAGACATGATACCAATTGAAAATAAAATCAATTGAAAGATAACACACAAAAAATTTTTCCCCTTAATGAAATACCAATAAAAATAATGTATAAGCTTTTAAAGATATCAATTATCATTAAAAATATAAAACTTAGTATAAAATTAATTTGTGCTATATTTATGAAATTATAAAATTAGCACAAGAAAAACATCTATATGTATGTATGATCAGAGCAATATAGTATCAATTGAAATTAAGATGCATACATATAAAAATAAATATGAGTATACAAAAATGAATTTTTATTAAAATCAAGTATATCTCATAACTACCACCCTATTCATGCATATGTTGGGCATATAAGGCATGGTCGCACATCCAACCGTCCTTTAGTTGGTAGAGGTTTTCAAAAATATGATTTGAAAATACTTTTAACATATTTGAAAACTTTACCAATTGAAGAATAAAGACTAGTTTAAAGATAATTTTATAAACTAGTACTAAATCCTTCAAATAAGGAATAAAACAAATATATATCTCATAATATACGAAAATTACACTAGAATTGACACTCAAAAATTCATTAAGCTCATATAGACTCGTGAGTCAAAATCATGAGTAAATAAAAGATATATAGAGTGTACATAAATTATGTAATCAATAAAATTATGAAATAAGGTATTGAAGCTCATATGAAATTTTTTTTAATAAAAAATAAGCAGTCATAAAAACTTCAAAAACTAAAAAATTTGTTTTGTCAAAACTAAAAGTATACATATATATCCCAAACATAAATTGAGTTACAAAAGAATATTACATGAAGGCAAGTGACTCTAAGATAGACTTGTGTATCTATTAGTTTTAAACAAAATTATCATATACATGAAGCAAAACATAAAACATATACAAAAATGGAAAAAAACAAGTGTAATTGTAAGAATTGTCAAAACTAAGTTATACATGTACATCTAATGAGTACAAATGAGTAATGAAACACAAAAACATGATAATCAAGTGTAGCTCACTAATTGTACAGGTATAAACCCAAGTTTTTATAAAAACTTGCATCCAAATAAGTAATCAAAACATAAAACACAAAAACATAAACAGATCATTAGGCTAAGTGCACGTGCTATTAGAACTAGGATATACATAATAGTTAAATAATAGTAGAATAAAAAAATATGAATTCATATGAACATGAATATATCTCAAAGACTCCATATATATCACATGTCAAATTAACATTTCATTTAACATAATGAGCATTAAAATATGACATGCTAAAAATCAATAATATAAATGCATGTAAACTAAAACAAGGAGTTAGAGATAGTTATCAAAATTAATATAACTAGTCTCTAGGTCTCCAAATCATGGTGGTTCTCCCACCTAAATATCTCTTGAAAGTGATGCATCTATAGATATGATCTTTAAGTTCAAAACGCATCCACCATCAAGGTACCGATACTCTCACATCTTGTGAGAACTCACACCTATAACAAATAAAATAGAGGTAGATTTTGGTACCCACACATTCTTGGATCCATGGGGTTTAGCACCTTTCCTAACCTAAACAAATTTATTTACAAAATTTGAATTTTGTAATCTATCATAACAAAACTTTACAAGATGGCCCATATGTCTACAATGTGTACAAATGTGTACATTAGCATACATGGTGTCATGTGCATGAATATGAGAAGCATGTGTCTGCCGTAATGGGTGTGCACGAGTATGTGGAGTATGTTTCTTCTGAAACATAGATTCCAAACGTGTGTGTTTTATGGCACATTGGCTCAAAATGGAGCCCAAACAACGTACACTATTCTTCAAAACACAAATATCATTTTTAATGATTAAAAAAGAAGTGGAGTATGCAACATGTTCATTACTAAAAGATGAAGTAGTGGGTGTATGACAAACATGAGAACCAAAAACTTTTTTCAAAGAAACGTTTTCTTTTGAAACCAAATCTAATTCTTTGAAAATCAAAACAATTTTATTTTTCAAATAATTATTTTCTTTTAAAATAAATTCAAGTTTTGAAGACAAAATCTCACTTTTTTTCTTCACAAAATCAAAATCATTTTTATTTTTCAACAATTTATTTTCTTTCAAGGCAAGGACAAGTTGAAATTTCAATGACTCCCTTTCATTTGAAATCTTAACCTTCTCTTGCAAAACCATATCAAGTTTAAAAATAAATTTTTATTTTCTTCTTTTAATTCAATATTTTTCTTTTTCAAAAGTTTATATTTATTTAACAAGTTTTCACAAAATAGAAAAAGCTCTTCATTTAAGGCATAGGCATCCATACTATTATGTTCATCATTAGAAGAGTTAGCACTATCATTTAAATGAGTATCAAAAATCTCAAGGGAGTCAATCCCTTGGACCATGAAGTAAGCCTGGTCGGACTCATCTCTTCTTGGTTCCTTCTCCACATAGTTAATTATTTGTTGCTTGGAAGAGGTCAATGTGTTCCACGCTACAAAAGTGAAATCACAATGAGAAATAATAGAAAGATATTTTTTGCTAAGTGTGTGCCTAAATGCCTCCATGACTTTTGCATTGATCTCAATGTACTTATTATTATCAAAATAGAATTTCTTGGTAGTGGCAAGATAAACATGCAAACCTAGGGCTTTTAGATATGCACTCATCTTAAACTTTCACATATCGATGTTTAAAACATCATACATGGGAGATGCAAGGAAATCTATGAGTGTTGTGTATAAACTATATGTGTACAGAATCAAATCTAGATTAGCAATCTAAGGATCACACTCCTAAGTGGTTAAATCGAATATCAGGAGTACTGGCTCTGATACCAATTATACATACACCTAGAGGGGTGAATAGATGTACAAGCTAATCTATGATAAATGATGCGGAATTTAAAACTTAATTGATAACACACTATGTGTAACCACAAATGAGCTCGAATTCTCCATGAAGGGCTCTAGTACTACTCCTCTAGATTCCTCTAAATTAAGAGTTGTGACAATGTTTAAAATAACGGTAAAGTAGCAATAACATTTTTCTTTCGTTATGTTAACATAGGTTATAACGTAACGCATAACGTAGGTTAGTTAATATTTATTTAATAAAAATAAATATATATACTATATTTAAAATTTTTATAAAGAGAAAAATAATTTTAAAATAACTAAAAAAATATCAAAATAATATATAACACATTTAACAAGTCTCACAATAAATTTTAGAGAGCATCAAGGAATTGAGGTGCTCTAATGTCATATGGTTCCTCGTCAATTGAAGAGAGATCAAAAAGACATTGACGACAAGTTCTCGTCAATTGAAAAGTCATGCTGTTTTTTAATTTTTGGAACACTACATGACGAGTTCCTCATCAATTGAAGAGAGATCAAAGAGAGAGGAACTAAAGTGCTTTGATGCTCGCCGATGAGAAAGATGAAATTGAAGAGGAACTGTAGAAAGAGGAGGAGCCGCACGACGGAGTCATCGTCGTTGTCGTCGTCGACTACAAAGAGAGGAGGAACTTGGGTGCTTCTATATTTCACTTGCCTTCGCCAATTTAGGGTTTCATGTCGATTTGGTCTTGAGAGAGAAATCGCTTCGTTGTTTTATATTTGCAATCTGTGTAAATAACGCGAGTTACGAATGTTATGTTATTTTCATAACATAACATTTGTAACGCTCCAAAAAACGCTCGTTACTGAGAACTGCATTTTTTGCGAGTGTTATATAACAGTTAGGTGTTGTTATGTTCTATAATGGGTTATAACGAGTTACATAACGGATTTTTTAAAATATTGAGTTGAGATGCTTTAAAGGCTCTCATGATTGAACACAAGTATGGGAACACAAACAATATCTAGCATGCATATGAATATGAACAAGTAATAACAATGCAAGATATAAAAGAGAGTTAAGAGATAGTGGATATAACGCAAACACTAAGACATGTTTCGAGGTTCGAGCCACTGCTCTACGTCCCCGCCTTTACATAGAAGGATTTTCACTATGTCTACACATGACCTTTCACAAAAGGACCTCCACTGAGAAAATACAACCTACACCAGGAGTACACAACTCCTCTCTCAATACAAGCACCTCCACACAAGAGGCAAGGCATAAAGCCAAAAAGAAAAAGTTTACAACTTGGTGATACAATGAGCATAAACTCTCTCTTAGTGATTTTGAAAGATCACAAATAATTTTTCTTACAAAAATAAGATCTTATAGATAGGTATTGAATTTATAGCTCAAGTGTGAGAAAAACAAAGTGTTTTGGAAAAGAAAACACAAAGAAAAACTCTTGGGAAAACTTCTTGATAGATAAAAAATGAAAAACAAAACTAGAATTTTCAAAGATTGATTTTCTTTGATTTTCCAAAAAACTTTGAAATAAATAAAGATAAGAGAATTTTTGTCACAAAAACTTGTTTTAAAAACTTGCTAAAAACCCTTAAGAAGGTGTTGGGAGCATTTATCAAGTTAAAGGGCATAATTGTCCCTTCATGTAATCTGCTCTTCATCTTAAAAGTGGTTTTTCATTCATCTCCTAGACGAATACAGATTTTTATGGTAGCCACTCTTGAGACTGATCTTTGAGGAGACAATAGCTTCAACCATCAAATCCAGTATATCATCCAACCTAACGATGGAAAAATGGTAATTAACTGTTATTTTATTGATTCATGGCTATCCATACAAATATGCTAAAATTCATCTTTTTTTGGTATTAACAAGGCGAGGACTACACAAGGGCTTATACTCTTGAAATCATTTCTCACTAGCTCATCAACTTACATTTTGAGTTTTGTATGCTCTATGAGATTCATTCGATAATGTGCCAAGTTGGGAAGACTTGCTCCTGGAATCAATAACATGTTGGATGTCACACATTAGTGGCAGCTTGTTCGGGAGATCTTCTGAAGACATTACTAAACTCTTTAATCACAGAGTGACTTCAAGATGAATAGTGCTATCAACCTCCTCCAAAACATTCTTTAGCTGTGTGAATCATAAATGAAGCCCCTCTTTTCAGTTCTTGGTCAAAGGCCTTCACACTAATTAGGTTAATTTCCTTAGTCTTCGTTGGTATGGTAGGTGTCTTCTCAAGTTATCCATCCTTGCGTCGGGAAAGCAATAGTTAATCTTTTTTACCTCATGTTCGCATTGACACATCCAAATCTATCATAAATGATGACAGCTTTGTTGAACAACCCTAGTCTTCTAAGGATAACCTGACCACGTCCATTGTCACCACATCGCACCATATCTTATCCTTATAAAGATTAAAGTCGATCAGGACATGACATCATTGTTTTACTTCTAGGGCCGTGGAGTTGACCCATAATACCTTGTACGAGTGGAGATGGGGTATAACCTTTAATCTTTATCGATCACCTTGGAGAATATTGCATTGATGCAATTTTCGCTATTCACAATTATCTTATAATTCTTATATTCTATCTTGATGAACGTGTGAAAACTTGCAGTTCTTCTCCAAACACACTTGACATACAAATGAGTTGATGGTGTTTGCCTAAGGCAGCTGAGTACAACATCTTCATCTTTATGATCATGATTGAAGTCATCACCTACTTCTTTACTCGCTTGGTAAATGAATTATTCTAAATCAGACTTAGGGGCTTCGATGGGAGCTCTATCAATAATGACAATCTTAACAGGATTGTGGGCAATTGACAATGATATGCCCATATATTTGTCACTTATAGCATTTAGCAGTGGCAATCTTAAAAAATTCCTTTCGGTACCTTTATTTTTGTTGTCTCGCTTAAAGCTCTTTCTATTAACATCATTCATATGTGGGAATGTACGAGTATAAGACTTATGAAGCTGGGTAGATGGAAAAGGTCTAGATACTGGTGCTCTTTTATCATGACTTTTGAAGGCATAATTGGCTCTAACAACATTTAGATCTTGAACTGAAGCATAAGCCTTCTGAAATTTCGTAACTCTATGGGCCAACATTTCTATGCTTAGGTCTTCTCTAAGACTAGCTCTAAATTTGAAAAGAATCTAAGTCTGCATTTTAAGGCATTGCATCTGATAAGAAACTTATCAAATTTGGTAAAGTATTCCTTAGCTGACTTATTGTCTTGAGTGAATCGATGCCACTTGTCTAAAAGACAGGCATAATAAGATTGTGCCACGTACGTTTCCTTGAGCTCATCCTTTATAGCAGCCCATGTCTCTATAAGGTAATGAGCTCGAGATGCTTACAAGGTCTCCATATTGGTCCAATACTGGCTAGCCTGACCGGTCAACTTCATGACTGCGAACGTAACCTTCCTAGGCTCAGAAAGAGGATGACAGGTGAAAAACCTATCTGTTCTTGAAGCTAATCTAGAAAAAATTAAGGGTCCGTTTTCTTGAATTCTTGAGAGATAGAAAAAGAGGCACAACAATGATATATGCTCCAGAGGCATGACCGGATGTCCACATCATAGGGACAGGCTTTGGAGAAGGGTTGCTGACGTGGTAGTGAGACTGGTGGCGTGGCAGGTGATGAGGCCAGTGGTGGAGGAGCAGATGGTGTTTGGGGGTTGAGGCTGGTGGCCGGCTCCGGGGTCATCATCAGGAATGGGAAACTGGATAGGAGAGGGATGCCAGGCTAAGAAGAGAAGGGCATCATTGCTGTTTCGATAGAAGATGTTTGTCATTGATCTCCATTCTGGTAGTTGCCATTGTGGATTTGGAGAAACGAAAGCAGTTGCAGGAATTGGTTGAGAGAGAGAGAGAGAGAGAGAGAGAGAGAGAGAGAGAGAGAGAGAGAGAGATGAGCTCCATTTTCTTGAATAGAGAGAAAAGGAGGGAAGATGAAAATTGTGGAATATGCACTGCTCAATCAATTTGTGGGTATTTATCGTGTTACCGACAGATTCTAGAATATGTGTGATTGTTCAGGATAATTAAAGAAATGATCAAAAAAAAAAAATGAAAAGAAAAAATGATGGCAATTATGCACCAAGCTAGATTTCATCAATCAGTCTTCTTGAAATGCTAAGGTAATTCAAACCCCATGATCGTAAAAACCCAATTTGTTGGAATCAGAACCAAATAATGTCACCAAAGTTCAATCTTCCTCTCCAATTTTCCTTGCCAAATAGGCACTATAAATACCCTCAAGTTGATTGAGCACTGCATGTTCCTCAGTACTCATCTCTCTCTCTCTCTCTCTCTCTCTCTCTCTCTCTCTCTCTCTCTCTCACAGCTCCAAGAAACCTGCAAGCTACTTGCTCCTCCTCCTCCTCCTCCTCCTCCAAGAACTCCTCCAAATCCAATGGCCGACGAAGATCCAGGCTTCAGCTACAACAGATGGGAATCGACTACCAACATCTTTTACCATGACGACAATGGCGTCCCCCGCTCCTTAGCCTGGCGTCCCACTCGTATCCCCCATCCCATTTTCCTTGACGACCCACACACCCTGTGCTCCTCCTGCAGAGGCTTCACCATTTCCCGCGACGCCTCGTCCAACTACTACATCGGCAACCCTTTCGCCGCAGATAGCGACGTCCATGAAGATGATGGTGAACCTCGCCATGAGGGCCCCCTCGGAAATCCAACCAGCCATCCTCCCCATCACACTCACACCGTCCTCGCCAACTACCAGACCCGATCCTATAGACGAGGATGATGTCGAATTCACTGTGTTCTTCGTCATCCGCGCCCTCTGGCACTGGCCGTTCATCTACACCTTCGACGAATTCTCCTCCATCAACCAGGAATGGATCACCGGGCCGGCCAAGTTCAACCTGCGCCGCGAAATCGTTCCCAACACCGGCACTTCTTGCGGCCGGTTCGCATTCTGGCTCACCGAATACCCAAGTTCAGTTCTCAGGTACGACGTCTGGGGCGACATTGATGAGGAGCTCATATCGTTCTTGGAGCTGCCGCGGCCTATTCTAGATCCTCCTGCAAGAGAAGCAAGAATGCAGCTGGGAAGAGTTGGGGACATGCTGGGCCTCATAATTGTCGACGCGGCAGAGTGCACGGTGGAGCTGTACACTCTCGGACTCGATGAGGACCAGTGGAGACCTCCCCATGTCTTCGACGTGGAGATAAAAGTAGCCGCGGCGACAGTGTGCCGCCTTGAAGAGAAGACATGGACTTTATTCTGCAGGGAAATGCCGCGGCCGATGAGGTTCGAGAGTTTCAAGATGGAGGCGCTGTTTTGGGTGGCGGGGCGGGTGGTGATGCTGGAGAGCAATGCCAATAACGAGGACGAGTTTAGGGTTAGGGTGTTGCCCGGTGAGGCCCCTGCTAGCATCGTCGACGGCCTGCCCCATGTCTGCACCAATTTGATTCCTTCGGGGTTCGATTGGTTGTGATCGATTCTTGATCGTTCTTGATTGATTCTTGTTAATTTGGATGAAGATTATAGTTTTCCTACATTAATTAATTTGTTCTTGATCGATTCTTGTTTGGATGATTGATTTGTTTTGGAGTTCTTGATTCCAAATGTAATGTTGAGGACATTTTCATTTGTCTTCAGGATAATGATTATGATGTTCAATTTGATTGGAGCTCAAAAGAGTAAAAGGATCTTACTTTCTCTATTTTCAGTTGATGACGATGACATATTTTATGCACGCGCCTTCAGCTCATTCAAACTGTCTCACTAAATTATGCACACAAGCACCGCTGGCATTTGATAATTGTACAAAGATTACGGAAATTTGCATGAAACTCCAACTAACCATGAAAACTGTTCAGTATCAGTCCATTCATGTCCAGTTATTCAGCATTAACCACCAAATTGATTTCTTCATCAAATCACCAAACACAAAGACAGCAATAGAACGATAAGAGATTAATCAGCAATAGAATTGTGCAGGAGAAGATTAAAATATTAATCAGCTTAACTTAGAAAAAAGAATCCCAACTTAGGTTTAGATAGAAGATTAATTGAGTTGGTCGATAATTAGATGAACTAGCGTTATCTTTGATTCATAACCTCTGATTAATCATAATATTATCAAACGTTTATAGATTTACAATTTATATCTTCTATTTTTAAACATCAACTTCTTTTTAAGCATTTTGTGAAAATATTTATCAAGAAGAAGGGAAAGAAAGACTGCAATCCAAATTATTTCTTTAATGTGACGTTGAGCAAACAGTAAGATTCAAGTGTTGCTTGTGATGTAAATTTTGCTCATCTGATCCTTAATATTCTTAGTCAATTACAGAAAACCATTATACCACTGAATGCACCTATTCTGCATCATTTTACAAAGAAGGACCATTCTATATTATACTTATGAACCCCCCTCATTGTTTGCAGGCAACGATTTTCCAAATCAAAACCTTATTGTTTATTATTTATTCTTTTATAATCAAATCATTACCTATCCTTTTATATTCAGGTTTCCTTGATAATCAACTTAATTAAGCCAACAAATATCTTTAATAAGATGGGAAAATTACAAATGTCCATGGATTAAAACACAATTTGTACAGCTAGCTCAACCTGAAAATTAACCTGAACACTTAATTCTACCACCTGTCATTAAACTATAAATACCCACTCATCGCTTGAGCGCCGCATATTCCACAATTCTCATCATCCTTCTTGCTCTATCCCTCGAGAATTCAAGAAAACAATTCAAGCTCCTCTCTTGCAACCAAGAAACCTGCAAACAACCTACTCTTCTTCCTCTTTTTCTTCCAAGAACTCCATCCCCGCCTCCAAATCTGCAATGGACAATGACGATCCAGGCTTCAACTACGAGCTAAGGATATCAACGACTACCATTTTCACGAGAGCAGACATAAATACAGTAATTATTTTCATAATAACATCACCTTTTCATTGGCTCATACATGATGACATTCCAATTGTTTTATCCGAAAACAGGACCGAACATTTTTAACATCAAAAGTAAATTGGTTAAAACTCTGTTCTTCTTTCTTTCAGCCCGCAGCAACATTCTCAGGTTCCTGCAGATTTTTTTTCTTCGACTCTCCCTTCCGTGTCCTTTTTGCCTGGAGGCTTGTACAAGCCAGCGCCTCCCTCACCGGCTTCCTGTATTCCCAGCCAAAAAGCCTATATACTTTACCAAGGATGAAGACCATCAGCAATGACAATGCGTTGATGACTGGGATGAGAAAAAAAGGGCAAAAGGCAAGCAAAGCACACCATCTTGCAGACTTTATTCTTTGCCTAATTAGTTTCTTCTACTTTCTGTTGCGCTCGCGTTATCCTTGGCAACAACCAATTGAGGAACCCCAAAAGACAGAGAGGGATGCAATCGAGAAGTACCCAAAAGACAAGAACAACAACCAACAAGAGAGAAAGCAAATACAATATTTAACGAGATTCGACAATTTACCTTTGTCCTCGGAGTAAGAGAGAGAGATCTTATTGATTCACAATCAAGTACAAGTATTTTTAGAGATACTATTCATGAGGGCTCTACCCTTATAATTATAGCCAGAGAGTCTCAAGATTTTAAGAAACCACAATTGGATTCAACTCCAAAATAGAAAAAAGTCCAAGTTCGAACAAGAGGGCAAATTCAACTGACCATGTCCCTTAGTCGACCGGTCGGTCGACCGGGACCAACAGAAAGCCAAACGATGCAGTCGGTCGATCGTGTCGGTCGACCGTTCTCCTTACCACAGTCAATCGGGCTGCACCTGTGCACGTCGTACACGCCGGTCGACCGGGCGGTCGACCGTGCCCTATTCTGGTACATGCTGGAGACTGCCTCCTTGCTCCTTTTGGATTCCGATTTCTGCGCTATCTCTTCTAATGAGTTTAAAAAACTCTTCTGATAAATTTTATCTCATCTTATCTCCTCTCTCCCTACAATTCTCTATCTCGGTGAAGATTTTTCAAATCTGAGCCGAACTCCAATGAACATCTGGCGAAATTAATAGATGATCTCGACGAAATCGACACACGATTTCGGCTTGAGCGATCTGAGCGAAATCAGCACACGATCTCGGTAAAATTGATACACGATCGACTTGGCCGACAGAAGAAATCAGCTCTTACAAAATAAATCGCCATCATACATACAATTGATCTTCAATGATCACACCAAATCTAAATTAAGTTTGTCGTCACCACTAGCAACTCTCTCCAAACTCCAATATCAATTGTATTGATTCCAAACTTCAGCTCAGCTATCCAAATGGAATGCACCATACATGCCTTTCCATCACTGCACCGAAGAGAAATAACACCATATGAGCCGACCAATGAACTTGTCTGCAACTCAGCAATTGAGTTGAACACCATTCCAAATAACCTCAGAAAGAACCTAACATAAGCCAACACTAACTCTCTAACTGACTGGCTCTCCAGTTCAAATGTTTTCAAGATGGTCCAATCAAATTTGAGTAGAGCACACCAAATACAACATCAGCTCAACAAATTGAATGCACACGCCTTATGCAAGCTCAACTATCTTCTCATTAGAAGATCAAATGTTCATCGAGATCACAACACTTCACGTCTAGGTGAAGTCCAACTCTTCACCTCTATGTGAAGTCTAAATCAGTTTTCGCTGCCAATTCTCGGGAACCCAAATACACTAAATAGCTTCATACGGGTTGCATCACCAAACGACGCGCTTATGTGGCTGCCTACGTACCTTACCCAAGAGATCAAGCTTTTCGTATTTCACTAAACGAGCTCCACTGAGCTCAAACACTGTGATTAGATCTTCAGTAGTGAATTGAAATGGCTGAGTCATATGAACCTCCTTACCATTACTGTCATGGAGAACAACGGCATTCAATTTGTATTAGTAGTAAAACCGCACGGAGGTAGTATTAGTAATACTACTAACTGCATACTATTCATAATTTTAGTATGTTTGATGATGTGACCTTTGTTGTTCCTACAGTTGTCTCGTTCAAGGAACAGCTGTGCGGGTACTCATTCAAGGCCAACCACTGGTTCACGGCAAAGCGCTGGTCTAAATCTCTTGGCTGGGCCCAGTGGTGTACACATCCACGTACTCCACGTACCACCCGGGTTAGTTCCTTGTGTTGTCGTGACTCAGGAGCATCCAGCCAGACAATTTAGGGAGGCATGACCTAGTAGCTTTAAAGGTATCCAAATTGTCATTCTTGAAATAGTTGTGTCCAGTTTCCATGGCCCCAACCCAGGACTCTAGGTTGCTGGTGGAGACTACAGGGACCCATGGCACGTTCTAGCCAGCTTCAGGCTAATGGTGGCGTCAGTGTAGTTGATCTTTGATAAAAAAAATATGAGAGAAGAGAAATTTATGGAGAAAGAAAAACACTTACTTTATTTTATTAACTTAAATAATTTCGCATATAAAATTTTAAACCCTCTTGTGCTATGTATAAAAAAATATAAATTCTCTAATTTTCTACTCCCATACAGACTCTAATAATCAAATGCTACTAGTAAAAGAGAACCCTAAATAAATAAAAATTCCTACTACACATATGAATAAATTTTGCCTCATTAAAAAAATAGAAACTCTTCTAAATAGAAATTCTAACTCTTTATACTTTTAGGACTCAACTACACAGTATAGAATTAATTTATTAATTCCAATATCCTCCTTTAATTTAATTCTTTCATAGAACACATACTGAGTAGCTTTCAGAGCTTTACGAACACGTCCTTCAATGCCTTTGTGAAAATATTTACAGCTTAATCTTCACCTCTGATATATAGTAACTGAGTCTCTTTGATTTTAACCAAATATTGAATGGAGTGATAGTGAACGTCTATGTGCTTGCAGCTTTCATGAAAACCTAGATTCTTTGCAATGAAAGTTGTTGAATTATTGTTTCAAAACACTTGTGTAAAATCTTCTAGAAGGTAGCCAATTTTTCAATTAGTCTTCTAAGCCAAACAACTTGAGTAGCGCATGAAGATGCAACAATGTACTAAGCTTTTGCAGTGGAGAGAGCAACAACCTCTAGCTTCTTCAAAGACCATGTGAATGTAATATTGTCTAGAAAAATGCATTGCTTGAAGTGCTTCTTCTATCACCAACATCACTGGCCCAATCACTACTGTGTATCCCATAAATGAAGAATTATCACAAGATGCATAGAATATATCATAATCTAGTGTTCCCTTGATATAGTAATTTCCTCTTTGTGCTTTGAAGATAAATTTGTATAGGCAACTCCATATGCCTACTAACCATCCAACACAAAAAAGAATATTACGCTTTGTCGCTTTTAGATAGTGGAGACTTCCTACCAAACTCTATGTGGGATCCACCTTTGCACCTTGCCTTTTCTTGCTCAACTTCATGCATGTTTTAACTGGAGTATCTAATGACTTCGAATTTTCTATCTTGAATTTTTTCAAATCTCACGAGTATACATTTTTTGACAAATAAAGATACCTTTATCACTTTGAGAGACTTCAATGCCTAGATATTATGACACGAGACTTATATCTTTCATCTGAAACTCACGAACGATGCTCTCAATGAACTCTTCTACCATAGAAGGATTATTACACTAAAGATCAAATCATCAGCATATTACAAACTGAATAAACATCACCTTTCTTACTTTGTTTCATATAAAGAGTATGTTCATAAAGACACTTTTGGAAGCCAGTCTTCTGGAAGTAGCTATCAATACAAGTGTTCCATGCACAGGAGAGTGCTTAAATTTATAAAGTGCTTTCTTCAGCTTATAAACTTTATCTTTATGGCCTTCTTTTTCATATCTCAGAGGTTGTTCTATACACACTTTTTCTTTGAGAACTCCATTAATAAAAACAGATTCACGTTCATCTTATGAATCTTCCACTTATCCGCCAATGCAATCAACTGCCTCACAATTCCAATATAACAACTGGAGTGAACACCTCATGATATTCTATGTCGAGTTCTTTCTTGTAGCCTTTCACAATAAGTCTTGTCTTGTATCGATAAATTAAACTGTCTTGCTTGTACTGTTTTGTAAACCCACTTAACACTAATAGTTTTGTGTCCTTTTGAAAGTTTAGTCAACTTACATGTCTTATTTTTCTTAAACGATTCTACCTTCAAGTCTATGGTTTCTTTCTACTTTTTTCTTTCATGGCTTCTTCAAACACAAGTGGGTCACAATCTGTAAATAGATTTTGGTGAATTAATTCACCATCATAATCAATATCATCATCATTAGTAGCCAAAAAATCATCAAATCTACATGACACTGTGATGGTTTGAGGAGGGTTCCTTCGAACACGAGGAGCTGCCGTAGAGGGAGAAGAGGAACTAGCAGAGTGGGGCAATGGATGTGGAGTGTGAGGACTTTTTGGTTCATGTTATTTTCGCTCCTCTTTTTCTTCAAGTTGAACTTCAATTCCTTCCTTTTCTTTTTTTCAATCCCAAGTCTTTGCTTCATCAAACTTCACTTATTTGCTAAAACACCTTGTTGGTAATTGGATTGTAGAGTTTATACGACTTCATGTGCTCTCTATAACCAACAAGTGCACAACTTTTCCTTGTTGCTTTGGAATATGTGCATATGCAAGTGATCCAAATACTCAAAGATGACTAATTGAGGGATTTCTTCCACTCCAGATTTCTTTGGGTGTCTTCTTTGGAACACTTTTTCTAGGAGATCTGTTTAATACATATTCTGCACATGCAACTGCATCGCCTTAAATTTCTTCGACATATCCTTCTCTAAGAGCATGCTTTTCACCATCTCCACAATGTTATTTTGAGAAAGTCTTGAAATATGTAACATATTGACTTCTCTCATCAATAAAATTAAACTTACTGCTCAAATGTGTGTGTAGGTGGTGTGAATATATGTATGCATGCATATTGCAAACATTTTTTTCTTTTTATGGCTGTTTGGGGGATATTGTCATCGTCTGCAAATAGAAGCTTTCTTGCTACTTTAGATGATAGAGGTATTTCTTATTCAAAACAAATGTAGTTCTTCCTCACTGAATTCTTCATATTTCTTGAACAAATTCATTCTAACGGAAGGAGGAGTGCAGAGAGAATCTTTTAATAGGGTGTGCCCCATTTCGAAAGGGTTGTCCCTATTTGTTGAGCCGAGCATGAATTTTCGTATTACTGGTTCATATATCTATCTTTACACAATGTAGGTACTCTCTTCCTTTTTCTTATTGCCATCGGAAACTATTTAGATAATGAAAAATCATATAAGAATTCAAAGGAAGCAAAAAGAGCATATACATGCAGGCACGCAATGCACACATACAAACATGCATGCTGGCGCATATACATACACAAACATGCACATACATGCGCTCGGGTGCAAACACACATGCACGCACACGACCACACACAGTCAACTAAAAGTCCAGATATAATAAGTACTAATAATTTCCAAGTATAGGCGTCAAGTATGTGTACGCTGATACGTTCACCAAAAGATTATAGCATGATGGGCAGCTAGAGTATCATAGTTTTTGATTATGTATAATAAATTCAGATTCTATGTTTATCAAGAAATTTGCAAGCTTTGGTTGAGAAATATGAAAATGGGAATTTGCAAATTGTAGTTGAGATGCAAGTTATAGTTGATAAATTTGCAAGTTGCAATTCTATGTTTATCAAATATTCAGATTTTATGGATAGATGTTCCTGCTTGACAGATTTTGGAAATTTAAAAAATAAAAATTAAAAAAAAAATCTGATTTGCATTGTATTTTTTTTTTGGATTTTGAGAGGATATTCTTTTCATTTCATGTTTAGCAAGAAATTGATGTTTAAAAGAATACACAAGTCCGTAATCTATTAACATGTGATATTTTGATTCTAAGGTAAATCAGAATGAAAATATACAAGGATACTACCAATCAAAGTTTATAAATCTAAGAATTCATCTAACTATGGCCAACTCGAAGGCCTAGTTGGGATTCTCCTTGCCATGAGACAATTAAGTGCTGGAGGTCCTTTAAGTTCTAAGTAATTATTTTTTTTATGTAAAGTTCTAGTAATTAGTAGTTTCAAACAATTAAGTGTTATTAGGTATGCATACTATGATATTTTATCATTTTAGCATACATATATGTGAGTTCTTGAGTTTATGCATATTTCGCATGTTGTGCATGTTTTGTGCACCATTAAGGGCTTGTGTATGTTTTTCCAAACATTAGGACTTTTGTTTGATTCCTAAAAATATTTCTTAACAGCATTACAAACTTAATTTATAAGTAGACTACATATTATCTCTCGGCCTACATAGTATCAGTGACGGATCTCCGACAGGTTACTTCTCTGTCAATTGTGGCTGGTTCTAGTGTCAAGTTATCTCATTTGGTATGTGCATGAATTTGGCAAGAAAGGAATTGAAGAAAATTTTTGAATCTGAAAATTTCCATAAAATGAAGCTTAAAAGACAAATAGAGTCCAGTGAGGACTATTTCTCTGGAATACATTTTACAAAAGCAAGATATTGAAGAGGATATTGCTATCAAATTGGAATATCACACTGTATGTCTACATATACAGATTAAAGAGCCTGACTTGTCCTGGGTGTTGAATTTTACCAAGGATGAATTCCCAAATTCTTATGGAGTACTCGCATTGGACGAGGAGATGCTCCACCATCTCATTGGAGTCTAGACAAAGAGAGAAACAATCTTGACCCTGCCACTTTCTTTAGTCAGACTATCTTTGGTGAGAATGGCATTTCTGCAAGCCAACCTCATGAATACCCTCACCTTTAAAAGTGCACATGCTTTCCAAATTGGTCTATACGCCACACTTCAAAATTTGGAGGAGCTGATTAGCCAATAGAGGGAGCTGTTCTTGAAGGTGGTGCTCTTATCCCACTAGCTCACTCTTGTGAATCCCATTATCTTGATGATGATTAAACTAATCAATTGATTACTAATCTTGTTGTTTAGCAGGCATGTCTTACTAGATATGTTAAGACTCAAGAGTTAGAGGATGGATGGAATGATCTCAAAATGCAAAATCAATATGGAGATTGTTGGATTTAAGACTCCAATATCTTATTCAAATTACATCAAATTTCAAATCAATTACATCAAGAGTTAAGATCAAAAGAAGTGCTATAAAAAAGTAACTTTCATATTTTTCTAATAAAGTGATTTGATAAAGTATTTTAGTTTGGAACTTAAGACGTTTCTAGTTCGTATCTTCTATCTTTCCTTACAACGATCATATAGAATAGTCTCCTATTTATCTTCTATTTTTCCTGATTAATTCATATTTTTCTCAGAATTTCTATCTGATCCTTCCAAGTAGAGATCACTCTTCTTAAATGTAAACTCATCAAATTATTATAATTTTATTAAATAATAATAATAAAATAATCTTGATCTAATTAGAGCTATAAGAAAACTCATAAAATTGTTCAAAAAAAGGTAACTAATAAATTAGAAAATCAATCTATTTAGGAATTAATCTTGATATAATTAGAATTATAAGAAAACTCATAAATTAGAAAATTAATTTATTTAGAATATTTTAAATATTTAGAATATTTTAAATTTATCATTTATATTTTAGAAAAATCATCAAATTAGGTTTCTAAAAAAAAACTCATCAAATTAAATATTTGAAAATTCAATTAGAATCTAACTAAAAATAATAAAAATAGTCTCAACCTACCTTGAGTCATAAAATAAAAAAATTATCAAATTAGATCTTTTCCTACGTAAAAGTACATAAGGAAACCATTACACTAGATTCTCAATCTATTTAGAACTAAAATAAACTTAATCAAATTATAATCGCAGATTGGAAAAAGTTGAACAAACTATAATCTCAGTTTAATCAGAATCTATTAGGGTCTAAATTTAATAAAGAGGTTAGGATCATAAACTTTATTGTACTTATGTAAAAGTCAAGTTCTTTTGGAATTAATGTCACAGTTAATTTAGTTTTTTTTTTTTTGGGCTAGACAACCAACCACACACCTTTCGGGGGCTGGAAATAATAATGTCACGCGGGCGGTAGGATTTGAACTCGGGACCTCGGGGTCGAGCGGCGCTCTAACAAGCCTGGGGCAACATAGCTCCCACCAGCAGGGGACACTTAATTTAGTTATTTATAAGGATATTTGTAACTTTCTCTGTTATTTTTTTCTCTCTAAATTATATGCAATATATCTCTAACTTGTCTTTTCTAATACAAAATTATCTCTGTTAATACTTTTCATAGACTTTTAGCTTTCTATCCTAAATTTCGGATAGTTTAAATATGAAGAATATGATTTAATTCCATTAATTGTTCTTATTATTCTATTTGTTTTCTCTTAATTATTCTTTTTCTGGCTCTATTGTACGCACGCGGAGAGGGTACGGGCCCGAGGGTAAGATTTCCTTGAATCAAATTGAAAAATTACAATGGACTAGTATTCCGGTTACAAGGGAGGGAGGATGTTGAGTCTTGAATCCTCCCTTTATTTAAGGCTGGGTTCTTCAAGTGGCGATGGAGAGTGAATCTTATTCTCCGTTGACCGGGTGACCGTCTAGACCTTCGGGGATCTTCTCTTCGGCTGGTAGAAGGAGTAGCACAGCTCCGTCTACCAAAACTCTCAAAGAGAAGGTAGGCAAAGAGCAACTTGTACGCAGCAAGTTTACTGAAGAGTTGAGCTCTCTCTTGCTTCTCTCTCTGTCTGCCTGTGTGTAGTCTGTTGTCTCTCCTCTGGTTTCTTCTGTCATCTCCCCTCTGTGTGGTGTGTGTCCCCTCATAGCGGCGGGGCTATTTATAGAGGTTTCAGGGGTGAACGTGCCCCCTAAAAATGCTCCATAATGAGGGGCTAACTTCCCCGCTATGTGGGCGGTGACTGGCCCCATAACCAGGGCGGTTATAACCGAGACGTGGGCCTTGGACCCTCGCGTCTTGAGGTTGAGACGCGGGTGTCGAGCCCACGCGCCTTGATGTTGAGACGCGGGTGTCGAGCCCACGCGCCGTGATGTTGAGACGCGGGTGTCGAGCCCACGCGCCCTGAGGTTGAGACGCGGGTGTCGAGTCCACGTGCCTTGATGTTGAGACGCGGGTGTCGAGCCCACGCGTCTTGATGTTGAGACGCGGGTGTCGAGCCCACGCGCCTTGATGTTGAGACGCGGGTGGCCATCATTAGTCCTGCGTCTAGAACCTGAAACTCTGCCCTTTTTAATGGCTTGTATTTTTAATGATTTTTAGACAGCCTACAGAACCCCCTCCAAGGTTTTCGATATTCCGTGGTTAACTGGGACGGATTTCGAAATACTTTGGACTCTAGCTGAGCTTACCCTTATGACTGGACTGTTAATGCTCCGGGTTTGATCTTATCTGGAGTATGGTCTTCGTGAGTGTACTGTAGAACTCTTTGAAGCCATCAGAGTTGATCGAGTTGAGTGTTTTAGATACACAGTCTAAACCTCCCCGATTGCTTTAAGTCTGTCGTGGGTGCACTTTTAAGCCAGGAGTGGACAGTCGTCTGCTTGTGCCAGTGTACTGTTGAACTGATTTGCAGAAGTAAGGACTGAACGCCAGTTCTTTTTGAAGAGCAGAGATAGTACTGTTTTAAAGACGCGACTTTCATGGGGTGCGTCTTATGGAAATGGAAACGCGACTGATATTCCATTGGGCAGACGTGATGCTAGGCCGGATTGGAAGGACGCGAACTTCGGAGAGACGCGACTTCCTGGACGCGACTATGGCTGTGCTGACGGGGCACGTCCATCGAAGAGGCGCGCCTGTTGGGTGCGAATCCGTGCCATGTCATGAGTGCACCGCCACTTGTTCTGGGGAACCGACGGGACATCTTTTTTCGGCGCGCGGACTTCTCGGTATATTAAATGAGCTGTCCACGCGTCAAGCGATGACTCGATGCCGAACCAATCGAGCCACGCGCCGCGTATCTTTGCGAATCTTCGTGCCTATAAATGGCAACAGTCAAAGAGATATCTCTTTCGTCTCGAGCGCATCTGTTAGGGTTTTTTGAAGAAGGAGTCTTCTCTGTCTCTTTTCATTTCTTCATCATCCATCATCGGATTCTTGATTAACGATGGCACCCAAGGCCAAGCCAACCGCATCATCTTCAAAAGCGGCCGTCGTCGAGGCCCAGAGGGGCGGTTCCTCCGCGCAGGAAGCCCCAATCTCAGGTATAATGCCATTAGGCTTAAACTTCGCCATTAATGAAAGTTCATGGACTCCTAAAAAATCCCTCTTTTAAAGGAGAACCATCAACACAGAATAAAAACCATGTTTGATTCTCAGACGCGGTCTTTGAGTTGATAAACAAGGCGCGGGTTTGATGACCCCACCGCTTTCATCCACTTGGGGATGCGCTTGTTTATTGGATATAGAGCGCCAGTAAGCCCTGCACTTCGGATTCTTCACTTAGAATATTTCTAATTGTGAAGGGTTCGGATGCGGACTTGATTCTTGCGTTCTGTGATATCAGGTGCTGGTCTTTTATGAATCTCGCACCTGAGTCCAAGTACTTAGAAATTTTTCATAAGTCTTGGATTTCAAAACGCAGGCTTCTTGTTGGCCTCACGGTCGCGGATTTTCAAGTCTGGACGCGGATTTTGATAATTTCTGCGTCCAGAATCTCTTCTGCGCGGATTTTCAGGCCTGGACGCGGATTTTGACAATTTCTGCGTTCAATATCTTTTCTGCGTCTGGACTATAGACACTTAACTTTTTTCAACAGATTTCTGATTAAGTGTCATCTTCTTCTGCAGTGCAACACACTTCTGCCCCACTTTCCAAGAGGCGCCACTTCGGGCACGTAGGTGGTGCTGACCGTGATTTGACCTTTGTGCTGCAAAGGACTGTACCTGTGACTGCTGATGGGTCGCAGGAGCGCAGGAGGAGGCTCTCCAATGTTGACATGGCAACCTTTCAGGAGCTTATGACTGACGCAGCATTCACAACGGATGCTCGCGTTCCGCTGGAGAAGCCTGCCTTCTTCTTTGGAGACCGTGTTAGCGAGGGCGGCTATTCCTTGTATGACGGAGATTATAAATGGCTCCGTCAGATAGGGGGTAGAAGATTTTTTCTCCCAAACAGGGAGAGGATGTACCCGCTATCTTATCTTCAACACATGTCCGTCCCTCGAAAAATGAAATGGAAACTCTCCCGATATGTCTCTGAGGTTACTCTTGGCGACCTAGGCTCCAAAAGGTATATCACCATGATAGTCATGATAGGGAGGTTCTCGGCCTGTTTTCAGGGCTGCTCAGGACTGATCACCTAGTTGGAGAGACACCAAAACTTGGCACCACTTTCCTCAACGCGTTCATGAAAGTGGGGGGGGATTTTCCGGTCGAGTTCCATTCGCCCGGGTGGATCCACTCCACTGAGAGGTATTGGTGGGGCAGGATGGTGAGCTTCGTCCTTGCCGACCTTAGAGGCTTGTTGGAGCAAGCGGAATTGTACCAAGCAGTCAGGGCCGTACAGTATGGTATCCCAACGAGCTCTCAAAACTTCTTTGGGATCCTGGAGCGTTACAATCCTCTGACGGGGACATTCTTCACTCCGATCGGGGAGATGGGTCTCGCCCTGCACGAGTTGTACGAGGTCTCGGGGCTAGCAATGGGGGATTCTCCCTATGAAGAATACGTCCCGACCACTGAGGAGCTTCACCTTATGAAGAAGGGGTCTCCTCGAGTGTATGAGACTTACTGGGAGGTGTTATGTCACTTTCACGTCTGCGGCCAGATAACCTCATGGAGGGCGGGGGGAGTCAAGTAGCTGTCTTGGGCAAGCTACTTGTTCAATGGCATCAATCAGAAAGACCGTCCGGTGACCCGACTGGCTCCCAGCTCCGACGAGGAGATTGCCGACAGGATCAGGGCTTCTGTAGACTCCTACACCACGGAGTCGAACGAGGATGTTTTCGAACCTGACACGGTTTTTGAAAGCTTCCATCATCAAGCCCGGATCCCTATCTCCGACCACGCATTGTTGGCGAGCTTCTTAATGCTGTGGTTGAAGCGCTGTGTGGTGCCAACGCTGCCACATGAAGTCATTGTTGCCGACGTAGTGTACCCGGCGGTGCTCCTGGCTTATGGTAGGCCCATAGCCCTTCTCCCAGCCATGGCAGCGAGTATTCAAAGCGAGTTGCGGACGTTAACCCAAAATCTGTGTGAGGCAGGGAAGGTCGTCGACTCCCATGGCAAGGTGATTGTTGACTCGGAGGGGAGGCCGACGATAAAGCGCCCCAACCCTCGGGTTGAGCTTCCCTACACGTACCTAATGGCTTGGTACGTTATGCATTGTCCCTCTCTGATGACGCCGGTGTCTTGGTGTGAGGGTTTTATTCCTTTCGTGCAGCGATTGGAGGGTTCAACCTGGTGTAATACTTACGTGTATTACGTTCGAAAGTGCGTCATGTTGGCTTCGAACTACCAGCTTAATCGCTGCTTCCCCGCGATTCCTGGTGCATCTTTCGGGGAATAATTTACTGACTCCGCAGGCCAGGATGACTTCACGAGGCTGTCAACGGGGGTTTTCTGGTGGTTGGTCAACATTCGGCCCAGGTATGTGCTTTTCCGGCAAGGGAATTCATGCACGATCGAGCCGTATATGCCGAATCGCTTTGCCCGACAGTTCGGCTATGATCAACTATATGTCGGCAACCCCAATGCTCGACTCGCCTTCAGTGGGAATTTGTTCGAAGGTGCCCGGGCTTGGTATTATAGCGTGGCCGGAGGGACGGAAGCAACTTTTCGGCTGCCTATTAAAGGGCCGAAGGGCCGTACCAGCTTCAGCTTCTGTACTTGGTACTTCCAGGCCAACCAAACACCAGATTTCGCTCCGAAGTATTCATGCATTGAGAGTATCAATGCAGGTTACGAAGTAAGGTCGGGGTCCACTAAACGCTCGCGAGGCGTCGAGCAGTATCTGAAGGCTCTGAAGGAGGTCAGAAGGGGGTTGAGGGAGGAACCGCGAGCAGCAAAGGCTCGACAGGCGGTGGGTAAGCGTCCTCAAGGCTCTACCTCCACTGCTGAGCCTGCCCTAAAGAAGGTCCGGAGAGACTTGACGGCTGCAGTTTCTCCATCCGAGGACATCCCTTCTGGTGTTGAGGAGCCAAGGGAAGAAGAGGCGGATGAGGATGATGCCCCCTTAGACTCTGCTCGCAGGTTGCGCAGCAGGGGCCCCAGGATTGTGGAGGAAGCGAAGCCTGCTGGCAAACCCACCGCCGCTGACGAGGCCGAGCAGTTCGAAGTCGACATAATGAGCGGAGGCGACGTTGAGAGGCCAGGGGTCTCAGCTCAGCCCTGGGCTTCCTCAGCTCACGAGAGGAGGGATGAGGCACAGCAGCCGGAGGTCGACATAATGGGTGATGTTGAGATTCCAGGAGTCTCAACTCAGCCTGGGTCTTCCTCAGCTCACAAGAGGAGAGATGAGGCACAGCAGCCGGAGGTCGACATAATGGGTGATGTTGAGATCCCAGGAGTCTCAACTCAGCCTGGGTCTTCCTCAGCTCACGAGAGGAGAGATGAGGCACAGCAGCCTGGGTCTCCCAGTGTATTCATCTCCAGTGCTCGGATAGTTGACCCCAGCCCTACCACTGGGGTGTTTGGAGGCAAGGCTCCAGTTGCCGAGGTCCCTCGCGTTGAGCTGTCGTCTTCATCATCCGAAGAGGAAATCGATTTTGAGGATGAGGTTGACTTTGGCGATGAACCCGCTCCTCCTGATCCGAGCAAATTCTCACACATCTCGGAGGAGGAAATATATGGGTGTGAGCCGTTGACGACATCACCACTAGTGGTAGTTATTCCTGCTGAGGCTGCTGAAGGTACATTACTCGCCAAACTCATCCTTCTAAGAAGGGTTTTTGACATTTTTTTTTTTTTTACCTGGCCTCGTGTTGCAGGGCTAGTCATGGCTAGCGAGGCCGCTGCTTCCTCCCAGATCGAGGAGATGATACAAGAACTGGCTCAGCAGGAGAGAGCTGAGTCTCCTTGTACTGGGGTGCCTCAAGAGAGGGTAATCGTCGAAGTCGGGGAGACCTCCACCCTACAGGATTCACCCAAGGACTCGCCACCTCTGGACCCCCAGCCAAGTAAGGAAATGTTGATATAAATGTTTTCCTTTTGCTGTCATGGCTAACATTCTCGTAATTTGCAGAGGGCATTGAGGAAGTTCAGGCAAGTGCAGAGAGCATTGAAGAAGCTCAGGTAGGAGGAGATTTGGCGGTCGGTGCCTGCCCGGGAGACCACACAGCTCAAGCCTCGGCCGAGGATTCTGAGGAGGTCGAGCTCACTACCCTGTCATCGGCTGTGGAGGTTTCTACGGAGGTAGCACCCCCAGAAGCGCCAGTGGCTACTCTTGCTCCTGCCGTACCCGTGGTTAGCCCGAATCCTGTACCGGAAGAATCGGCTTACATCCCTCACCCCGTGATAGAAAGGGGATCGGGGTGCACTTCGGGTGATGACACCATGGAGTTCCTGACATGCAGACGGTGCAGCAGTTTTTACCTCAATGCGATCATGCATCGATTTCATCCTGTCTGGGGGTTGCTCTTTTGAATTCGCCCAGACGTATCTCGGAAACCTGGTCGAAAACATCAAGTTGGCCGGAGGCCCTTCACTAGCCCAGGCGTGTTTGCTGCTGGTGGAGCAGCTGGGACAAAACCTGAGAGAGCTTCGATCCCTGGAGAATGCCGGCTCATTCCACGAGGCCCAGGAAACTCTGAATAGGCTCCTTGCTGCTCAAGAGCAAGAGCGAAGAGAGGTGGAGGAGCAGATAACCGATAACACCCGTCTTCTCGAAGGTTTCTAGGCTGATCATCAGAGGCTAGCAATCGAGTCCAAGGAATCTGAGATGATCATACAGGCTGCAAAGCAGGCTATCCTTGATTCTCGGGCCGCCATAGCCAGAGCTGAGGCAGTGATTGCTACTAACGAACAGAAGCTTGCTACCTCTGAAAAGAGGTTAGCGGAGTTAGAGGCTGCCAAGGCGCAAGTTGAAGCAAACCTCTCTGTTCGTTCGTCCAAGCTGGAATCCCTCCGAGTAGAGCGCAGGGATTTTTACCTGAGGAGGATCTGCGGGCCCAAGCTCTCATGGAAGCTGAGAAGGCGCGTCAACATGAGATGCATCGCCTCAGAGAACAAATCCGTTCTTTGGCGAACCAGGATTTTTAGCTTTCTCCTTCTCTTTTTTTTTGTAAAGAAAGAGACACTCTATTTACCAAGAGTGTTTGTATCTACTTTTATCATTTTTTTAATAATAAAAGTCGTTGAAATTTTTGTTCCACCTTTATTGCCCCGCTGTAGATGAATCCAACCTCTCAATTGCAGTCTTTGGTTGTGCTCTCTGACTAACTGTGAATAACAAACTTAGGTAGAACTAAGTTCTTTTGATGGGACGCGGTGCCGTTCCAAAGAGAGACGCGGTTCTGAGGAACGCGACTTTGACCTGCCAGTGAAGACGTGGTTCAAGTAGACGCGGAGGACGCGGCTTTGAGTGTGGTTCATTGGCCGCAATCCTTAACTCTATCCAGACGCAGAGTTCAGGATAATGAGGTCTTATGCCCCTTAAAATTAACGCAGTCAGGGACGCGGCGCTGGGCCTCAATGTAAGACCCATAATCATGGATGTAGACGCAGCTCCAAGATGCTTGTAAAGGTGATGGGCTTTTTCTGCTGAAGTCATAAGCCTTAGGACGCAGCTTTATGTGCTTTCCCACTGGGGCCCCCAAAATGAGTCCCTTTGTTGAGAGACGCGGATCGACTTTGAATCATCCAAGAGACGCGAAGGATCTTCTAACTTGGAATGAAGGAGGACGCCGATTTTTTTTGAGAAAAGAGGGGACGCGGGTCTTTGGACGCAGCTCTCACACCTGCGTTTTGGCACGATTTCCCAGGCGTTATAAACAGCCTGTCATGAACGTCAAGTCTCCGTTGACGATTGGGAACCCGCATCATCCGTTGTTTCCCGAAGCGGTTTGTCCACGGGTCAGTTCTTCATTGGGCTTAGGCGTTAATGCCTTTTAATGCCAATACGGCGCTGGCGGTTGGAAACCAGCGTCTTCGACGCTTCCCGAAGCGACGCTCCACGCGTCAGCCTCCCATTGGGCTTTGACAGTCGTGCGGTCATTAAGGCCGACGGTTCCAATTGATGAACCATTAACTACGGTTATTATGGGCTGCCTATAAATAGGGGCTCCTCCTCTCCCTTTAACAGTCCATACTTAGACTATGTTCTTTTTGAGAGCGAGTGCTCTGAGAGTTTCTGTCTTCTCCCTCCAAGGACCCTATCAGGGATTTGCCTCCATGGACGAACATGACCCAGAGCTTCCATGCATCTGTTTGGTCTCTTCAGTAGATTACCACTGTCAAGTGATTTCAATGATAGGAAGCGTCTCCTTGAGCACCTTTTACGTCCGCGCCTTAATGCAGAGAGTTCAACTCTTAACAGAGGCCTCTGCGGGTATGCCATGCCCACTTACCATGACATTTTAGATCCAACCAAGTTTGAATTTTAGTATATCTCTTAGAGAGATACCATCTGGACTTTCTTGTGAAGTCGTGGTTGGTGCATTCCTCTTCTGGAATTTGCGCCATCGACTTAAATTTTTTTGAACGCAAGTATTAAAGTCGTTGGTACCTGGCCGCGGGCTTTGTACACAGAGCTCGCGTCTTGAGGCCACTGACTTGGAAGAACTTCAATTCGGGTCGAAGGTTTCAGGCCCGAACTTTTGCAACTCCTGTTCCTCCAACAGAGAGATGGCAATTTTTTGGCGTCTGATTCTCTGCGCGCCTTGTATCTTAGACGCGGATGTGGAGTTAGGTCGCGTTTGAATTCTGTGTGCATCACAGTCTTGCTTGCGTCTGTTTCTGTTGTCGCAGGAATCCGGCCCAGCGTGCGGGTCATTCCCGCGTCTGCAGTCTTCAGCAATAACCGCGTTTGTGACTTAGTTTTCTTCTGTCGAAGTATACTAAGCTCTGAATTGTCTAATTCCCTTGTTTGCTTCTTGCAGGTAGGCTTGATCATCTTTTTCACGTTCGCTGGGCCCTTGGGAGAACATATCGGCCAGCGAACTTGTTCGATGTTCGTCCACAAGGGAAGAAATCATAGTCTCCGTCGTCCACAAGGGAAGAAATCACGATCCCTGACGGGGACTTAACCCTCGTCAAGATCTCATTGGACGCGATGCACCAGTCATGCTTGCTGGCTGGTCACGGTCACAGTGGGTATGGCGGCGGGGGTTGCAGTGGATACAGTGGTGGGTAGCATCCCCTGTGAGGTCTCCAGACCTCCTCTCTCACCCCAGAAGTGGCATCGAGGTGACTCTATGTTCACTGGATGAGCTTCTGGTGGAAGAGATGTTCATCAGGAAGGATCATAACCCGCCACTTCGGATGGTCAGGTGGAATCGGAGGATTCTGCTGCCATCAGACCTCAAGAAGCGTCATTGTTCTCGGCCAACCAGAGGCTTCTTCGATGTTTACATCATGCATTGAAGTGCAATCAGTTCCCGATCGTTGCCACAGTATCCGATCCTGCTTTGGCGCCCTTCCAAGCATCCTGTACTCGGAATAACATGCAACTGAGGAGCGAGTGCAACCTCTGAAAGAGAGAGAGACTTCTTTGTACTCCTTAACTGTAACACTCAATCTTATTGTATAAGAGAGCGTTTTTGTATCACCTTCATGTGCCTGGATATAAATAAAAGTGACACTTTTCTTTTTTTCTCCTTCTATTGTCTTGAACTTTTTTTTTTTAGTCAGACGCATAGAAGCAAAGGACTTTGACTTGTCAAAACTATGACGATAATTTCAAACAGTCAAACTTTTTAGAGAGAAATCCTATTTTTGGAACTCCCCAATGCTGTCAGAGGTGTAATATTAACTTGACAAGAAATTTTGTGGACCTGTCAATCTATAAAAGAGAATGACAAGTGAAACTCGTACCCCCAGGAAAAATGGGCCTTTATCAAGGTTTAGGATTCACTTGATTAAGCTCAGCTGGGGATTTGAAGGAAAACACTGTTAATGGTGTAGTATTAACCTAACAATGTGTTTAGGTAGACTTGTTATTCTGTTGAAGAGAATAGCAAGTGAATCTAGATCCGCGGGGAATCTAAGAAGGTTTTTACCGTTAGAGGTGTGATATTAACTTAACGGGTTGAATGTAGTCCTGTCAGAAATATGATGTTAACCTGACAAGGATGTGAGTCAGAGGTGTGATATTAACCTGACTCAGAAATATTTCGGTTTCATTTGGGAAAACAGAAGTGTCACTGACATAGGTGTGATGTTTAACTTGACAGTGAGGGTAATGCTAGAGGTGTAATGTTGAACTTGGCATTGGTCATCTCGACTCCGATACGAAAGTTCGAGGGAAATTCATTGTTATAGGTGTATTGTTGAACTTAACAATGAATTGGATGCTAGAGGTGTGATGTTGAACTTAGCATCATCCATTTCGGCTTCGACATGGAAGTCTGGAGGAAAGTGACTGTCAGAGGTGTGGTATTGAACTTGGCAGAAACTTGATATACTGTTTAGAAGTGTAATGTTAACTTAACAGTAACTTGTCAAAGGTGTGATGTTAACTTGACAGAAATTGATTTGCGATATGAGCAATTTGAGGACCTGTCATCCTATTGATGAGAATAGACAAGTGGAGTTTGAAGTGCCAGAGGTATAGTGTTAACTTGGCAACAACTGTATTTTGTAGACCTACCATTCTGTGGATGAGAATTGGTAAGGGATTTTGGAGGGGAGAGTGGAGTTGAGTCCACTTAGGATTTTTAGCAAACCCTCAGCTATCAACGGATTTGAGGTGCCTTTACCAACTACCGTTTGAGTTGGGCTAGCCATGCTATTCCCCTCAGCATGATGAGTTATCGAAGACTTATGTTGGGCTTAGAAGCCAACATTTTCCTCTATCCTTAGCCGTCGGAGGCGTTGGATATTAATGAAGAAACTCTTCTTGTTTTGATCAGAGGTGTACTTTTAACTTGATCGGTGGAAGCACACTATCTAAGGATAGTATTTCTTCAGAAATCTGCCATTGATCGGCATCATGAGTGTATCGCCATTTGAAGTTATGAGACGATATGACCCATTTGAGTAGACTGACTCTACTACAAATGGTCCTTCCCATTTGGGTTGGAATTTTCCTTTTGTCTTGTGCGTCATTACCATGGGTCTTCTGACGGCTAAGACAAGATCGCCTTTCTTGAAAGTTCGCATTTTAACTTTCTTGTTGAAGGCTCTGGTAATTCGAGCCTGGTAGAGCTCGATTTGCTGTTGGGCCTGCAGACGCTTATCGTCTAAGGCTTCCAATTCTTGGAGTCGCTGTCGATGCTTCTCCTCTGTTGTCATCTCCACTGTCAAGGCGACGCGTAGAGATGAAATTTGAATTTCCAGTGGAAGCACGACTTCACACCCGTATACCAAGGAAAACGGCGTGGCTTTAGTCGGGGTTCGCACAGTTGTGTGATAGGCCCATAAGCATTCACCTAACTTGTCGTCCCAATCACGTTGGCTTTTCGAGACGAATTTCTTGAGAAGCTTGCCAATGGTCTTGTTGAAAGCTTCTGCGAGGCCATTAGCAGCAGGATAGTATGCCGTTGAGGACACACTCTGGATTCTGAACTTAGCGCAGAATCTCTGGAAAGCCTGGCTGATGAACTGGGGTCCATTGTCATGGACAATTCGCCGAGGTACACCAAAACGGTAAATGACGTAATGCTTTACGAACTTGATCACATCAGATGACTTCACCTCCTTCAAAGGAACGGCTTTCGCCCATTTGGAGAAGTAATCGGTTATTGCCAAAATAAATCGATGTCCTTTTGATGATGGAGGGCTGATAGGGCCAACCACATCCATCCCCCATATTTCAAACGGCTAAGTAGAAGCCGTGGAGTGAAGGTAGCCTGATGCTTGATGAATGAAATCGCCATGCACTTGGCAGGCGTGACATCTTTTAGCATAAGTGACGGCGTCGGCAATCATCTTGGGCCAATAGTAACCCAACCTTTGGAGTCGATGTGCCAATTTTGGGCCGGGTTGGTGGGCTCCACACATGCCGTCGTGGGCTTCTTTCAATATCTCTTGAGCCTCCTTTGGTGAGAGGCACCGGAGCAAGATCCCGTCATGCGATCGATGATACAATGTTCGTGTAATCGCATTGTAGTAAAATTTAGGGGCTTTCCTTCGAATGGCAGCCGCTTCCTTGGCGTCCTCAGGCAGGATGCCGTACAAGACATAGTCGATATAGGGGAATCGCCAGTCTTTAAGCTCTGGCTCGGTTGACAATTCCAGCGCTTCTTCGCCTTGACACTCTCCCTTTGACTCCTGATAGTCTTTGAGGGCAGTTCTCGGGCAATACAGGTCGTGGCTGTAGATGAATACTTTCTCCATTGCTCCAGCTGGAAGAGCTAAGGAGGCCGCGAGGGATGCGAGTGCATCTGCGTGCGCATTTTGCCTACGCGTTACATGGTCAATGTAGAAGTTTGTGAACCTTTCGGCCATGCGGATAGTCGCGTTGTAGTAGGGTACTAGGTCTTCATGTCTGACTTCGTACTCTCCGCGACTTGGTTGACGATGAGTTTAGAGTCACCGTATGCCTCGAGATTTTTAACGCCAATCTCATCGGCGAACTGCATCCCAATCAAAAGAGCGTTGTACTCCGCTACATTGTTGGAGCAAGGCTCGGTAAGCGAGATGGCTCGGGGAATCACATAGTTCTGTGGCGAGACGAGTACCACTCCTACCCCCGCTACTGTATGTCCCTTTGGGCTTGTTCTCGATGCACCGTCGAAGAAAAGTTGCCATACTTGACTTTCGAACGATGTCTGAGTTAGGCAGACTTCAGCAACTTCATCTGGGAGATTCTCATAGACTTTGGCTGCCCTCGGATCTGGGTGCTCAGTCAGGAAATCTGCCACCGCTTGACCCTTAATAGCCTTTTGTGGTAAAAAGTGCATCTCATATTGGGATAGCAATATGGCCCATTTTGCCAGCCGGCCGTTCAATGATGAAGGCTTAGTCATAAGTAACCTCAGGGGGTTGACTTTTGATATGACATTTATAGTTTGGCCTACCAGATAGTGTCGCATTTTCTGAATGGCGAACACTAATGCCAAACATTCCTTCTCAATCGGGTTATACCGATGTTTGGCTCCGATCAATGTTCTACTCAGATAGTAGATCGCTTGCTCTCGTCCTTGATCATCATGCTGAGCTAGTAGAGCTCCCAAAGAATGATCCATTGCCCGGACATACACCAGGAAAGGCTTTCCGGATACCGGAGCTGCAAGGACTGGTGGTTGAGTGAGGTATTGCTTGATTTCCTCGAACGCTTGTTGGCAAGCGTTGTCCCAAACGAACGAGACACCCTTCTTCATTAACTTAGCGAAGGGTTGGCATCTTCCAGAGAGGTTTGAGATGAACCTGCGGATGTACGCCAATCGTCCTTGTAATCCCCTGAGTTCCTTGAGATTTCTTGGGGGCTGCATCTCCTGGATAGCTTAACCTTTTCCGGGTCCAAATGGATCCCGGTGGAGGTTACAATGAATCCTAAGAATTTACCACTGGCCACCCCCAGGAAGGACTTGGTGGGATTCATCTTCAATCGATGAGCCCGCATGATGTCGAAGACCACCTTCAGGTCAGCTATGTGATCATCCTTAGTGCGACTTTTTATCGCAATATCATCAACATAACATTCTACCGTTTTGCGTATTTGCTGCTGAAAAATGGCGTTCATGGCCCTCTAATAGGTTGCCCCCGCATTCTTCAGTCCGAAGGGCATGACGGTATAGCAATAAACCCCCAATGGTGTCCTGAAGGAGGTGTGCTTTTCGTCGTCAGGATACATTTTGATTTGATTGTACCCTGAGAATCCGTCCATGAAGGACATTCGTTTGAATCCGCAGGTATTGTCAATCATGACATCTGTGATTGGCAATGGGAATTCGTCTTTGGGACAAGCCTCATTTAGATCACGGAAGTCGATGCAGATCCGGGTCTTTCCGTTTTTCTTAGCAACGGGGACGATGTTGGCTACGCAGTCGGGATGTTGTTCTTCCTTGATGAAGCCAGAATCTATGAGCTTTCTGACTTCTGATTGAATCGCCTCCATTATCTCTGGGCGGAATCGTCGCTGTTGTTGTTTAACAGACTTTACGTCCGGATTGATGTTTGTAGGACGCGGAAAAAAAAAAAGGGGGGAGTCGATGTAAATATTTCCTTGAATCACTTGAAACAATTACAACCAGACTTTCCTTTCCTTCCGGTTACAAGGGAGGGAGGATGTTGAATCTTGAATCCCCCCTTTGTTTAAGGCTGGGTTCTTTGTGTGGCGATGGAGAGTGAATCTTGTTCTCCGTTGACCAGATGACTATTCGGACCGTCGGGGATCTTCTCTTCAGTCGGTAGAGAGAGTAACTCGGCTCTGTCTACCAAAACTCTAGAAGAGGAGCTCGGCAAAGAGCAGCTAGTACTCAGTAAGCTTGCTGAAGAGTCTTCTCTCTTTCTTTGTTGGCGATGCCTTCGTCGGGTGATTGAGCGTGTCTCTCTCTCTGTATATATGTGCCTTGACCTTGATGATCTTCGATCGATCCCTCCTCGTATGGTGAATGGGACTATTTATAGGGGTTTCAGGGGGTGAACGTGCCCTCCTGAAAACACTCCCGATTGAGGGGCCACTACCCGCTACATGCGCGGTGACTGGCCCCTTATTTCGGGTAGTTGCAACTGAGACGCGGGTGTCGAGCCAACGCGTCCTGATACTGAGACGCGGGTGTCGAGCCAACGCGCCTTGATGTTGAGACGCGGGCTTCGGGCCGACGCGCCTTTGATGCTGAGAAGCGGGCTTCGGGCCGACGCGCCTTTGATGCTGAGGCGCGGGCTTCGGGCCGACGCGCCTTTGATGCTGAGACGCGGGCTTCGGGCCGACGCGCCTTTGATGCTGAGACGCGGGCTTCGGGCCGACGCGCCTTTGATGCTGAGGCGCGGGCTTCGGGCCGACGCGCCTTTGATGCTGAGGCGCGGGCTTCGGGCCGACGCGCCTTTGATGCTGAGGCGCGGGCTTCGGGCCGACGCGCCTTTGATGTTGAGACGCGGGCTTTGGGCCAACGCGCCTTGATTGTCGCATTTCAGCCTTGCGTCTGGATGCTGCGTTTTGGTGGCTTGTCTTGGTGATTTTTTAGACAGCCTACAGAACCCCCTCCAAAGTTTTCGATATTCCGCAGTTGACTGGGACGGATTTCGAAATACTTTGGACTCTAACTGAGTTCACCTTCATGACTAAACTGTTGATGCTCCGGGTTTGATCTTATCTGGAGTTGGTCTTCGCGAGTGTACTGTTGAACTCTTTGAGGCCACCAGAGTTGATCATGTTGAGTGTCTAGATGCACAGTCTAAACCTCCCCTATTGCTTTTAGTCTGCCACAGGTGCGCTTTTGGCCAGGAGTGGTTGGTCTTCTGCTTGTGCCAGTGTACTGTTGAACTGATTCGCAGAAGCATGGACTGAACGCGGGTTCTTTTTTGAAAATCAGAGACGCGGCTCTGAATAACGCGGATCTGCTTCTGCGAAGAAGGAAGCGGATCAGGCAGACGCGGGAGACGCAGCCTTGTGCCTTTCCCTTAATTCAAAAATGGATTAAGTGTTCTCTGAGGGGACGCGACTTTGACTCGCGCGGGCATCTTTCTGGGACGCGGATGGGTGGATAGTTCTTCAATCCGCGTCTGGGTGTAAACTCCCAGGCGTTACATACAGCCTGTCATAGGGATTTGGTGTGATCTTTAAACGTCAGATGCGGATTTTCCGCTTTGTTTCCCGAAGCAGTTGTCCACGCGTCGGCTGCTGATTGGGTTTGAGTATTGATTCTCTTAAATGAGAAACCAGTGCGGGCGGTTGGAGATCAGCGCCAGCGGCGGTTCTCTAAGCAGCGTTACACGCGTCCGGCCCTTATTGGATCTTGGCAGTTGTGCAGTTATTAATGCGGCGGTTCAGATTACGGGGCCATTAACCGCTATTATCAGGAGCTGCCTATAAATAGGGCGCCCCTTCTCCCTTCAATCCTGCCTTTGGACTACTTTGTTTTTTGAAAGAGAGAGCGCTTTGAGAACCTTCATCTTCCTCAGAGAATTGTCTCCATGGATGAGGATGGCTCTGAAGATGACCCAGGGCTTTTAAGCTCCTGTTTGGTCTCTTTAGGAGAAAACATCTCTTTGCCCTGTGACCGCGTTTGCGTCCTGGTGCAGAGAGTACAACTCTTGACAGAGGTCTCCACGGGTATGCCGTTCGTTTCACCATGACATTTTAGATTTACCATGGCCTGTACCTTGGCTTCATGTCATCTGGACCCCCTCATGAAGTCTGCATTGGTGCACTCCTTCTGGAATTTGTACCATGGACTTGAACTTCTCCGGACGCGCGTGCAGGAATCTTTGGCACTTGGCGTTGGCGCGTTTTATGGCTAATGCCTTAGCGCGTTTCATAGCCAATGCCTTGGACGAATTCCAAAAAAGGTTTCAGACCCGCACCTTGCAACTCCTGTTCATGGAGATGGCAATTTTCGGCGTCTGTGCCTTTTCGGCGTTTGTGCTCTTTGACCTAGGCACAGAATGAGACCGCGTTTTGATTCGCGTTTGTCTCTGCTGACGCAACAGTTTGGCTTGCTGCGCGTGTCATTCCTGCGTCTGGCTGACTGCATGGATCATTCCCGCGTTTGGCTGACTGCGTGGATCATTCCCGTGTTTGCCTCTGCTGACTTAGTTTTTCTCTGTTTACACTAAGTAGTTTTCTCTGTTTACACTAAGTTGCAGATTGTTCTAATTCTCTCTTTTTGTTCCTTGCAGGTTTGCTGGGCCCTTGGAAGAATACTTCGGTCGGCGAACTCGTTCAACGTTCACCTATGAGAGAATATATTATGGTCCTCGTCACCTATAAGAGAGTATATTACATCTCTGACGAGGACCCAACCCTCGCCAAGGTCTCTTCAGATCTCCTGCACCACTCTTGCCTGATGACAAGAGATGGTCAGGTCAAGTATGACGGCGAGGAGGTTCCGGCGGTTGCGGCGGCGGACAAGATCCTCTTCCTCTCCCACTCCAGAAGTCACATCAAGGACATTCCGTTGGATGGCCTGCTGGAGGAAAGGGATGGTGATGAATGAAGGGTTGCAGGACTTTCTGCTGCCGCTGGGCCTCAAGAACACCATTGCTCTTGGCTTAGTCAGCTAGGGCGCTTTCGATCGATCTCAAAAACACCATTGCGCCCTTACAAGCATCCTGCAGCTGAGGAGTGAGTTCAACCTCTGGGAGAGAGAGGGACTTCTTTGTACTCCTTAATTGCAACGCTCAATCTTATTGTATAAGAGAGCGTTTTGATTGTAACACTCAATCTTATTGTATAAGAGAGCGTTTTGTATCACTTTCATTTGCCTGAATTATCAATAAAAGTGACATTTTCTTTTTGCCTCTTTCTGTTGTCTTGAATGTTTTATTTTAGAAGCAAAAGAATGATTTTGGTGGACCTGTCACTTTATAAAGAAAGCGACAAGTAGAATTGGTACCCCCAGGGAAGGTGGAACTTTTGTCAAGTGTCTGGGATTGACTTGATTCAAGGTCAGCTGGGGAATTTGATAAAACATTGTCAGCGGTGTAATGTTAACCTAACAATGTCTTTAGGTGGACCTGTTATTCTGTTGAAGAGAATAACAAGTGAAACTAGACCCGTGAGGAATCTAGCAAAGCTTTTACCGTTAGAGGTGTGGTATTAACTTAACGGGTTGGAGATAGTCTTGTCAGAAGTGTGGTGTTAACTTGACAAGGATGTGAGTCAGAGGTGTGATATTAACTTAACTCAGAATGTCACTGTCATAGGTGTAATGTTTAACTTAACAGTGAGGTAATGCTAGAGGTGTGATGTTGAACTTAGCATTGGTCATCTCGACTTAGACGAGGAAGTCGAGGAACGGTCATGGCCATAGGTGTATTGTTGAACTTAGCGATGACTCGGATGCTAGAAGTGTAGTGTTAACTTGGCATCGTCCATTTCAGCTTCGATACGGAAGTCTGAAGAAAGGTGACTATCAGAGGTGTGATATTAACTTGACAGGCACTCGATGTACTGCTTAGAGGTGTAATGTTAACTTAAACAGTAGTTTGTCAGAGGTGTAATGTTAACTTGACAAGAATTGGCTCGTGATAAGAGCAATTTGAGGACCTGTCATTCTATTGATGAGAATTGACAAGTAGAATTTGAAATGCCAGAGGTATAGTGTTAACTTGGCAAATTTGAGAGTTTGTTACTCTATGCAGAGTTAACAAGCAAAGTTTATACTCGTCAAAGAGTATTCATTACCAGAGGTATTGTGTTACGTAGTAATGATTGCATTTTGTGGTCCCACCATTCTATGGACGAGAATTGGTAAGAGATTTTGGAGGAAAGAGTGGACTCAAGTCCACTTAGGATTTTTAGCAAACCCTCAGCTATCAACGGGTTTGACATGCCTTTACCAACTACCGTTTGAGTTGGGCTAGCCATGCTATTCCCCTCAGCATGATGAGTTGTCGAAGACTTATGTTGGGCTTAAAGGCCAACATTTTCCTCTATCCTTAGCCGTCGAGGGCGTCGGATCAAATGGTAACGTGTCCCTTAGGATTTTTAGCAAATCCTCAGCTGTCAACGGGTTTGACATGCCTTTACCAACTACCGTTTGAGTGGGCTAGCCATACTATTCCCCTCAGCATGATGAGTTGTCGAGGACTTATATGTGGGCTTAAAAGCCAACATTTTCCCCTATCCTTAGCCGTCGAGGGCGTCGGATGTTTGATCAGAGGTGTACTGTTAACTTGATCGAAGGAAGAGTACGGTTAAGGATAGTACTTCTTCAAGAATTTGCCATTGATCGGCATCATGAGTGTATCGCCATTTGAAGTTATGAGGCGATATGACCCATTTGAGTAGACTGACTCTACCACAAATGGTCCTTCCCATTTGGGTTGGAATTTTCCTTTTGTCTTGTGCGTCATGACCATGGGTCTTCGGACGGCTAAGACAAGGTCGCCTTTCTTGAAAGTTCGCGCTTTGACTTTCTTGTTGAAGGCTCTGGTGATACGAGCTTGGTAAAGCTCGATTTGTTGTTGGGCCTGCAAACGCTTGTCGTCTAAGGCTTCCAACTCCTGGAGTCGCTGCTGATGCTTCTCCTCTGTCGTCATCTCTGCTGTCAAGGCGACGCGTAGAGATGGAATTTGGATTTCCAGTGGAAGGACGGCTTCGCATCCGTATACCAAGGAAAATGGCGTGGCTTTGGTTGGGGTTCGCACCGTTGTGCGGTAGGCCCATAAGCATTCACCCAGCTTGTCGTCCCAGTCCCGTTGACTTTTCGAGACAAATTTCTTGAGAAGCTTGCCAATAGTCTTATTGAAGGCTTCTGCAAGACCGTTAGCAGCAGGATAGTATGCCGTTGAGGACACACTCTGGATTCTGAACTTCGCGCAGAATCTCTGGAAAGCCTGGCTGATGAACTGGGGTCCATTGTCATGGATAATACGCCGAGGCACACCGAAGCGGTAAATAACGTGATGTTTCACGAACTTGATCACGTTAGAAGATTTCACCTCTTTCAAAGGGATAGCTTCGGCCCACTTTGAGAAGTAATCGGTTATCGCTAGAATGAACCGATGTCCTTTCGATGATGGTGGGCTGATAGGGCCAACCACGTCCATCCCCCACATTTCAAACGGCCAAGTAGAGGTCGTAGAGTGGAGGTACCCTGGTGCTTGATGGATGAAATCGCCGTGTATTTGGCAGGCGTGACATCTCTTAGCATAGGCGACAGCATCGGCGATCATCTTGGGCCAATAGTAACCCATCCTTTGGAGTCGATGTGCCAATTTCGGGCCAGGTTGATGAGCTCCACAAGTACCATCGTGGGCTTCTTTCAATACTCCTTGGGCTTCTTTTGATGAGAGGCATCGGAGCAGGATCCCGTCATGCGATCGACGATACAATGTTCGCGAAATCGCATTATAGTAGAATTGGGGGCTTTCCTCCGAATGGCGGCCGCCTCCTTGGTGTCTTCGGGCAGAATGCCGTATAAGACAAAATCAATGTAGGGGAATCGCCAGTCTTTAAGCCCTGAAGCGGTCGACACTTCAAGTGTTTCTTTACCGCGACGATCTCCCGCTGATCCTGGGTAGTCTCCGAGGGGACTTTTTGGGCAGTGTAGGTCGTGGCTATAGACGAATACCTTCTCCATTGCTCCAGCTGGAAGAGCTAAGGAGGCAGCAAGGGATGCAAGTGCATCTGCATGCGCATTTTGCTTGCGCGGTACATGGTCGATGTAGAAGTTTGAAAACCTCTCGGCCATGTGGATTGTCGCGTTGTAGTAGGGTACTAGATCTTCATGCCTGACCTCATACTCTCCGCGAACTTGGCTGACGATGAGTTTAGAGTCACCGTAAGCCTCGAGATTTTTAACGCCAATCTCATCGGCGAATTGCATCCCAATCAAAAGAGCGTTGTATTCCGCCACATTGTTAGAGCAGGGCTCGGTCAGTGAGACAGCTCGGGGAATGACATAATTTTGTGGGGAGACGAGTACCACTCCTACCCCCGCTACTACGTGTCCCTTTGGGCTTGTCCTTGATGCACCGTCGAAGAAAAGTTGCCACACTTGCCCTTCGAACGATGTCTGAGTCAGGTAGACTTCGGCAATTTCATCTGGGAGATCCTCGTAGAGTTTGACTGCCCTGAGATCTGGGTGTTCAGCTAAGAAGTCCGCCACCGCTTGTCCCTTAATAGCCTTTTGTGGCAGAAAATGCATCTCATATTGTGATAGCAATATGGCCCATTTTGCCAGCCGGCCATTTAGTGAAGAAGGCTTTGTCATAAGTAACCTCAGAGGGTTGACTTTTGATATGACATTTATAGTCTGGCCTACCAGATAGTGTCGCATTTTCTGAATGGCGAACACCAGTGCCAAACATTCCTTCTCGATCGGGTTGTACCGATGTTCGGCTCCGATCATTGTTCTACTCAGATAGTAGATTGCCTGCTCACGTCCCTGATCGTCATTCTGAGCTAGTAGAGCTCCCAAAGAATGATCCATTGCTCGGACGTATACCAGAAACGGCTTTCCGGATATTGGAGCTGCAAGGACTGGTGGTTGGGTGAGGTAGTGCTTGATCTCCTCAAATGCTTTTTGACAAGCGTCGTCCCAAATGAATGAAACACCCTTTTTCATCAGCTTGGCGAAGGGTTGGCATCTCCCGGAAAGGTTTGATATGAACCTGCGGATGTACGCCAATCGTCCTTGTAATCCCCTGAGCTCCTTGAGGCTTCTGGGGGGTTGCATCTCTTGGATAGCGCGGATTTTCTCCGGATCTAAATGGATTCCTGTGGAAGTTACAACAAACCCTAGGAATTTGCCACTGGCTACCCCCAGGAAGGACTTGGTGGGGTTCATCTTCAATTGATGAGCCCGCATGATGTCGAAGACCACCTTCAGATCAGCTATGTGATCTCCTTTAATGCGACTTTTCACCGCGATGTCATCGACATAACATTCCACCGTTTTGCGTATCTGCGGATGGAAAATAGTGTTCATGGCCCTTTGATATGTTGCCCCTGCATTCTTTAGTCCGAAGGGCATGACGGTGTAGCAATACACCCCTAGAGGTGTCCTGAAGGAGGTGTGCTTTTCGTCATCGGGATACATCTTGATTTGATTGTATCCTGAGAACCCGTCCATAAAGGACATTCGCTCGAATCCACAAGTATTGTCAATCATGACATCGGTGATTGGCAATGGGAATTCGTCTTTGGGGCAGGCCTCGTTCAGATCGTGGAAGTCGATGCAGATCCGGATCTTCCCATTCTTCTTGGTGACAGGGACGATGTTGGCTACCCAGTCGGGATGCTGTTCCTCCCTGATGAAGCCAGAATCAATAAGCTTTCTGACTTCTGATTGAATTGCCTCCATTATCTCTGGACGGAACCGTCGCTGCTGTTGTTTAACAGGCTTCATGTCCGGATTGATGTTGAGGCGATGCATAGCCACTTGAGGATCAAGTCCAGGCATGTCCTCATAATTCCAGGCGAAGACGTCTATATACTCTTGTACAAGAGATATTAGATCCTCCTTTTCCGAAGGTGACAAGCCGTCACTTATGAAAATGGGCTTGGGATTGGCCTCACCTCCTAGATTGATTTGAACAACCTTATCTTCTGTGGGTGGCTCACGCTGTTCAAAGCGGATATCCCAAAGAGCATTCAAATGTTTGATCCAAGGATCTGCATCAGGCTGGATCATTTCTTCATCTTCATCTTCCAGATGGCCTGTTGAAACCATGTTTACCGAAAGCTCTTTGAAGATGTTGCCGACACTGACATCTGACTCCCACGATGACGTGTCTGAAGAGCAATCGTGACCTGACGACTCTCGAGAATCAGAAGCTGATGGGACTGGAGTTGATACATAGCCCAACCCCCGGCGCGTCTGATGATAATAATCAGGAGCTTTCCCTTTCGGCACAAAGGATCGAAGCAGCGTTCTCCTTCCTTTACCGAAGTTTAATCCGGGCCTGTTGGTTAGGTCATAGCCCATGTACTTCATCATTCTGAGCGCTTTTGGTTCATAATGATTGAACTGAGGGGATTCATCCTCGTCTTCCGACTCTTCGTGAGGCATCGGTTCAGACGAGATTCGGCCAAAAAGTATTGGTCTTTGGCCTTTTCGTCTGGCTGGAACCATAAATATAGATTCTTGCGCGTCACCATTATCTTGGTATGTCCCGAAGGATGATTTCACCGGTACATGCAAAGATGTCAAAGCATCTATTGCCGACCAGAGGTCATCGTCCACGTCGGTAGTGGTATCCGACGGTATTGAATCGGAAACATACACAGGAAAATACGCAAAATCTAAATCTTCATTAATGTACCAACCACCCGCATCGTCGGTGGCGTTATCAACATCGAGCTTATTAGTGCTCTTTACAATGGGCTCCAACTCCCACAGGCACTCTTCTTTCTCAGGCTCAATGTCAGCCTCATTACCAGAGTCTGGCTCCTCTGGTTGTGGGGTTTCATTAGTCTCCTCCGGATCCTGATATAAGAGGGAGTCCGTGAAATAATTTTCAACCCCTTTAAACGGATGCCTTTCGGCAATCAACGTTCGGACCTGTCCACTCTCGTCAATGTATTTCATGACTTGGTGGAGAGTAGAGGGAACGATGGAATTGCGGTGAATCCATGGTCGTCCCAGCAACAGGTTGTAGGAAGTGTCCGCGTCAATGACGTAACACGTCACTTCATACTTGAGGCTCCCGATCTGGCATTTGAGCTTGATCTTCCCCATCGGGCGGGAGCTGTTGGCATTGAACCCGTAAATAGTCGTCTGGGTAGGGCTCAGACGATGGGTAGGAATGCCCAGAAATTGCATGACTCGGCGAGGTATGATACTCAGCGCGGACCCTGGGTCTACCTGGATGCGATTTACCTCGGACGACCCGATATATCCTGTGAAGTATAGGGGTCGGTCATGCTTCCCTTTAACCTGCATGTCGTCTGTTGTGAAGGTGATGCAGGGAGCATTTGGGGAGGCGTGGAGGCAATCCTCTACATCTTCCTCCCTTGGCACACGGGTCATGAAGACCTCAGCGTTTGCCAAAGCTTCTTGTAGAGCCTCTCTGGTTGACTTTGATAGCCTCAGGAGTTCATACAAGGTGATGCGTGCCGGGATGTTGGCTAGTTGAGCCAAGACATCGAAGCGGTAAGGTGTCGAGGATCCTTCTGCTGCACCTTTTAGAAGAGCCCGAGAAAACCGGGTTTCTTTCTGTTTCTCCACAGGTGGTTTCGTGGAGGGCTTGGCTGGTTTTACGGCTGGTTGCGGAGAAGCCGCTGCTGTCTCGCCGTACTGCTTCAAGTATGCCTGTCCTGAACGGGTCCCCGCCGTAGGTTGGCTGGGCTCTGCGGCCAGGACTATTGTTTCCTCTTCTGAGTCAGTCAACGAGGGAACATCAGTATCTGCTTCTCGAGAGGAAGCGCAGATCACATGGCACGATGAAGCTTTTGCCTTGCCTTTGGACTTTCTGTTGGTCACAGTAGTCCATTGTTGTTCATCAACGAGGTCAGGGTGGACCCACATGGTTTCCCCTCGAGGTGTAGGGACGGCTACCAAGCCCCTCTCCTGTTGCTGGTGAGGATCTGTGTTGACCACTCTTAATTCTCCCCTTGGAATAGGAGTTACCCCGGCAGGTGCTGGAGGTTGCCTCCCGAACTGGAGAACAGACGTCACATTGGCCGTCACCTTCTTCTGCTCTGGTCGAGTTTTAACACCTCCGCGTCAATCAGAGCCTGAAGAATGTCCTTAAAGACGTAGCAGCTTTTGGTGGGATGTCCCAACATCCTGTGGTACATACAGTAGTTGGGATTGTCGGTCTTGCCGACTTCCTCTGGGCGTCTAACTTCAGGGAGCTTCAGTCGGTTGCTCTTGTTGAGTAGCTTGAAGAGCGAATCGACATGTTCCTCCTTGAAGGAATACTGCTTGTTGGGGCGTGGCTGGCTTGAAGAGCCACTTGCCCTGCCTGTTTGAGGTTTGGCGGGAGATTTGGTCTCCGTCGCCAAGTTATCCTTCCGCTTTGTTTGAAGGGATGTGTCTGGTGCCGGTGCACGCCTTGTTGACCTCTCTGGCCTGGGCTGCCTTCCTCCGCTCTGACACGGGCGACAATCTCCTCAGCCTGTTCACCTTGTTGTACTAACTGCTTCCAGGTGCGGCTTTCGACAACTCCTATTTGAGCAAGGAGTGAGGTCTGGAGATTATGACGACATGTTTCCACCAGGGTGGCCTGGGTCATGCCGCTTGGACATCGGAGTGCCACGTTCCGAAATCTTTCTACGAAAGACTTAACGGACTCTCCCTTTCGCTGTTGGTAGCTAAAAGGGTGGGCATTGTCACTTCCGAATCATCTTCGAAGAAGCGTGTCAGAAACAACTTCTCCAAGTCGCCCCAGTTCTTGATTGAACCTTCTGGGAGCTTCATGAACCATTCAAAGGCCAACCCTTTCAGGGTGCCTATGAACAGTTGCGCCAGTATAGCGTCGTTATCTACTACATTTCCGGTCTGGGATTTGAAGTAGTAGATGTGCTGGTTGGGTGACCCCTTCCCGTCAAATGCTTGGAGAGTTGGAGCCTTGAACTTAGGAGGGTACGGGACTAAGTCCCACTCGGCCGGATAGGGCCGGACTACTCCAGCTTCTTGGAGGCCTTTACGGTTGGTAAGGGCCTCGAGGCGCTGCTCCAGTTGACTCATTCTTTTAGCATGAGCCTTTCCCGGGGTCTGGTCGCTTCTTGCCTGCGACGAGGGCTTGGACACATCCGAGGTAGATCGTTGTGTCTCGTCGGAAGGTTCGGAGGGTGGGCTTCCTCCCTTTCTCCCTTTGCCCTTCGGTCGTCTAGGAGGAGACCTCGCTCTTTCTTCAAGCAATTTCTCGAGCATATGCTTGAGGGAGTCAATGGATCTCTGTTGAGAGGCGATTATATCCTTTGGTGTTTCTGCGTCTGTTCTAAACGCCTGGCCGTCTCCTCAGGAGTGTCTGCCATGTAGACGGAAGCCTCTTTCTCGGTGGAAGAATTTGAAGCCTGCGACTCCACTACAGCAGAGTGAGAATCACCCATTCTAATGCCGCGGGCTAAGGCATTATAGTCAATTGGGGGAATGGTCCCCGTCCGGGTGCGAGTGTGTTGATACACTCCTTCCGGTTCAGAGTCAGACTCGGAGTCATCTGAGCTGACTGCAATTTGTTTCCCCTTACTCCTGCTTGTCATATTTGCAGTGAGCTCCGGGTACTCAACGTCAGAGAAGGTTCTCCTTCTGTGGGAGCGTCTTCTTTTGGCTGACGGGGGAATCAGGGTCAGCAGTCTGATTAAGGACTGCTGGTGCACGCCTGATCCATAATGGCATCCAGAGAACATATGGATGAGCTGTTGACAGCAGCATGACGAAGTGGCTTGATTGGCACTTCTTTTCTTTGTCAAATAATCCCTCAAATCCGTGGGAGGGGGATTAAAGAGAAACTGGTCTCGCAACGTCGACGACGGGAGACAGTCATGTGCTGTTCAGCCTGGACGCAGATTTCAGGGACGCGGCCCTCACGACGCGGCTGTGTGACGCGCACGCGAGTCTCGCGTTGCTGCCTGATGCGTTTAGGCAGGGTTGCTTGAGAGAGAGTGGGCTGCTGGGCCCCACGCCTATGAGTGCGTACTCCCTGCGTTTGGAAAGACGCGGAGGTTTCACCCTGGCGGTTGATGAGTTGGTCCTCAGAGGACTCAACTTGAGGAGTCTCGCGTTTGGGTTGCCAAACGCGGATCTCACGCACTGGACGGGGTGCGGGCAAGGCATCAGATTATACGCCGCGTCCACCCCCGGTCAGACAACCAATGGTTCCGACTTGGAGTTGACGCGCGCGTCTCCTCTGTCGACGCTCAGCATTCCGGTTGCGTCGTGGAGGAGGGGAGAAACCAACAACTTCCTGATTTACAGAACTAGGAATGTTCACCACGCGGGTCTCCTGAGAGACGTTGACGCGGGTATTCTGCGCGACGCGGTTGATCGCAGCAGCAGTGGTGCCTGGGACCACGCGGGCCTTCTGGGAGGCGTTGGCGCGTGTGTTCTGTGCGACGCGGTTGATCGCAACAGCAGTGCCTGAGGTCACGCGGGCCTTCTGGGAGGCGTTGGCGCGTGAACTTGTCTTGGCACAGTGGGCATCGGCACCCGGCAGAGCCTCAGATTGGGCTTCGGGTAGTTTTTCAGTTGAGACCCTGCGGCAGACGCGGGTCTTTGGGCTCTTGGAGCCAGAAGAGAGGAACTCTTCATACTTCGCCTGGTCGAACTCGACGACGAGCGTTTCGACCATCTTCCCCTTACGGAGAACATCATCCTGCGCCACAGCTTGTTCATCAGTGACAAACACGTTCCCCAGCGAAGTCGCCATCTCTTGTAGGACGCGAAAAAAAAAAAGGGGGGGAGTCGATGTAAATATTTCCTTGAATCACTTGAAACAATTACAACCAGACTTTCCTTTCCTTCCGGTTACAAGGGAGGGAGGATGTTGAATCTTGAATCCCCCCTTTGTTTAAGGCTGGGTTCTTTGTGTGGCGATGGAGAGTGAATCTTGTTCTCCGTTGACCAGATGACTATTCGGACCGTCGGGGATCTTCTCTTCAGTCGGTAGAGAGAGTAACTCGGCTCTGTCTACCAAAACTCTAGAAGAGGAGCTCGGCAAAGAGCAGCTAGTACTCAGTAAGCTTGCTGAAGAGTCTTCTCTCTTTCTTTGTTGGCGATGCCTTCGTCGGGTGATTGAGCGTGTCTCTCTCTCTGTATATATGTGCCTTGACCTTGATGATCTTCGATCGATCCCTCCTCGTATGGTGAATGGGACTATTTATAGGGGTTTCAGGGGGTGAACGTGCCCTCCTGAAAACACTCCCGATTGAGGGGCCACTACCCGCTACATGTGCGGTGACTGGCCCCTTATTTCGGGTAGTTGCAACTGAGACGCGGGTGTCGAGCCAACGCGTCCTGATGCTGAGACGCGGGCTTCGGGCCGACGCGCCTTTGATGCTGAGACGCGGGCTTCGGGCCGACGCGCCTTTGATGCTGAGACGCGGGCTTCGGGCCGACGCGCCTTTGATGCTGAGGCGCGGGCTTCGGGCCGACGCGCCTTTGATGCTGAGGCGCGGGCTTCGGGCCGACGCGCCTTTGATGCTGAGGCGCGGGCTTCGGGCCGACGCGCCTTTGATGTTGAGACGCGGGCTTTGGGCCAACGCGCCTTGATTGTCGCATTTCAGCCTTGCGTCTGGATGCTGCGTTTTGGTGGCTTGTCTTGGTGATTTTTTAGACAGCCTACAATGTTGAGGCGGTGCAAAGCCACCTGAGGATCAAGTCCAGGCATGTTTTCGTAATTCCAAGCGAAGACATCTCTGTACTCTTGAACAAGAGATATTAGATCCTTTTTCTCCGACGGTGACTGGCCGTCGCTTATGAAGATGGGCTTAGGGTTGGCCTCATCTCCTAGATTAATCTGAACAATCTTGTCTTCTGTGGGTGGTTCGCGCTGTTCAAAGCGGGTGTCCTAAAGAGTGTTTAAATGTTTGATCCAAGGATCCGTATCGGACTGGATCATTTCTTCATCTCCGTCTTCCAGGTGGCTTGTTGAGGCCATGTTCACTGAAAGTTCCTTGAAGATGTTGCCAACACTGACATCTGACTCCCATGATGACGTGCCTGAAGTGTATTTATGGCCAAATGAGCCTCCAGAATCAAAGGCTGATGGAGTCAGAGTTGATACATAGCCCAACCCCCTGCGCGTCCGATGATAATAATCGGGGGTTTTTCCTTTCGGCACAAAGGATCGAAGTAGCGTTCTCCTTCCTTTGCCGAAGTTCAACCCGGGCCCGCTTGCTAAATCATACCCCATGCGTTTCATCATTCTGAGTGCTTTTGGTTCATAATGACTGAACTGAGGGGATTCCTCCTCGCTTTCTGATTCTTCATGATTCATTGGTTCGGATTCAATTCGTCCGAAAAGAATGGTCTTTGGCCCTTCCTTCTTGCTGGAACCATGAATATTGATTGTTGCGCATCGCCGACATTTTGACATGTTTCAAAGGACGATTTCACTGGTACATGCAACGATGTCAAAGCATCCATTGCCGACCAGAGATCGTCATCCACGTCGGTACTAGTGTCTGACGGCACTGAATCAGAAGCAAACACAGAAAAATACGCTAAATCTAATTCTTCATTAATGTACCAACTGCCTACATCATCGGCGGAGGTATTATCAACATCGGGCTTATTAATACCCGTTACAGGTGGATCTAGCTCCCACACACACTCATCTCTTCCAGCTCGGTGTCGGCTTCATTGCCAGAGTCTGGTTCCTCTGATTGCGGGACTTCATCTATTTCCACAGATTCCTGATATAGGAGGGAATCTGTGAAATAATTCTCCACTCCCTTGAACGGATGTCTTTCGGCAATCAACGTTCGCACCTTTCCACTCCCGTCAATGTATTTCATGACTTGGTGGAGAGTAGAAGGAACGATAGAATTGCGATGAATCCATGGTCGTCCCAGCAGCAAGTTGTAGGAGGTGTCAGCGTCTATGACGTAGCATGTCACCTCTGACCTTAGGTCACCAATCTGGTATTTGAGCTTGACCTTCCCCATTGGACGGGTACTATTGGCATTGAACCCGTAAATGGTCGTTTGGGTAGGGCTCAAACGGTGAGTAGGAATCCCGAGATGTTGCATGACCCTTCGAGGCATGATGCTCAATGCAGACCCGGGATCTACCTGGATGCGGTTCACCTCAGATGATCCAATATACCCTGCGAAGTAAAGGGGTCGATCATGTTTCCCTTTGACTTGCATATCATCTGCGTGAAAGTGATGCAGGGGATATTTTGGGAGGCGTGGAGGCAATCCTCTACATCTTCCTCCTTTGGTAGCTGGGACATGAAGACTTCAGCATTAGCCAGAGCTTCTTGTAGAGCTTCTCTGGTCGACTTTGATAGTCTAAGAAGCTCATAAAGCGTAATCCGCGCCGGGATGTTGGCTAACTGAGCCAGGACATCAAAGCGGTAAGGTCCTGTGGATCCTTCCGCTGCGTCCTTCGAAAGAACTCGAGAAAATCGAAGTTCTTTCTGTTTCTCCCCGGGTTGCTTCGCGGAGGGCTTGGCTGGCTCTGCAGCGAGTCTTGGAGGAGTTACCGCCACTTCGCCATACTGCTTCAAGTAGGGCTGTCCTGAACGGGTTCCCGCCACCAGCCGAGTGGGTTCTGCGGCCAGAACTATTGTCTCCTCTTCCGAGTCGGTTAGCGAAGGAATATCGGTATCCGCTTCTCGAGAAGAGGCACACACCACATTACAGGATGACGCCTTTGCCTTGCCCTTGGACTTCTTATTAGTTACAGTAGTCCATTGCTGGCTATCTCTAAGGTCGGGGTGAACCCACATGACTTCTCCCTGAGGGGTGGGAACAGGTACCAGGCCTTTCTCTTGCTGCTGGTGAGGTTCTATGTTGACCATTTCAGCTCTCCTCTTGGATAGGGACTACCCCAGAGGGTGTTGGGGGTTGTCTCCCAAACTGGAGAACTGACGTCACATTAGCCGTCACCTTCTTCTGCTCTGGTCGGAGTTTCAATACCTCCGCGTCAATCAGGGCCTGAAGGATGTCTTTGAAGACATAACAGCTCTTGGTTGGGTGTCCCAACATCCTGTGGTACATGCAGTAGGTGGGATTGTCAGTTTTACCGACTTCCTCGGGGCGCCTAGCTTCAGGAAGCTTCAGTCGATTGCTCTTGTTGAGTAATTTGAAGAGCGAGTCGACATGTTCATCCTTGAAGGAATACTGTTTGTTGGCCCGTGGTTGGCTTGAAGAGCCACCTCCCTTGACCAGTTGAGGTTTAGCAGGGGATTTGGTTTCTGCTGCCAAGTTATCCTTCCTTTTGGCTTGGAGGGATGTGTCTGGCGCACGCCTCGTTGACCTCTCAGGCCTGGGCTTACCTTCTTCCGCTCTGACGCGGGCGACAATCTCCTCAGCCTGTTAACCTTGTTGGACCAACTGCTTCCAGGTGCGGCTTTCAGCAACTCCTATTTGAGCAAGGAGTGAGGTTTGGAGATTGTGGCGGCATGTTTCCACCAGGGTGACCTGGGTCATGCCGCTCGGACATCGGAGTGCCACATTCCGGAATCTTTCCACGAAAGATTTGACGGACTCTCCCTTTCGCTGTTTGGTAGCCAAAAGGGGGGCATCGTGACTTCCGAGTCGTCTTCGAAGAAGCGCGTTAGGAATAGCTTCTCCAAATCACCCCAGTTCTTGATGGAGCCCTCGGGAGTTCATAAACCATTCGAAGGCGAGCCCTTTCAGGGTGCCAATGAACAGACGTGCCAAGATGGCATCATTATTTACTACATTCCCTGTTTGGGATTTAAAGTAGTAGAGGTGTTGGTTGGGTGACCCCTTCCCATCGAATGCTTGGAGGGTTGGAGCCTTAAACTTGGGCGGGTATGGAACCAAGTCCCACTCGGCCGGATAAGGCCGGACCACTCCTGCTTCCTGGAGGCCTTTACGGTTGGTGAGGGCCTCAAGACGTTGCTCTAACTGATTCATTCTTTTAGAATGAACCTTTCCTGATTTTGGTCGTCCTTCCCTTGCGACGAGGATTGGACGAGGTCGAGGTGGGCTTCTCTCCATCAGGGTGCACAGAAGACGAGCTTTCTCCCCCTTTTTTCTTGCCCTTAGACTTTCTAGGGGGAGATTTCCTCCTGTCTTCGAGCAATTGTGCGAGCATCTGTTTGAGAGAGTCGATAGATTCCCGCTGAGCAAGAATCATATCGAGTTGTTCCCTCTAGACCTGGGCTTGCTGATCCAGGCGCCGGGCTGTCTCCTCAGGAGTGCCTGTCATGTAGGTGAAAGCCTCTTTCTCCGTAGAAGAGTTTGAGGCCTGCGATTCTGCTACAGCAGAATGGGAGTCATTCATTTTAACGCCCTGAGCTAGGGCATTATAATCAATCGGGGGAATGGCCCCGGTCCGGGTGCGAGTGTGTCGATACACTCCTTCCGGTTCAGAGTCAGACTCGTCAGAGCTGACCGCAGGCTGTTTTCCTCTGCTCCTGCTTGTCATATTGGCAGTGAGCTCTGGGTATTCAGCATCAGAGAACATCCTCCGCCTATGAGAGCGTCTTCTTTTGGCTGATGGGGGTATCAGGGTCAGCTGTCTAACTAAAGACTGCTGGTGCACACTTGAACCACAACGGCACTCGGAGAGCATAGAGATGAGCCGTTGGCAGCAACATGATGAAGTGACCTGATTGGCACTTCTTTTCTTCGTCAAGTAATCCCTCAGATCCACGGGGAGGGGATCGAAGAGATTAACCTCACAACGTCGAAGACGGGAGACATCCATATGCTGTACAACCTGGACGCGGTTTCAGGGACGCGACTTTCGCGCCGCGGCTGTAAGACCCCGTCTGGCGTCTCAGTTGAGACGAGAGACGCGATTGTCGCGTTGCCGCTTAGTGCGTCGGGGCAGAAGAGTTTGAGAGAGAGTGGGTTGCTGGGCCCACGCCTATGGGGGCGTGCCTCTTGCGCTTGACGAGGCGCAGAGGTTCGCCTTGGCGTTTGATAAGTTGGTCTTCAGAGGACCTAACTTGGGGAGTCTCGCGTTTGGGCCGCCAAACGCGAATTTCGCGCACGGATACGGCGCAGCTAAGACGCCAGTTTGTGCGTTGCGTGCAGCCTCAGTCGGACAATCAGAAGTTCCAACTTGAAGCTGACGCGCACGCCTCCTCTGACGACGCTCAGCATTTCGGTTGCGTCGTGGAGGTGGAGAGAGACCAACGATGACCTGATGCTGGACACCAGGGATTTTGACCACGCGGGTCTCCTGAGAGACGCTGACGCGTGTATTCCGCGTGGCGCGGGTGGTCGCAACGGCAGTTGTGCTGAGACCACGCGGGCCTCCTGAGAGGCGTTGGCGCGTGTATCCTGCCTAGCACAGTTGGCAGCAGCGGCGCCCGAGAGAGCCTCAGATCGAGCTTCGGGGCCATTCCCCGTCGAGACCCTGCGGCAGACGCGGGTCCTTGGCTCTTGGAGCCGGAAGAGAGAAACTCTTCGTACTTCGCCTGGTCGAACTCGAAAACTAGCGATTCGACCATCTTCCCCTTATAGAGGACGTCACCTTGCGCCACGATTTGCTCGTCGGTAACAAATGAAGTCCCCAGTGGAGTCGCCATCTCTTGTACGCACGCGGAGAGGGTACGGGCCCGAGGGTAAGATTTCCTTGAATCAAATTGAAAATTACAACGGACTAGTATTCCGGTTACAAGGGAGGGAGGATGTTGAGTCTTGAATCCTCCCTTTGTTTAAGGCTGGGTTCTTCAAGTGGCGATGGAGAGTGAATCTTGTTCTTGTTTAATCGGGTGACCGTCTAGACCTTCAGGGATCTTCTCTTCGGCTGGTAGAAGGAGTAGCACAGCTCCGTCTACCAAAACTCTCAAAGAGAAGGTAGGCAAAGAGCAACTTGTACGCAGCAAGCTTGCTGAAGAGTTGAGCTCTCTCTTGCTTCTCTCTCTGTTGCCTGTGTGTAGTCTGTTGTCTCTCCTCTGGTTTCTTCTGCGTCTCCCCTCTGTGTGTGTGTGTCCCCTCATAGCGGCGGGCTATTTATAGAGGTTTCAGGGGTGAACGTGCCCCCTAAAAATCTCATATGAGGGGCTAACTTCCCCGCTATGTGGGCGGTGACTGGCCCCATAACCAGGGCGGTTATAACCGAGACGTGGGCCTTGGACCCTCGCGCCTTGAGGTTGAGACGCGGGTGTCGAGCCCACGCGCTTGATGTTGAGACGCGAGTGTCGAGCCCACGCGCCTTGATGTTGAGACGCGGGTGTCGAGTCCACGCGCCTTGATGTTGAGACGCGGGTGTCGAGCCCACGTGCCTTGATGTTGAGACGCGGGTGTCGAGCCCACGTGCCTTGATGTTGAGACGCGGGTGTCGAGCCCACGCGCCTGATGTTGAGACGCGGGTGGCCATCATTAGTCATGCGTCTAGAACCTGAAACTCTGCCCTTTTTAATGGCTTGTCTTTTTAATGATTTTTAGACAACCTACATCTATGTCTGGTGATTTGATGAAAAAAACAATCTGGTAATTACTGTTGAATCACTGACATGATGGACTGATAAGCAAAAAATTTCATGGTCAGTTGGACTTATGTGCAAATTTCTTCCATCTTTCTGCAATTTTCAATGCCAGCATGGCTTTTATGCACATCTCCTTTATTAGTTCGAACAGAAGCTGAAGGCGCGTAGCAACAGTTATAACGGCTTCCATTGATCAAAATCTGTTATTCTTTTTCTTTTTTTTTAAAAATACTGGTTTTAAGAACTTGAATTCTTGATATTATTAAGAAGAATTGATATTAAATTATATTGAAAACAGAATATACTAAATCCTTATAAATCCAAAACCATCCCCGTGTTTAGCCGATGTGAGACTATTTATTCGACCCAAATCCCAACGTTCCTCCTCTTAAACAAAGAGTCTCTCTGTAAGCTCATCATCACACGTGAAAGGACATATGCTCTATCAAGATTCTTTTCACTGCATTTCAGGACACATCTTACGTGAAGCACAACTTGCAGATTATGACTCCTCTTCACCGCGTTTGCAGACAGTCTTACTTGAAGCAGGACTCTGCTGTCAATCTTGAGAGCACAACTTAGCTTTACAGAAACTTTATTGCGTCTTTCTGCGCCCTGCGAATTGAGCAGGTTTTGTCCCCCCTCAGACAAAGAGTCTGGGCCTCCCTGCAAGACGATCTTCCTTATCCTCATGCCGTGCAAGCGATCTTCCTCACTCCTCATCCAAGAAGATCATATACTATCGAGGTCACTCCTCTTTATACGTTGGAAGATAACATGTCTTAAATAAAGCACCTGGAGCATCCTCGAGAGCTCAATCTTTATAGATCCATCTTAACAGGGGCCTACTGTGTCTTCCGCTGCACTCTTGGGGATCGAACATCATCCACACACACGATTAAGTTTGGGACATGGCTCTGATTGTGATGATTTATCACCGATCAAACAACAAAGAACTCCAAGTCGAAGACTCGGTAGCGAAAGCAGAAACGTAGAAGATCTACCACTAGCAAGCAATCACCATACAACCAAGAAACATAAGTTTTAACGTGGTTGGAAATATGTCTACGTCACGGGAAGGAGAAGAGAAATATTTATTGAAAAAAATACAAGAGTTACAATGAGATCTCTCTCACAACTCTAAATAGTGAAATTTTAGAATTCTCAAAAGGCCACCCATGAGGAGTTTATATAGACACTTGGGATGATCCTAGTCCAACACGAAATCTGCACCTCCTTAGAGAAATAGAAAATCCATATTTAAACTAAAATAAGAGACAGATCCATATTAGAAAACTGTCAAAAACCTGAATTCTTCTCTAATGAATACAAATACTAACAATCCCACCTTGACTCATGTTTATTGAGTCTCTTTGTAGAAATTGGCATCGGCTTCATTCGCCTTCCTTTCTCCTCCTTTTGTGACTTCACATGACTCCCTCCCAAGAGCCCGTTCGTCACTTTACCTTTAGAGAATCTTGATGAAGTTCAGAAATATTCTGAGTTCTTCACTGGGATGGTCTTCGTCATCATATCCGCTATATTCTTCTTCGTGCTGATCTTTATCAAATTGATCACTTAGCATCCATGACCCACTGATGTATTTTGTGAAATCTCACATCAATGTGTTTCGTTCGCTTGTGATTCTTGTGATCTTTAGCGAGATGAATTGCACTCTGGCTGTCGCCATAAAACCCGAATTGAATCCTGTGTGATGCTGAACGTCTCAACCAATCCTCTCAACCACAAAGCTTACTTTGACGTCTCAACTGCAGCCATGTACTCCGCTCTATCGTTGAAAGAGCAATTGTATCTTGCAACTCTGCTTCCAATTAATGAAGCACTCAGCTACTGTGAACATATAGCCCATCGTAGATCTTCGTTGATCAAGATCCTGCATAATCTGCATCAACATACCCTTGTAGTAACCTAAGCTTCCCTATTTTCAATCTATAAAATACCAAGCCTAGTCTCATAGTCCCTCGCAGATATTGTAGCACCAACTTCACTACTTCTCAATGTTGCTTTTCTGAATTTGACATGAACTGAATTACTGTATTAACTGCATAGAATAGTCAGGCCTAAGCAGATAATAACATACATGAGTGATTCTACGCACTAGTATATAGTACTCGAGACATCTCTTCCTCCTCCACCAGTGTATGTGGACACTGCTTGTAGAGTAATTTGAAGTGACCTGCCAAAAGAGTGGTGACTGGTCTTACTTCTATCATGTTGAATCTCTCCAATACTTTAAGAACATAGTTCTTCTGGGATAAACAAAGTCTGCATGTGCTTCTGTCTCGAGTGATCTCCATTCCTAAGATCTTCTTGGCTTCTCCTAAATTCTTCATGTCAAATTATTCTTGAGCTGAGCTTTAAACTTCTGAATATGTGTCTTATTTCTCGCAACATTCAGCATATCATCCACATATAACAGTAAATATGTCAGATCATCACTCTACTTGAAATAGATACAACTATCATACTCACATCGGTTGTATTTGGCTTGATCATGAAAGAGTTGAACTGTTCGTACCACTGCCTGGGAGACTGCTTAAGCCCATAGAGAGACTTTTTTAGAAGACACACCTATTTTTTTTACATTCTTAAATATAACCTTCAGGTTATTTATGTATGTCTTCTCCTCTATCTCACCGTGCAGAACACTGTTTTGACGTCCATCTGCTCCAACTTTAGATCAAACTGAACAACTATCGCCAATAATATCCGAATAGATGCATGCTTGACTACAGGAGAAAAAATCTCATTGTAGTCAAATCCTTCTTCTAAGCATATCCTTTGGCAACTAATCTTACATTGTACTGCTCATTATTCTTCTTGCGAAAGACCCATCTGCAACCTATTATTTTAGAGTCTTTTGAAAGATCGACTAATGTTAATGTTTGGTTTCTATTCAAAGACTCCATCTCTTACTCCATGGCTATAATCCACTTACCGTGATCATTGCCTTGGTTGCTTCTTTGTAACTATCAGGTTCTCTTGTTTTATTACTAATGCATAAAGACACATGATCTTCATGCCAGCCATACCTTGTTGGTGGCATCATAACTCTGATTGACTCCCTCAACAGTCTAGGTTGCTCTTGAGTAGCCTCCTGTTTGTCTCCATCTGAATTGAGGAGTCCTCTTCTGACCCTTCAGGCCTTTTAAGGCTATCTGAGAACTCGGCTCCCTTTTCATGAGTGTCTGCTGACGAACTGTCCAAAGCTCTACTTGCGCTTTATCCTCCGCCTTTGACTTTTCTCGCAACATGAATCTTCATCAAAGACCACATCTCTGCTGGTAAGGGGCTCCTTTTATCGGGAACCCAAAGTCTGAAACTCTTGACTCTTTTCTTGAATCCGCTGAAGATACACTTCTTAGACTTGGACTCTAGTTTTTTCTTTTTCTGACTATCAACCAAACTATATGTCAGGCAACTGAAAATCTGCAAGGTTGAATAGTACACAAATACTCCTCGTCATATCTCCTCTGAGATCTGAAGATCAATAGCTATTGATGGTAACATGTTTATCATATAACTCGCATGATTCAACCGCCTCTGCCCAAAATCCTTTTGACATGTCAGTATGTAATCTGATACTGCGAGCACGCTCTGTAAGTATCCAATTCATGTGCTTGCTACTCATTTTTGTTCTAATTGTCCTAAAATATTTAGTTGGTGTTGATGCCCTTTTTTCTAAGTAGTCTTTGAATTATTTGGAGGTGTACTCACCTCTATTATCGGACCTCAAGACTTTCACCTTCCGTCCTGCCTGACTTTCCACCAAAGTTTTTCACTCCTTCAACTTCTAAAATACTTTCAATTTCTGCTTCAAGAAGTATACCCAAACTTTTCTTGAAAATCATCTATAAAAGTAATATAGTACCTAGCACCTTCAATGGATGCTACGGCGAAGGCCCACACACCTTTGTATGTATGAGATCTAGCAAGCGCTTTGTCTTATGCTGAGATGTAGAGAAAGCTACTTACATTGCCTACCCATAATACAATTTACAAAGATCAAGTTTGCAATATTTGATACCTGGTAAAGCACTCCTTTTATGTAGGACTTGAAGACCTTACTCGCTTATGTGTCCAGGACGCATGTTCTAAAGTCTATCAGTACCCCATTCTCTTTTGCTACTGAAGCATCACAATAATATTTTTTGTCAACTTGTACAAGTTTGATGTTCGTTCTCCTTTGAGAATCGTCATGAAGTCTTTAATAACTTTGATTGCTTCATCTGCACTAGAAAACTTGTACCCACGAGCTTCCAAAGCTCCCAATGAGAGAAAATTCTTCTTAAAATCCAGAACATATCCAACGTTCGTAAGGAGTTCGAACCTGTCCATCAAACATGCTCATATGGATGTTGCTGATGCCAATGGTCTTACACATGGCGTCGTTTCCCATCAGAACAGTGCCTCCATCATAAAGCTTGTAAGTAGTGAACCACTCCCTTTTTGGGCACATGTGGTATGTGCACTCGAGTCAAGTAACCAAACATCTGAGTATTTATCTTTTCCTAACTCAGCTGTCAAGATATCACATGAATCCTCATCTACTTTGATAACCCCGTCTTGATCTGAATTTCCACCGGGACTAGCTCCATCAGAATCTTTGTCGTCTGTCCTCTTCAGCATCTCCTTGTATTTCATATAATTTTTCTTAATGTGGCTGGTTTCTTGTAAAAGTAGCAAGAGAAACTGGTAGAAGCCTCTGGATCCCTTTTGGCTCCCCACTCTTTGATCTTTCCCTCTGGCCCTTGACAAATAATCCTAAGGGCTACTCTGTAGAATCTGTTTTCTTCATCAACTCGTTGTTTTGAAGAATTTGTCTGATATCTTTTAACTATAAGGTCTTCTTGTCATACATGATGATGGTTGCCAAGTGATCATAACTTGATGGAAGAGAAAAAGAGTAATAGAAGAGCTTTGTCTTCTTCTTCTAGCTTAATCTCTAGAGCTAACAAGTCGTTTAAAATTCTATTAAAAATATTGAGATGTTGTAGAATAGGTGTACCTTCCTTCATCCGAAGGCTGTATAACTGCTTCTTCATAAAGAGCTTATTTGACAAACTCTTCGTCATGTACAGGCTCTCCAGGCTACACAAAGACCAGCAGTTGTCTCCTCGTTTATCACGTTGTAGAGGAATTCATATAATAGGCATAGTATGATCATCGCCTTTACGCGAAAGTCGATGTTTGTTTCACTCACCATCCTCCATCTTTGATGACTTCTTCTCAATACTAAGCAGGGCCTTGTATGCCCTCCTTCACGAGCAACGATGTTACTCGCATCTTTCACAAAGAAAGTTGAATTCTCCACCTTGAACTTAGTTGTCGTGGTCGACTTGCTAGCCATCACTCTGATACTGTGATGATTAATCTCCGATCAAACAACAAAGGAACTCCAAGTAGAAGACTCGGCTGCGAAAGTAGAAGCGTAAAAGATCTACTACTAGCGAACAATCACCATACAACCAAGGAACACAAGATTTAACGTGGTTCGGTAATGTGCCTATGTCCACGCGAAGGAGGGGAGAAATATTTGTTGAAGAAAATACAAGAGTTACAATGAGATCTCTCTCACAACTCTCAATGCTAAAATTCTAGAATTCTTTGAATTCTTGACACCCCTTCAAAAGGTCACCCCTGAGGGGTTTATGTAGGCACCTGGGATGATCCTAGTCCAATACGAACTCAAATCAGTACCTACTTAGAGAAATAGAAAACTCGTATCTAAATCAAAATAGGAGACAGATCCGTATTAGAAAACTACCAAAAACCTGAATTCTTCTCTAATGAATATGAGACATTTCATATACTAACAATGATACCACTTGTAAATGTAGGTACACCTAGAGGGGTGATGAATAGGTATACAAGCTAATCTATGACAATTGATGCGAAATTTAAAACTTAATTGCTAACACACTATGTGTAATCAAAAGTGAGCCGAATCTCCATGAAGGGCTCTGGAACTACTCCTCTAGATTTCTCTAAATTAAGAGTTGAGGTGCTTTAAAAACTTTCTTGATGAATACAAGTGTGGGCACACAAATAATATCTAACATGTATGTAAATATGGACAAGTAATAACAATGCAAGATATAAGAGAGAGTTGAGAGATAGTGGATCAAACGTAAACACTAAGATATGTTTCAAGGTTCGAGTCACTGCTCTACGTCTCCGCCTTCACACAGAAGGATTCAACTATCCACTATAGGATCTTCTACATAGGGACCTCCACTGAGGAATTATAACTCAACATCGGGAGTACACAACTCCTCTCTCTACACAATCACCTCTACACAAGAGGAAAGGCACAAGCCTAGCATAAAGCAAAAAAAGAAATAAAACTTGATGATCTAATGATCACAAACTCTTTCTTGGTGATCTTAACAGATCACAAACAATTTTCTCACAATACAAAGATCCTAAAAATAGATTTGAGTTGATAGCTGAAGTATGTGAGAAAATAAAGTGTTTAAAAATAAAACAATAAAGAAAATACTTGAGAAAAACTTCTTGATGGATATATAAAATAAATAACAAAATAAAATTCTCAAAGATTCGATTTTTTTTATTTTCTAAAACTTTGAAAACAAATAAAGATAGAGAATTTTGGCACGAAAACTCTTTTGAAAACTTTGATAAAACACTTGAGAAGGTGAAAAAAATTTCTCTCAAAAATCTTAGTGAAAATAGGTCAAGGAAACCCATATTTATAGGATTCTCAAAAAATAGCTGTTGGGTTCAGAACAAACCCAGAATGGCCTGTCGGTCGACCGCCCGGGTGACCGGCCAACGGTCAGATTTCTTACCATTGAGATTGTCGGTCAATCGGCCGGTCGACCGCTCCAAGGCAATTTACCTATCGGTCGACACCTGGTCGACCGAGGCCAGAACCAGAAAGTGAACTCTCTGGTCGTTCGACCGAGGCCAGATCCAGAGAGTAAGCTCTCTGGATCGGTCGACTGTGCAGTCGATCGACTCAATGCCAGAGCCTTGTGCACGTCCTGTGCACATCAGTCGACCGAGATCTGGTCCGGTCGACCGACCGGTCGATCACCAGTGGTCTCATGCTGGGTTTTAGGGTTTGAATACTTGATCTTTTAAATACCCATAAAATCATATAAAATTCACAAAAATAAGAACATGTAAGCACTTGAAATACAAATATGTTTGATCAAAGATCAACCCATATTACAAACAATTTGAACTATTTTTGAAACATTAGAAATTAAGCTTGAAACAAAAAATTGTATTTTCAAAACTCGTTTTATTTTATCTTCAAGAGTTTTTGAGAAGACCTCAAAATGAAACCTATTTCTTGAAAACTTGTCCAAATACAAAAATAAGATATTGGAAGATATTTGAAGCACAGTGTGTATGAATAGAATCCAATACACATCTAAAAATATATCTATATTTTGACATTAAATTCAAAACTAAGTTTGGTTAAAAACAAAACTTGAAACACGTGAATTAGAATCATTAAAATAAGTTCTTTTTATAATATGAAATAATAATGTATATGGATGAAATCCAATACACATTTAAACATGTAAAACTTGTTTTGATCTTATCAATTCATGAAAACCATAAAGATGTATATCTTCTTGAAAATCTAAGACGATTATATCGAAACCAAAATTATTGAATTTTGTGTGTGTGTGTGTAAACTTGAGCATATAAAAAATGATTTATTTCTATACAGTGTTGACACTTAAAAAGACAAGATTCTCCTTGGTCCGAACGATGTCTAAACTTGTTGACATTTACAAAAGACAAGGGACAGACAAGCTGAAGACCAGTTTCCACCCACCTCCAAGGGACAAGGAAGCGGTTTGGACTCCACTGATCCAGCAAGCAGAACAGTGAACCCGGATTGTTTCTAAACAGACCTCAGCAGGTCTAAAATGCTAGCATTTAGCATTACATTAGCCAAGGAGATAACCTCGTTTGAGAGGCTAGCATCATCCAGAGCATCGCCAGGAAGCTAACTGATAGCTTTGCCGAAAAGCCTCTTTCGGACCTCGCCAAGAGTTGCCTCTAGCTCCGCTATGAGCTTCAAAGCGGGCAGCTCCGTATTGGTCTGCTATGGTCAACTTTTTGACCAATCAAATCTCCTGATGAGATCGGATCCATCTGATCAAATCCAATTAGGATTCAAATATGGCAGGTGATTGCCGCAATCTCTTGACTCTCTTGAAACGAGTAAGAGGATCAGAGAAAATCCTCCAACGATATGGAAAGATCAAAACAAATCGGAAAGATCAACCGACTTGCCTATTTTCTAGCTCCGCAGAAGCTATCCTAGCCTCGCAGTAAGGCTACTTTCCAGATTCAAACAGATTCGGTTCAATCTGTTTCCATATCTTCAAGGGGACGATTATACCCTTGCTCTCCCTATAAATAGCCCGCCAGGGGCACAAGGGAGGGGGCTTCCAGAGATCGGCGATCAATCAAAGTGGGCTTCTGCTCCCAAATCAATCCTCTGCTGATCAGGAGAATCGGACTTCTTCATAACGCACCGTGCGTTCTCTAATTCAGAGACCTTTCAAGAGAAATACTTCTCTTTTCAGGGTGGTGATACCCTAACAACCTCTTTTCCTTAAGGAATCTCCGGAACCAGGCGAGAAGGAATCCTCACAGAAGGCGGTTTCGAGAAGTAGCAAGAGGGTTCTACCATCCTCTATTCTCTGATTCCCGGAACCAGGCGAGAAGGGAATCTCATCGCTCGCATCGTCAAAGGGACAAAGTGGTCGCGTGCTGACCAGACTCCTATCGGCACACTTCTCCAGAATCTCTGAGGAGATATACTTGTAATCTTTTTAAGAATACTTGTAATTTAGCTCCTCAAACTTTTATTTGTAGTTTTTCCCCCCTTTTGCAAAATATAATGGAAAACAAGATGGCGACTCCGCTGGGGAATATATTCTCCTCTGCTGAGAATTAAGTGTCGCAATGCGACGATCAGACCTTCGGGTCTATCTCTAAATTCAACAAAGTCGGTGCAGCCAGAGCTTCTCTGGCTAAATCTTCAAGGAAAGTCTCTGCGGAGACTGAAAAGGTTCCCTGCAAACCTGCTGCGGTGCTCTGGCGCAATAAGGAAGCATGCCCGCAGACCGAGCCCTGCACTCTTGAGAACTTGGTCATCCATATCGACCAAGGAAGATTTGAAGAAGTCCTCTCTGGGGGTGACCTGACGCTTCGAGCACGGAAGCACAGGAAGGTCTTCACGACCAAGGTTTCAAATCAGAAACCAGAGGCAGAATTTTGCCAACACCCCACAGCCCCGCGTGTGGCTATTCAGGTTCCTCGTGAACCTAAGCATCTTCCGTCAAGGCGGATATGGAAGCCCAAGCACAAGTCTCCAACCGAGGTTTCCGGTGTAGTCACGCCGAAACTGCGCCTCTCCAGCGAAGAAAAGGGTAAGATGCCTATCTACCCTAACGATGCTGCCAATCATGAAGTCCCGACGGCGATCATACCGTCGCTCAAATCAAAGGCAGCAAAGCCTTCTGACAGCCTCGCTTTCACAAGCGAGGCCACCATACCAAAGCATACTCATTGGATCCATGGCCGCGAGGCTAAGGCCAAGAGTCATCTAAGGCTAATCCCCTTCGCGGCGGAATAGCGGATAAAGCACCTCGGCGTGCTCCGCTCTCTAGTTCATCAAGCACTAAGTTCGCACCTGCTGGCGAATCTAGATCTGAAGCACTATTCAGTGCTAATCCCTTTTGCAGGGATAAGAAGAACGGAGTATCGTCCCATGTACACTTCAAAAAAGCTTCTCTGCGAAGTTATCCAGGCTCTGTTGGGCCTGACCTACGAGAATTCCTGGTAAGCAAGCGGAAGCCGGAGCCCCTCCGAACTACTTTCCCCTGTTGTCAAAGAGGATGCCGACTTGTGACAATCTATTCAACCCGCTGCCGCTACATCCAACCATGGCTGTATCTCCGCACCGGCAATCGGTGTTTGATCGGTTGTCCGCACATGCTCCTACGAGGCATCGCGGAAGGGGCGCCCCACCAGATCCAATCTCCGCCTCCGTCAATATGACCGGAAGAGGCCGAGAGCGACGCAAGGGGAGTCAGACATCTGATGGTCCCCCTTACAGTTCTTCAGACCCAGATTATATCCAGGCCTAGGCGAGGTCTCGGTACAAGAAGAAGGTGTTTCTGAAACACCAGATCCAAGGTGGCAATACCCTACAATTACGAGCAACCTTCTTTCTCGACGGCCCTGATCCCGCCATCACCCAGGCGATCACCCCAATCATCTGATGGAGAAGATGAAGACAGCGGGTATGCCTCTTCAGCAACAGTCAGTTCTATACGGACGGACAAAGCATCAGTCAATATGACCGATAACGCCAATGACGACCTTCGTCGGCATTTGGAAGCTCAGGAGCAGACCTCTAGAACTCAGCAAGAGACCCTGGACAATATTCAACAGATGCTCGCTCAGCTCCTCAGCAACCGGAATGATGATACCAGGAGTAATCATGACGAGGAGGGACATCTCAGCAATGATCCGCCCAAGACGGAGAGATCTAAGGGAGGCTCTTCCCTGGATGCCGAAGTCCTTAAAGGCCTTCAAGCTCAAATTTCATCCCTGGCTCAGAAGGATGAATTGAAGAAAGTGGGGGTAGTCCGTCCTTACCCACTGGAATGGGATTCGGTGCCATATCCGCCAAAGTTCAAACCACCAACGTTGCATACGTATGATGGTAAGAGCTCGCCCAATCAGCACATCTACTATTTCCGGTCTCAGACTGGTAATGTCATAAGCAACGACGCCATCATGGCTAGGCTGTTTATTGGCACTCTAAAGGGCGTGGCATTCGACTGGTTCCGAAGCCTCCCTCCAGGTTCTATCAATTCCTGGATTGACCTAGAAACTCGGTTCCTCTCTCGCTTCTATGAGGACGACACTGAAGTGACCATGGACAAGCTCCTCTCCACCGTGCAGAAGAAGGGAGAATCTGTCCGTGACTAGATTGAGGGATTCAGAAACTTGTCCTTGATGTGTCCAGCAGGGATGCCATTACCCATGCTCTTATAGACATGCAGGCACAACTTCTTGGATCAAGTAGAAGTTCGCATGGGGGCTGTCAAAGCCCACACTTGGAAGGAATTAGTCGAACAAGCTGAGATAGCTGAGAAGTCGGCTAAAAGTTCGAGCCATCCGCCCCCAGAGGCAAATGGGGTACGAACAGCAAAGGACGCGGCGACCCGCCTCAGTCTTCCCAAGCTAAGGGGAAAGAGATTATGTCCGTAGAGTTATCCGGAGACGTGCAGTCGAAGGCTAAGAAGAGCGGATTCAACAATCAGGAGCCCAAATTCCCTCCAAAACAGTACTCCTTCAGAGATGATCAGGTGGTCACGATATTCCATCTGCTCCACAAAGGGAATAAGCTGAAGCTGCCGGATGCTCGACGTCCTGATGAGATAGGGCGCACAAACGACCCCAAATACTGCCTCTATCATAGGATGATTCACCATCCTACTGACAAGTGTTATGTCCTCAAGGACAGGATACAAGCCCTGATTGACGCCGGCGTCCTCACACTGAAGAAGACGGAGCGAAGAAAGTCACTGCCAATATGGTGACCCTTGAATTCGGCACAGCCCAAAAGGTCATGGTTCCTGACGGGACCTATCCAGCCCCCACACCGCGGTTGGAAGTCAAGCATTCTTCAACCATAGCTAAAAATGACAAGGGTCTCGTTCCCTTGACATTGGAGACAGGGGAAGTTATGTGGATACACCCTGACCTCGTCCAAGACGTACAGCGGACGTCGAAGGACTCCGGCAAAAAGGGCAAGTCCTGCAATGTCATCTCTGTCCTGCCAGATGATGACAACCTTACTTCGGCTTCCCTCAGTGATTCAGAAGGAGAAAAGCATGCTTGCACAGCGCAAGCAGACGCACCTCAACAGACGGGTACCCGGTCTGGGAAGTCGTACCTGAGACAGTATGAGAAGCTTGCTGACGAGACACAACAGCAAACGACGTCAGCACCAACGCCTGCATCCACTCCAGTCCCGACCAAAGGGAGAGAAAAGCCTAAAGAGGTACGGTTCGACCATGTGTTGAAGAAACCGTCAGGCCAAGGGCTTGATACGCCCTTTCGCTTCGATATACTGGCCCTTTTGGCCAATATCCTAGCTCGTATCACAATACACGAGCTCCTGCGTCTCTCAAAGAGACACGAGAAGCGCTCAGAGATGCTTTGTCCAACTCAGAGACTCTTCTGACATGCATACCAGAGGTCTCTAATCATGACGCCCAGTCTTCTTGCCCAGAATGCCATCATATACAATCGAAGGTGCCTGCTATTACCTTCACGGCGGAAGATATGCTTCTCAAAGATAACAAGCATGATCGACCTCTGTACTACACCGGATATATCAGTTCAATATGCATTGAAAGAGTACAAGTCGATCCGGGGTCGGCACTCAGCATCATCCCCAAACGGCTTCTCTATTTCCTCGGCATACCACTGTACAGGTTGTCCGCAACCACTACTACAATATATGGTTTTAACGCCGGGAGCAGCCATCTACTTTGGAAGATTTGGCTCCGTTGCAGAATCGGAAGCCTCAAGTCAGAGGTGACGTGTTATGTTATTGACGCTGACACGTCATATAACCTGCTGCTAGGACGGCCATGGATCCATGCCAACTGGATCGTCCCTTCTACCCTCCACCAGTGCTTCAAATATGTGGAGGATGATACGACAGTACGAACTGTCTTTGCCGAAAGGCAACCCTTTAAAGGCGTAGAAAATTACTTCACCGACGCCCTCCTGTATCAAGAGGCCGACGGAACGCCTGCAGAGCCATTGCCAGATAACAGTGAAAGTGGCAATGAAGCGGATTCAGAGTCCGAGGCGGGCATGCCGGCCATTCTGACTGGCGAACCAATTACAGCATGTCTCATTGACCCCAATGTAATGCTCCTTCTGAGGAAGAAGGTGAATGGGTAATTAATGACAATATTTCTTTTGATTATCCTGTGAGTATGCGGTCGATCAAATCCATTATGGATGGCTCTCTGCACATGCCGTACATAAGCCAAATGCGGCCAATACATCTATGGAGGTCATAGAAGGGGCTACACTGGTGATCCCTCCTTCCAAACAAGGCCAGTCGCCGATAATCTTCGGTAGAGCTCAGCCACGGAAACCTACAACTGTAGACTCAAGCTCAGAGTCAGATGCTCCACAGTTCTTCCATTATGCGCGGCCAGCCCGCCACATTATGAAGAAGATGGATATAACTTGAAGCAGGGAGGCGGCCTAAACTTTGGAAAAGGGAGGCGCAGTCTAATGCGTAATTTTGTCCCGAAAGGGAAGCCTGCAAATTACTATGATAGTACACGCAGGGGGTTGGTTACGTCACGCCCACATCATCAGTAACAGTTCAGGTCAAAGACGACGGACCAATTCCATCACAGTCGGCTTCATCCTCCGAGTGGGACTCCGATATCAGCATAGGAGAAATATTCAAAGGCCTCGCCGCGAATATGACTTCAAGCAGTCAATTGGAACCTGCGGAAGCTGCCAATGGTGAACCATGGGCCCAGCAGTTAAGCCTCCAATGGGAAAAACGGTTCGAACTGCGTGAGCCGCCTACCGAAGACAAGGTGATGCAGGTCAACTTGGGCAGTCAGGGTCATCCCAAGCCTATTTTCATAAGTGAAAGCTTATCACTTATAGAAAAGGAGGAATTGATAATGCTCATAAAAGAGTATATAGACGTCTTCGCGTGGAGCTATGAAGACATGCCCGGACTCGATCCCAGGTCGCTATGCACCGGCTGAACATCAAGTCCGACGTCAAGCCAGTCAAGCAGCAACAATGTCGGTTTCGCCCGAACATTATGGAAGCTATTGAAGCCGAAGTCCACAAGCTAATTGCATGCGGCTTCATCCGAGAGGAACAGCATCCATACTGGGTAGCTAACATCGTCCCCGTCCTCAAAAAGAACGGGAAATATGGATCTGCATCGACTACCGTGATCTCAATACGGCCTGTCCCAAAGATGAGTTCCCACTGCCCATCACCGACGTCATGATTGACAACACATGCGGGTTCGAGAGGATGTCTTTCATGGACGGATTCTCAGGGTACAACCAGATCAGATGTATCATGATGACGAGAAGCATACTTCTTTTCGAACGCCATTGGGGGTATACTGCTACACTGTGATGCCCTTCGGACTGAAGAACGCCGGAGCAACCTACCAGCGCGCAATGAGCACGATCTTCCGCGCATCACCTCCGGAAGACAGTAGAGTGTTATGTTGACGACATTGCTGTCAAAAGTCGCAACAAAGACGAACATCTTCGCGACCTAAGAACGATGTTCGACATAATGCGGGCTCATCAGCTGAAAATGAACCCGACAAAATCCTTCTTAGGAGTATCCAGCGGCAAATTCCTTGGATTCATTGTCACGTCAAAGGGGATCCATCTTGACCCGGACAAAGTCAAAGCCATCCAGAGTATGCATCCACCAAGGAATCTCAGGGAGCTCAGAGGCTTGCAAGGCAGATTAGCCTATATCAGAAGATTCATTGCAAATCTTTCGGGCCGTTGCCAGCCCTTTACCCGACTCATGAAAAAGGGTACTGCCTTCATATGGGACCAAGCTTGTCAAGAAGCTTATGAAGACATCAAGAGGTATCTCACAAAACCTCCGGTCTTAGTAGCCCCTACATCAGGGAAACCATTCTTGCTTTATGTAAAAGCTCTGGACTACTCCCTCGGCGCCCTCCTCGCTCAAAAAGACGGCAATAGCCACGAGCAGGCCATTTATTATCTGAGCAGGACTCTCATAGGAGCGGAATCTCGCTACAATCCTGTTGAGAAAGAGTGTTTAGCTCTCGTCTTTGCCGTTCAGAACACGGCATTATTTGGTTGGCCAACCATACAGTCATCTCCAGGGTGAATCCTTTACGTCTTCTTATGACGAAGCAGGGTCACTAAATTCAAGATTGGCTAAATGGGCACTTCTGCTGTCTCAATACGACATGACCTTTATCCTCAGAAGGCGGTCAAAGGCCAAGCCCTTGCAGAATTCTTGGCTGCTCATCCAGTTCCGGAGCATTCAAAACTCCCACGACATCCCTGATGAAGTCTTCGAGTCCAACGCAACTTCAGTAGAGGAAGTATGGCAGATGTTCTTTGATGGAGCATCGCGAATGGGCCCTAAAGGCAAGATTATTGCCGGAGTGGGGGTTGTGTTTATCTCCCCGCAGAACCATGTTCTTCCCAGAGCATTTTCTTTGACAGAATCATGCTCCAACAATGTAGCAGAATATAATGCTCTGCTCATTGGTCTTCAGCTCGCCCATGGAATGGGGGTACGCTACCTTGAAGCTTATGGCGATTCAAAACTGATCATCAATCAGGTTAAAGGCGAATATGAAGTCCGCCATGAGGACTTGGTGCCTTATTACCATACGGCCATTGAGTTGGCTAACCTATTTGAAGGCTTCTACATTGGGCATGTGTCCCAATCTCAAAATACCAAGGCGGATGCCCTCGCTGCATTAGCGACGACGATAGCCTTACCGGCCGACACCGAGTATCACCTCACAGTCGCGACCCGACACCTCGTATGCTCTAAGCATATGCTGAAAATCCAAGAGGTCCATAACGTCTCTGCGGACCTCGAGCCGAGGGATTGGCGCTTCCCTCTCATTGACTACGCTCTGCACGGATTGCTCCCTGACGATCCTAAAGAAGCGGCGTCCATCAGACGAAGGTCCCCCCGTTTCTATTACGATCCTACTCTGAAGACGCTCTACCGTCGTTCATATGACAGTGTCCTCCTTCGGTGCCTTTCTCAGTCTGAGGCACAGCAAGTACTCAAAGAAGCACATGACGGCATTTGTGGAGCCCACCAGCCGGGTCCGAAGCTTAAAGACAGGCTGCACAGACTTGGGTACTACTGGCCGACCATGATGGCCGATGCCACCAATATGCACGAAGGTGTAAGGCGTGCCAGGTCCATGCAGACTTCATACACCAACCTTCGGAGTTGCTCCACCCTACTGTTGTTTCATGCCATTTGAAGCATGGGGAATAGATGTCATAGGGCCAATCAGCCCCTCTTCGGCAAGAGGTCACCGGTTATATCCTAGCAATAACCGATTACTTCTCAAAGTGGGCAGAGGCCATACCGTTGGCCGAAGTAAAAACCTCCAATCTGGTTAGCTTCATCAAACACCATGTCATCCATCGATTTGGTATCCCCAGGCGGATCATCCACGACATGGTCCTCAATTCATAAGCCAAGGATTCTATCGGTTCTGCGATAAATACCGAATTCAGAATGTGGCTTCAACCGCCTACAATCCTGCCGCCAATGGCTTGGCAGAAGCATTCAACAAAACAATCATCAAGCTACTCAAGAAATTCGTCTCCTCGAATAAGCGAGATTGGGACGAAAAGCTCGGTGAATGTCTCTGGGCTTACCGGACCACAGTTCGGACACCGACAGGCAATACGCCTTTTTCCCTGGTATATGGGTGCGAAGCAGTTATCCCATTGGAAATCCAGGTGCCATCATTGCGGGTAGCCTTGACTACTAAGATGACATCAGAAGACAATGATCGCCTGCGTCTTCAAGAGCTCGAAGCCCTAGACGAGAAGCGGCTCCAAGCGCAGCAACACATCGAGCTATATCAGGCTCGGATCTCAAAAGCCTTCAATAAGAGGGTCAAACAGAGGGTCTTCCAAAAAGGAGACCTGGTCTTAGCCGTCAGACGACCGATGATTATGACGCACAAGACCAAAGGCAAATTTCAGCCTAAATGGGAAGGACCGTTTGTAATAGAAACAGTCTATTCAAATGGGGCATACCGTCTTATGAATGCAAGTGGTGACCTACTCATGATACCGATCAATGACAAATTCTTAAAAAAGTATTACCTTAATCGAGGATCTTTCTCTCGATCAAGTTAACATTACACCTCTGATCGAGATATGCGCGCCCGAAATGCGCACAAAGAGAGCCTTTCTCTTCTTCCAAGCGAGACCATACGGCCATGAATCAACTGGGACCTGGCCGTGTACTAGTTATCCTAAAAGACAATCGAGGTTGTGCAGACATCAACCTGATAATCTGACATCCTTAACGATTAAGGATAGAGGGAAATGTTGGCCTCTAAGCCCAACATGAGTCCTCGACAACTCATCATGCTGAGGGGAATAGCATGGCTAGCCCAACTTAAACGGTAGTTGGTAAAGGCATATCAAACCCGTTGACAGCTGAGGGTTTGCTAAAAATCCTAAGGGACCTGTTCCCATTTGATCCCCTCTCCAAAGCCACCTACCAATTCTCATCCATAGAATGGCAGGTCCACATATACATATTCTGCTGTTACGTTAACATTAAACCTATGACAGCAGTCCCCTCATTTCTCCTCATGAGAGCGAGACCTCCAAAATCACTTACCAATTCTCATCCATAGAATGGTAAGACCACATAAACATTTCGCTGTTACGTTAACATTAAACCTATGACAGTGATTCCCTCGTTTCTCCCCGTAAAAAATGAGACTTTTTCCAAACTCCATTACAATTTTGAGCCCTGTTGACATTTACAAAAGACAGGTCTCGATACTTATTGACATTTACAAAAGATAAGTATCACTAATTTTTGGAGCTTAGTGGCGTCTCAATTGGTTACGTCATTGCGACCTCTGAACCAGCAGACAGCTAACTCTCAATCTTAAGCCCTGTTGACATTTACAAAAGACAGGTCTTGATACTTGTTGACATTTACAAAAGACAAGTATCACTCATGTTGAGCTTGGTGGCTTCTCAACCAGTTATGTCATTGCGACCTCTGAACTGGCAGATAGCCAAGTCTCATCTACCATTGAGCTTAGTGGCGTCTCAATTTGTTATGTCATTGCGACCTCTGAACCAGCAGACAACAAAGTCTCAATCTTGAGCCCTGTTGACATTTACAAAAGACAGGTCTCGATACTTGTTGACATTTACAAAAGACAAGTATCACTCATTGTTGAGCTTGGTGGCTTCTCAACCAGTTATGTCATTGCGACCTCTGAACTGGCAGATAGCCAAGCCTCATCTAACATTGAGCTTAGCGGCGTCTCAATTGGTTATGTCATTGCGACCTCTGAACCAGCAGACAGCCAAGTCTCAATCTTGAGCCCTGTTGACATTTACAAAAGACAGGTCTCGATACTTGTTGACATCTACAAAAGACAAGTATCACCTATTTTGAAGCTTGGTGGCTTCTCAACCAGTTATGTCATTGCGACCTCTGAACTGGCAGATAGCCAAGTCTCATCTACCATTGAGCTTAGCGGCGTCTCAATTGGTTACGTCATTGCGATCTCTGAACCAGCAGACAGCTAAGTCTCAATCTCGATGCTTGCTGACATTTACAAAAGGCAAGTATCTCCCCTTTAGCCCCGCAAAGGGCTGACCTCGAGACTGGCGATGTAACGCCCCGATCCGGAGGGTACGGAGATGTTACTGCGACGTATATACGAAGGTCGGAAATACCCTAACGTATATACGCTAAGCATCAATACAGGCAGGGGTCAGAGTACGGAAGCAGAGTGGTAATATACAATCCAGCAATAATAACAACAGTACAGTTATCACAAGGCATGATATAATAATCTGAAGAATATATGATCACTGAGAAGCACAAAAGCAGGACGCACAATATGAAATACTGGAAAGTACTCACGAGTGGCAAGATGAAAATCTCGCGAGCCGATCAAGAAAAGGCGGGAAGGAAGAGGGTCCAGATAGGTAACTGCTAACCCACGCTCCCGCTGCGCACTCTGATCAGGTACAGCAAGGCTATGGTCCAGACTCCATGATCTGGACATGAGAATCCAGGGTTGTTAGCAACCCCAGCGAGTACAAAGAATGAAGCCAGATGGCGTGCATAACAGGCACACGTGTACATGATCAAGTGATGTGGTCCAGGCATGCAGGTACAGGAAATGACAAGTAACATAAAGGAAAATGACAGTAAATCCGAGATCAAGTAAATACATGTATATCAGTAAATCTGAATCGGAAAACATGCATGAAAAACGGTATGGAGAGTATAGGTACACATGATCATGCGACAAAATATGGCAACATGTGATAAATGCACTAAACACGCGATAAATATAAACATGGGCAAAACTAGTTATATAAGCTCAGATTATGGATTCATGGAGTGATACGTCAAGGGGATAATCCAAACAAGGAAACCTTATCTATATACCACATATACGGTGTCACCATCATCTGAGTTCATACAACTTGAGTTGCCCTCAGGGTAACAGAACTAAGGTGTGTCAGTAATAATCCTTGTGCCACATATATCATGTCATAATGCATGGTGTCAACTCAGAACATAATACTGTAACTGGAGAATATAAAAGTATAGTTTTTTAATTAATCCAGTAATAATAGTCAGTACCATCTGATATTTTAATCGCCTCCCTACCAGTGTCTCACATCACCGATAGTCCATACTGGAGTTCGCACTCTGTAGAACTTACCCGAGTCTGATATGTGAGTACCAGAACCCGAACAAAGGAGAGACCAAATATCACACGTTCCTAACATTACTACTGTTTGGTTGTTTTATGTTATTCATCCGATTCATATGCTTTGTATGTGCTAACCGGCACACATACATCCACTTATGAATAAGACGAGTTATTATTTGGAAACTGATAAATCTGATGGCTCATATTATAGTGGGTCCCATCTCAGCTAGGGACTATGCTCAGGAGTACAGGCTACTGCTTCCGGGGACTTATCATTACGCGCCCCACACGACACTTCAGATTCAGGCTACTGCTTCCGGGGACTTATCATTACGCGCCCCACACGACACTTCAGATACCATTATAAATATGACATCAACCGGTGTCCATCAGTTTCCCCCACCCAGTGAAAGTTGAGTATTTTATTATATATGTTGCCCAAAGATAATGTCCACAAGTGTATACAGTATAACCATGATTATCCAACTACAGGAGTTAACAGGAGTATAATCTCAGGAGTATAATATCAGGGTCACCCTTTTTTCAGGGGTTCAGGAGTACAGGAGCTCAGGAGATACAGGAGTACAGGAGATACAGGAGTGCCAGATGTCTGGTCACATAATAATCATGAATATGCCAGGTAATACAGGTGCCAGGTGTTCATATATATCATGGCAAGTATAGTGTTATATATCAGGTGGCAAGTATAGCATGTCATATATCAGGTGGCAAGCATAGCATGTCAAATAACGGTATCCGGTGTCATGTGTCAAATATAGCATGGCAAGTACTGGTCTCAAGTATCATATTTCAAACATAGCATGGCTAGTACCGTTGTCATATATCATGGGTCAAACATAGCAAGGCAAATACCGGTGTCTGGCACCATATGTCAAATGTAGCATGATAAGTACTGGTGTCATATATCAGGGTCAGTATAGCATGGTAATATCGGGGTCAGATACTAAGTGTCAAGTATAGCATGGCAAGTACAGGTATCGGTATCGCAATCACATATAGCATGGTAAGTATCAGTATCAAATATAACATGACAAGTACTGGTATCCGGTATCATGTGATAAATATAGCATGGCAAGTATCGGTGTCAAAATAGCATGGTAAGTTACAGTGACAGTTACTAGGCATGTGATGGTAATAGTAAAATATAACCACACAAGAAAATAAATGCATGCTAAAAGAACTGTACTCGCCTGAAACCGGGTAAAAATACCGGTCAGAATCCGGGAATCGGCGAACCGTTTAAGTATACCTCAAGCCCACAATATATATATTTAAATATATATTTATAAATATTTAAAATTATTATTAGAGAGGGAATGAGAGAGGAGAGAGAGAGGAGAGAGAAGATTGTAGGAAAAGGGAGGGAAAAGAGGTGTTATTTTGAAATAATTTAGGATTTAAAGGAGAGGGGTAGGGGTTGTAAATAGAGGGAAGTAGTTTAAGGAAAGTGATGGGAGTATTTTTGGAAAGTGGGAATCTTTTTATTTTTAGGGAATGAAAGAGAGAGAGAGAGTTGAAAGAAAGAAAGAAAGAAAAAGAAAGAAGAGAAAAAGAAAAGAAAAAGAAAAAGAGAAGGAGGGAGGGGGCCGGCCGGCGGCGGCCTGGCGGCGGCGCCGCCGCCGCCGGGGTGCGGGCGCTCTCGCGCGCGAGGCCCGGGTGGAGGAAGGTGAGGTTAGGGTTTTGGCTATTGTAGTTGTTGTTGTTGTTGATGTTTGAATGGAGGTGATGGGTGGTGGTGGTGGTGGTTGTGGTGGTGGTGGTGGTGTTTGGTGGTTGCGGGTAGTTGGAGGAGGTGGAGGAGGTGGTGATGGAGTAGTTAGAGGAGGGAATTTGGTGGTGGTGAGGAAGAATTTGGAGAAGATGAAGGTGGGTATGTAATGGGTTTTGGGAGAAATTGAAGGTGGTGGAGTTGAATTGGGGTTGGATGGGAGTGGAGGAGGGTGGTGTGGTGATGGAGGATGCGGTGGCGGCGGCTTGGGCGGCGCCGGAGGTGGCGGTGGTGATGGTGGAGGTGGTGTGCGTGAGTTGGTTTGGTTTGGTTGAGGGTTGAAGATGAAGGGAGATATATTTGGAATGAAAAGGAAAAGAAAGGGAGGAAGGAAGAGTTTAAAGGAGAAGAAAATTGGAAGAAAAATGATGAATGGGGGTTGGATTTCTCACCACCATTCCCTGCTCCCTGCTGCCGCTGCTGCGTTTGCGTTGGCGTGGGAGAAGAGGTGGCGTGGAGGAGAAGAAAAGAAAGGAGAAAAGAAAAGAAGGAAAATGAAAAGAAAATGGAAAAATTAAAAAGAAATGAAAATAAATAGTAAAAAAATTATAAATAAATATTTTATTAAATAATAAAATTAATAGAATATTCTGGGAGTAATAAGTAGAGGAGTTGAGAGGGAAAAACAAGAAAAAGAAATAACGACAAATTATATCATTATTTTAATAAGGCGAAAATTTGACTGTTTCAGAATCGTTCCGAAAAATTCTCAAAAATAGCAAATATTATTCTAAGATGCTCGGTGAAATCGGATTTGAAAAATACAATGTAGTTTTCAAAATAAAAATCCTGGAATCTTCCGGAGATACCGGCCGACACCAGAATCGGTGAAATTTGATAAATTTTGAAAAATTCCAAAAAAAATGTTTTTAGATAGAAAATGATATTCTAAGATATACTGTGAAAGCCGTTTTTGAAAATCCACTCCCATTTGAAAACTAAAAATCTGGGAATCAGTCAGCGATGCCGACCGACACCGGTTTTGGAGATTTTGCAGAAAATTTTTAGAAAATTTCAGAAAATCATGAAAAATCTAAAATATTAGAAAACAGTCTCTGAAATTGAAAACGGTCCAATCGGACTACCAGAAAGTCAAATCGGGCTATTGGCTGGTATCGGTTCCCCGGTCCGGGTCAAGACTTACTCTAGGTCTAAGAATCCAGATCTGGTACTCAATAACTAAGCAATCACAACTCATAATTATAAAACAAAAACAAATACAAGATAAATCAAAGAAATATGCTAGAAAAATCAGAATACGTATCTACGTACGTAATCCAGGAACGGGGTGTTACATTCCATCCACCTTACAAAAATTTCGTCCTCGAAATTTCGATAAGGGGAAGATGAACACAGAAAGGAATAAGAATGAGGATTTATACCAATCAAGATATGAGTAACTGAGGGGAATACCCACTAATTAGCTGAATGATACACCCAGGTCTGAGACATCTCTGCACTACTGCCGTATATATCCTCTGACGGTGCCATAATAATACTGACCTGTTGTCTGCTCTTTCGGACTGCGAAGCAAAGCTGATAGAATCCCTAGAAATCCATAGTGCTGAAATCCATAATATAAAATATCTGAAAATCCATAGAAATCCATAATATAATATAAAGTCCCGCACGGCATGAAGCTGTCCTTGACCAAGAATCCATAGTAGAATTTCCGATACTGCATAACACTATTTCTCCAGAATACCGAAGATAAAGAAAACCCGAATAATACTGAGCATGAATAAAGAAGACCAATAATTAAGAATTCCTGAATATTGGGCATTGCAATCTCTGAAAGGCATAACCGAGAATACAGAATAACCATAAAGAATTCTGAATACTGACTTCTGAATGACAACCCGACTGCACATGAAACATTAAAGAATACCCAATCTCTGCAAGGTTGGCCGAATGGATCGTTCATACGGATCACAGTAATAGCTCAGATACAGCGAGAAAATCCTGTCCAACAGATCCATGAAAACATACAAGGCAGAAGAAGTCCGAGGAACGGCTAGAGTGCTAAGCACTGAAGGGATTAGCCACGGACGGAACCAAGCCTAGGTAAGACCATCACGTAACACATCTCAGGCGTTAAGCATTAGGGTGCAGCGGAGCTAACGCTCTGCGAGGCTCGCACATGGCGGAGCTCACGCAGTAAAGTCAGCACGTAACACAACGCTAAATGCTAAACACCAGGGTGCAGCGAAGCCCACACCTGGTTAGGTCCACGGTGACTAGAACACAACCCTCGCTTGGCGAGGCTAGCAGGGTCCGTAGTCCATCAAATCCATAAAAACTACTAGAAGCTGGTGGCTCTGAGAACACGATCAAGAATCGCAATAATCGAAACGAGTCCCAAATGCTGTCTCCATAACTCTGTCTGGTAGAAGCCCTAAATCTGAAATACTGTTCCATACCGATGTTCCTCATGTAATGATACGGTCTGTCTGATTATATGAGTGATGACTACCCCACTTGTTGTGCTGATTTCCCCGTGATGTATCCACATATACAAGAATAGAATAAGAGGCCGAAGAACCATCCAATATAAGACCCGGTGATGCGCCAGAGTCAAAGAATACCAGAACATAATGATAGCGAACCACATCTGTCTAGTTGCTACCCTACCAGTTTATCCATATCTTGAGTTGGTATAAGAATGAAGGGAATTGGAAATGAAAAAAGATGGAAGAGATTTCAAGAATCAAGGAAAGGACGATCAAGAGGGAATGGATAACTTTGTACTTGCAGTTGGATTGTATAACCACGACTCATGCATTGTACCGAGGATGTGAGAGCCTAGGCTCTGATACCACCCTGTAACGCCCCGATCCGGAGGGTACGGAGACGTTACTGCGACGTATATACGAAGGTCGGAAATACCCTAACGTATATACGCTAAGCATCAATACAGGCAGGGGTCAGAGTACGGAAGCAGAGTGGTAATATACAATCCAGCAATAATAACAACAGTACAGTTATCACAAGGCATGATATAATAATCTGAAGAATATATGATCACTGAGAAGCACAAAAGCAGGACGCACAATATGAAATACTGGAAAGTACTCACGAGTGGCAAGATGAAAATCTCGCGAGCCGATCAAGAAAAGGCGGGAAGGAAGAGGGTCCAGATAGGTAACTGCTAACCCACGCTCCCGCTGCGCACTCTGATCAGGTACAGCAAGGCTATGGTCCAGACTCCATGATCTGGACATGAGAATCCAGGGTTGTTAGCAACCCCAGCGAGTACAAAGAATGAAGCCAGATGGCGTGCATAACAGGCACACGTGTACATGATCAAGTGATGTGGTCCAGGCATGCAGGTACAGGAAATGACAAGTAACATAAAGGAAAATGACAGTAAATCCGAGATCAAGTAAATACATGTATATCAGTAAATCTGAATCGGAAAACATGCATGAAAAACGGTATGGAGAGTATAGGTACACATGATCATGCGACAAAATATGGCAAACATGTGATAAATGCACTAAACACGCGATAAATATAAACATGGGCAAAACTAGTTATATAAGCTCAGATTATGGATTCATGGAGTGATACGTCAAGGGGATAATCCAAACAAGGAAACCCTTATCTATATACCACATATACGGTGTCACCATCATCTGAGTTCATACAACTTGAGTTGCCCTCAGGGTAACAGAACTAAGGTGTGTCAGTAATAATCCTTGTGCCACATATATCATGTCATAATGCATGGTGTCAACTCAGAACATAATACTGTAACTGGAGAATATAAAAGTATAGTTTTTTAATTAATCCAGTAATAATAGTCAGTACCATCTGATATTTTAATCGCCTCCCTACCAGTGTCTCACATCACCGATAGTCCATACTGGAGTTCGCACTCTGTAGAACTTACCCGAGTCTGATATGTGAGTACCAGAACCCGAACAAAGGAGAGACCAAATATCACACGTTCCTAACATTAATACTGTTTGGTTGTTTTATGTTATTCATCCGATTCATATGCTTTTGTATGTGCTAACCGGCACACATACATCCACTTATGAATAAGACGAGTTATTATTTGGAAACTGATAAATCTGATGGCTCATATTTATAGTGGGTCCCATCTCAGCTAGGGACTATGCTCAGGAGTACAGGCTACTGCTTCCGGGGACTTATCATTACGCGCCCCACACGACACTTCAGATTCAGGCTACTGCTTCCGGGGACTTATCATTGTAGGCTATCTAAAAATGTCCAAACAGACAAGCCACTGAGAAAGCAGAGTTCCAGCATCAAGGCGCGTCGGCCCGAAGCCCGCGTCTCAGCATCAAGGCGCGTCGGCCCGAAGCCCGCGTCTCAGCATCAAGGCGCGTCGGCCCGAAGCTCGCGTCTCAGCATCAAGGCGCGTCGGCCCGAAGCCCGCGTCTCAGCATCAAGGCGCGTCGGCCCGAAGCCCGCGTCTCAGCATCAAGGCGCGTCGGCCCGAAGCCCGCGTCTCAGCATCAAGACGCGTCGGCTCGACACCCACGTCTCGGTTGCAACTACCCGAAAATAAGGGGCCAGTCACCGCACATGTAGCGGGAAGTGGCCCCTCATTGTGGAGCGTTTTCAGGGGGCACGTTCACCCCCTGAGACCCCTATAAATAGCCCAGTTGCTATGGGGAGAAAGAGACAATTATCGACAGATAGACATATACACACAGAGAGAGACGGGCACAAGAGAGAGATCATAAACAGAGAGAGAGAGCTCGACTCTTCAAGCCAGCTTGCTGCGTACAAGTTGCTCTTCGCCTACCTTCTCTTTTAGAGTTTTTGGTGGACGGGGCTGAGTTACTCCCTCTACCGACCGAAGAGAAGATCCCCGACGGTCCAAACAGTCATCCGGTCAACGGAGAACAAGATTCACTCTCCACCGCCACCCGAAGAACCCAGCACTAAACAAAGGGGGAATTCAAGATTCAATATTCCCCCTCCCTTGTAACCGAAAGATTAAGCCGGCTGTAATTTTTCATCTGATTCAAGGAAACGTTACTCCGGACCCCCCCTTTTCCGTGTCAAACAAGAGATGGCGACTCCGCTGGGGACCAGGTTTGTTACTGATGAACAAGCTGTGGCGCAGGATGATATTCTCCGTAAGGGGAAGATGGTCGAAACACTCGTTGTCGAGTTCGACCAGGCGAAGTATGAAGAGTTCCTCTCTTCTGGCTCCAAGGGCCCAAAGACCCGCGTCTGCCGCCGGGTCTTGACAGGGAACGGCCTCGAGCCCCGATCGGTGGCCTTCTCGAGCTCCTCTGTTGCCCACTGTGCCAAGACAAGTTCACGCGCCAACGCCTCCCAGAAGGCCCGCGTGACCTCAGGCACTGCTGTTGCGATCAACCGCGTCGCACAGAACTCACGCGCCAACGCCTCCCCGAAGGCCCGCGTGACCCCAGGCACCACTGCTGCTGCGATCAACTGCGTCGCGCAGAATACCCGCGTCAACGTCTCTCAGGAGACCCGCGTGGTGAACACTCTTGGTTCTATAAACCAGGATGTTGTTGGTTTCTCTCCACCTCCTCGACGCAACCGGAATGCTGAGCGTCGACAGAGGAGACGCGCGCGTCAACTCCAAGTCGGAACCGTTGGTTGTCTGACCGGGGGTGGACGCGGCGTACAATCTGATGCCTTGCCCGCACCTCGTCCAGTGCGTGAGATCCGCGTTTGGCGACCCAAACGCGATACTCCTCAAGTTGAGTCCTCCGAGGACCAACTCATCAAACGCCAGGGTGAAACCTCCGCGTCTTTCCAAACGCAGGAAGTACGCACTCATAGGCGTGGGGCCCAGCAGCCCACTCTCTCTCAAGCAACTCTGCCCAAACGCATCAGGCAGCAACGCGAGACTCGCGCGCGCGCGTCATACAGCCGCGTCATGAGAGCCGCGTCCCTGAAGTCTGCGTCCAGCCTGAACAGCACATGACTGTCCCCCGTCTTCGACGTTGCGAGACCAGTCTCTTTAATCCCCCTCCCACGGATTTGAGGGATTATTTGACAAGAAAAAGAAGTGCCAATCAAGCCACTTCGTCATGCTGCTGTCAACAGCTCATCCATATGCTCTCTGGATGCCATTATGGATCAGGCGTGCACCAGCAGTCCTTAATCAGACAGCTGACCCTGATTCCCCCGTCAGCCAAAAGAAGACGCTCCCACAGAAGAGAACCTTCTCAGATGTTGAATACCCGGAGCTTACTGCAAACATGACTAGCAGAGGCAAGGGAAAACAAATAATGGTCAACTCAGAAGAATATGACTCTGAGCCGGAAGGGGTGTATCAACACACTCGCACCCGGACGGGGGCCATTCCCCCAATTGACTATAATGCCTTAGCCCGCGGCATTAGAATGGGTGATTCTCACTCCGCTATAGTGGAGTCGCAGGCTTCAAACTCTTCCGTCGAGAAGGAGGCTTCCGCCTACATGGCAGACACTCCTGAGGAGACGGCCAGGCGTTTAGAACAGACGCAGAAGCACCAGATGGATATAATCGCCTCTCAACAGAGATCCATTGACTCCCTCAAGCATATGCTTGAGAAATTGCTTGAAGAAAGAGCGAGATCCCCTCCTAGACGGCCGAAGGGGAAAGGGAGAAGGGGAGGAAGCCCACCCTCCGAACCTTCCGACGAGACACGACGATCTACCTCGGATGTGTCCAAGCCCTCGTCGCAGGCAAGAAGCGACCCAGACCCGGAAAAGGCTCATGCTAAAAGAATGAGCCTGCTGGAGCAATGACTCAATGCCCTTGCCAGTCGTAAAGATCTCCAAGAGGCTGGAGTAGTCCGGCCCTATCCGGCCGAGTGGGACTTAGTCCCATACCCTCCTAAGTTCAAGGCTCCAACTCTCCAAGCATTTGACGGGAAGGGGTCACCCAACCAGCACATCTACTACTTCAAATCCCAGACCGGGAATGTAGTAGATAACGACGCTATACTGGCGCAACTTTTCATAGGCACCCTGAAAGGGTTGGCCTTTGAATGGTTCATGAAGCTCCCAGAAGGTTCAATCAAGAACTGGAGCGACTTGGAGAAGCTGTTTCTGACACGCTTCTTCGAAGATGATTCGGAAGTGACAATGCCCACCCTTTTAGCTACCAAACAGCGAAAAGGAGAGTCCGTTAAGTCTTTCGTAGAAAGATTTCGGAACGTGGCACTCCGATGTCCAAGCGGCATGACCCAGGCCACCCTGGTGGAAACATGCCGCCACAATCTCCAAACCTCACTCCTTGCTCAAATAGGAGTTGCTGAAAGCCGCACCTGGAAGCAGTTAGTCCAACAAGGTGAACAGGCTGAGGAGATTGTTGCCCGTGTCAGGGCGGAGGAAGGCAAGCTGCGGCCGGAAAGGTCGACAAGGCGTGCACCGGCACCAGACACCTCCCTCCAGACGAAGCGGAAGGATAACTTGGCGACGGAGACCAAATCTCCCACCAAACCTCAAACAGGCAGGGCAAGTGGCTCTTCAAGCCAGCCACGTCCCAACAAGCAGTATTCCTTCAAGGAGGAACACGTCGATTCGCTCTTCAAGCTACTCAACAAGAGCAATCGACTGAAGCTCCCTGAAATTAGGCGCCCAGAGGAAGTCGGCAAGACCGACAATCCCAACTACTGTATGTACCACAGAATGTTGGGACATCCTACCAAAAGCTGCTACGTCTTCAAGGACATTCTTCAGGCTCTGATTGACGCGGAGGTGTTAAAACTCCGACCAGAGCAGAAGAAAGTGACGGCCAATGTGACGTCAGTCCTCCAGTTCGGGAGGCAACCTCCAACGCCTGCGGGGGTAGCTCCTATCCCAAGAGGAGAATTAAGAGTGGTCAACACAGACCCTCACCAGCAACAGGAGAAGGGCTTGGTAGCCGTCCCTACACCTCAGGGGGAAACCATGTGGGTCCACCCTGACCTCGTCGATGAACAGCAGTGGACTACTGTGACCAACAGGAAGTCCAAAGGCAAGGCAAAAGCTTCGTCCTGCCATGTGGTATGTGCCTCCTCCCGAGAAGCAGAGGATGATGTTCCCTCACTGACCGACTCAGAGGAGGAAACGATAGTCTTGGCCGCGGAGCCCAACCAACCGACGACAGGAACCCGTTCAGGACAGGCGTACTTGAAACAGTACGGCGAGACGGCAGTAGCCCCTCCACAACCAACTGCGGAGCCAGTCAGGCCCTCCACAAAGTCACCTGTGGAGAAGCAGAAGGAGACTCGATTCTCTCGAGCCCTTCAAAGAGGCATCGCGGAAGGGTCTTCGGCACCTTACCGCTTTGATGTCCTGGCTCAGCTGGCCAACATTCCGGCACGCATTACCTTTTATGAACTTCTTAGACTATCAAAGTCGACCAGGGAAGCTCTGCAAGAAGCTCTGGCGAATGCTGAGGCCTTCGTGACCCAGGTGCCGAAAGAGGAAGATGTAGAGGATTGCCTCCACACTTCCCAGAATGCCCCCTACATCACCTTCACGGCAGATGATATGCAGGTGAAAGGGAAGCATGATCGACCCCTGTACTTCACAGGTTACATCGGATCATCTGAGGTGAACCGCATTCAGGTAGATCCAGGGTCCGCACTGAGCATCATGCCCCGCCGAGTCATGCAACACCTCGGCATCCCTACCCACCGTCTGAGCCCTACACAGACAACCATTTACGGGTTCAATGCCAACGGTACCCGTCCGATGGGAAGATCAAGCTCAAGTGCCAGATTGGGAGCCTCAAGTCGGAGGTGACGTGCTACGTCATCGATGCCGACACTTCCTACAATCTGCTGCTGGGACGACCATGGATCCACCGCAACTCCATCGTTCCCTCCACTCTTCACCAAGTCATGAAATACATTGACGCGAGTGGGAAGGTGCAAACGTTGGTTGCCGAAAGGTATCCGTTTAAGGGGGTCGAAAATTATTTCACGGACTCCCTCTTATATCAGGATCCGGTGGATGAAACCCCGCAACTGGAGGTGCCAGACTCTGGTAATGAGGCTGACACTGAGCCCGAGCAAGAAGAGTGCCTGTGGGAGTTAGAACCACTTGTAAAGAGCACTAATAAGCTCGATGTTGATAATACCACCGACGATGCAGGCGGTTGGTATATTAATGAGAATCTAGACTTTGAATATTTTTCTGCGTGTGCATCCGATTCAATACCGTCGGATACTACTACCGATGTAGACGATGACATCTGGTCGGCAATGGATGCTTTGACATCATTGCATGTACCAGTAAGATCATCTTTCGGGACATACCAGGATAATGGTGATGCATAAGAATCTATATTCATGATTCCAGCCAGACGGAAAGGCCAAAAACCAATTCTCTTTGGGCGAATCTCATCTGAGCCAATGCCCCGCGAAGACTCGGAAAGCGAAGAGGAATCCCCTCAGCTCAGTCATTATGAACCAAAAGCGCTCAAAATGATGAAGCAAATGGGGTACGATCTAACCAACAAGCCCGGGTTGAACTTCGGCAAAGGAAGGAGGACGCTACTTCGATCCTTTGTGCCAAAGGGAAGGCCCCCGATTATTATCATCAGACGCGCCGGGGGTTGGGCTATGTATCAACTCCAGTCCCATCAGCCTCTGATTCTCGAGAGTCGTCAAGTCACGATTGCTCTTCAGACACGTCATCGTGGGAGTCAGATGTCAGTGTCGGCAACATCTTCAAAGGGCTTTCAGTAAACATGGTTTCAACAGGCCATCTGGAAGATGAAGATGAAGAAATGATCCAAGCTGATACAGATCCGTGGATCAAACATTTAAACGCTCTTTGGGATATCCGCTTTGAACATCGTGAGCCACCCACAGAAGACAAGGTTGTTCAGATCAACCTAGGAGATGAGGCCAACCCCAAGCCCATCTTCATAAGTGACGGCCTGTCGCCTCCAGAGAAGAAGGATCTAATATCTCTTGTACAAGAGTATATAGATGTCTTCGCCTGGAACTATGAGGACATGCCAGGGCTTGATCCACAAGTGGCCATGCACCGCCTCAACATCAATTCGGACGTAAAACCTGTCAAACAACAGCAGCGACGGTTCCGTCCCGAAATAATGGAAGCAATTCAATCAGAAGTCAGAAAGCTTATTGATTCTGGCTTCATCAGGGAGGAACAGCATCCCGACTGGGTAGCCAACATCGTCCCCGTCACCAAGAAGAATGGGAAGATCCGGATCTGCATCGACTTCCGCGATCTGAACGAGGCCTGCCCCAAAGACGAATTCCCATTGCCAATCACGGATGTCATGATTGACAATACTTGTGGATTCGAGCGAATGTCCTTTATGGACGGGTTCTCAGGATACAATCAAATCAAGATGTATCCCGATGACGAAAAGCACACCTCCTTCAGGACACCTCTAGGGGTGTATTGCTACACCGTCATGCCCTTCGGACTGAAGAATGCAGGGGCAACATACCAAAGGGCCATGAACGTTATTTTCCATCAGCAGATACGCAAAAACGGTGGAATGCTATGTTGACGACATTGCAGTGAAAAGCCGCACTAAAGGTGATCACATAGCAGACCTGAAGGTGGTCTTCGACATCATGCGGGCTCATCAATTGAAGATGAACCCCACCAAGTCCTTCCTGGGGGTAGCCAGTGGCAAATTCCTAGGATTTGTTGTGACTTCCACAGGAATCCATTTGGATCCAGAGAAAGTCCGCGCTATCCAAGAGATGCAACCCCCAGAAGCCTCAAGGAGCTCAGGGGATTACAAGGACGATTGGCGTACATCCACAGGTTCATATCAAACCTTTCCGGGAGATGCCAACCCTTCGCCAAGCTGATGAAAAAGGGTGTTTCATTCATTTGGGACGACGCTTGTCAAAAAGCATTTGAGGAGATCAAACACTACCTCACCAACCACCAGTCCTTGCAGCTCCAGTATCCGGAAAGCCGTTTCTGGTATACGTCCGAGCGATGGATCATTCTTTGGGAGCTCTACTAGCTCAGAATGACGATCAGGGACGTGAGCAAGCAATCTACCATCTGAGTAGAACAATGATCGGAGCCGAACATCGGTACAACCCGATCGAGAAGGAATGTTTGGCACTAGTGTTCGCCATTCAGAAAATGCGACACTATCTGGTAGGCCAAACTATAAATGTCATATCAAAAGTCAATCCTTTGAGGTTACTTATGACAAAGCCTTCTTCACTAAATGGCCGGCTGGCAAAATGGGCCATATTGCTATCACAATATGAGATGCATTTTCTGCCACAAAAGGCTATTAAGGGACAAGCGGTGGCGGACTTCTTAGCTGACATCCAGATCCCAGGGCAGTCAAACTCTACGAGGATCTCCCAGATGAAATTGCCGAAGTCTACCTGACTCAGACATCGTTCGAAGGGCAAGTGTGGCAACTTTTCTTCGACGGTGCGTCAAGGACAAGCCCAAAGGGACACGTAGTAGCGGGGGTAGGAGTGGTACTCGTCTCCCCACAAAATTATGTCATTCCCCGAGCTGTCTCACTGACCGAGCCCTGCTCCAACAATGTGGCGGAATACAACGCTCTTTGATTGGGATGCAATTCGCCGATGAGATTGGCGTGAAAAATCTCGAGGCGTACGGTGATTCTAAACTCATCGTCAGCCAAGTTCGCGGAGAGTATGAGGTCAGACATGAAGATCTAGTACCCTACTACAACGCGACAATTCACATGGCCGAAAGGTTTTCAAACTTCTACATCGACCATGTACCGCGCAGGCAAAATGCACATGCGGATGCACTCGCATCCCTCGCTGCTTCCTTAGCTCTTCCAGCTGGAGCAATGGAGAAAGTATTCGTCTATAGCCACGACCTATACTGTCCAAAAATTCCCCTCGGAGACTACCCAGGGTCAGCGGGAGATCGTCGCGGTAAAGAAACACTTGAAGTGTCGACCGCTTCAGGGCTTAAAGACTGGCGATTCCCCTACATTGATTTTGTCTTATACGGCATTCTGCCCGAAGACACCAAGGAGGCGGCCGCCATTCGGAGGAAAGCCCCCAAATTCTACTATAATGCGATTTCGCGAACATTGTATCGTCGATCGCATGACGGGATCCTGCTCCGATGCCTCTCATCAAAAGAAGCCCAAGGAGTATTGAAAGAAGCCCACGATGGTACTTGTGGAGCTCATCAACCTGGCCCGAAATTGGCACATCGACTCCAAAGGATGGGTTACTATTGGCCCAAGATGATTGCCGATGCTGTCGCTTATGCTAAGAGATGTCACGCCTGCCAAATACACGGCGATTTCATCCATCAAGCACCAGGGTACCTCCACTCAACGACCTCTACTTGGCCGTTTGAAATGTGGGGGATGGACGTGGTTGGCCCTATCAGCCCACCATCATCGAAAGGACATCGGTTCATTCTAGCGATAACCGATTACTTCTCAAAGTGGGCCGAAGCTATCCCTTTGAAAGAGGTGAAATCTTCTAACGTGATCAAGTTCGTGAAACATCACGTTATTTACCGCTTCGGTGTGCCTCAGCGTATCATCCATGACAATGGACCCCAGTTCATCAGCCAGGCTTTCCAGAGATTCTGCGCGAAGTTCAGAATCCAGAGTGTGTCCTCAACAGCATACTATCCTGCTGCTAACGGTCTTGCAGAAGCCTTCGACAAGACTATTGGCAAGCTTCTCAAGAATTTGTCTCGAAAAGTCAACGGGACTGGGACGACAAGCTGGGTGAATGCTTATGGGCCTACCGCACAACGGTGCGAACCCCAACCAAAGCCACGCCATTTTCCTTGGTATACGGATGCGAAGCCGTCCTTCCACTGGAAATCCAAATTCCATCTCTACGCGTCGCCTTGACAGCAGAGATGACGACAGAGGAGAAGCATCAGCAGCGACTCCAGGAGTTGGAAGCCTTAGACGACAAGCGTTTGCAGGCCCAACAACAAATCGAGCTTTACCAAGCTCGTATCACCAGAGCCTTCAACAAGAAAGTCAAAGCGCGAACTTTCAAGAAAGGCGACCTTGTCTTAGCCGTCCGAAGACCCATGGTCATGACGCACAAGACAAAAGGAAAAATTTCAGCCCAAATGGGAGGGACCGTTTGTAGTAGAGTCAGTCTACTCAAATGGGTCATATCGCCTCATAACTTCAAACGGCGATACACTCATGATGCCGATCAATGGCAAATTCTTGAAGAAATACTATCCTTAATAGTACTCCTCCACCGATCAAGTTAAAAGTACACCTCTGATCAAGAAGAGCTTCTTCACTTCCATCCGACGCCTCCAACGGCAAAGGATAGAGGAAAATGTTGGCTTTTAAGCCCAACATAAGTCCTCGACAACTCATCATGCTGAGGGAATAGCATGACTAGCCCAGCTCAAACGGTAGTTGGTAAAGGCATGTCAAACCCGTTGACAGCTGAGGATTTGCTAAAAATCCTAAGGGACACGTTCCCATTTGATCCGACGCCCTCGACGGCTAAGGATTGTAACGCCCCCCGATCCGGAGGGTACGGGGACGTCACTGCGACGTACATACGCAGGTCAGAAGTACCCCCACGTATGTACGCTAAGCATCAGTACAAGCAAGAATCAGAGTACGACAAAGCGTAGCGTCCATTCATATGCCAACACAAGAAATACAATTATACAAGGTTATCACAAGTTGTGACATACTCTTACATATCACATGCATCATATATCACAGCCAAGTACAAAAGTACGATTTACAATATAATTACAATATGCTCACGAGTTGAAAGGGGATCCCGCGAGCTCAAAAGGAAGGTCAGGTACAACAGAAACCGAGACTAGTCAACTTGCTCGGCAAAGAAAGCTTGATCTTCCACAGAAGGCTCCACCTCGATCCAAGGTTCGGAACCTGAACATACAAATTCAAGGGAGTCAGGACCTCCCAAACAAGTGATCATGTTACAGCCGAGTGGCATAAGAATAAGAATATGAGCATGAGAGTCGGTACAATATCATGAATAATCAGCCAGCGAGTAAAGGAAGCACAAAATGTTATAAACGGAAGGGCAATGTATACGCTTAAACTACGGCTTCACGAGACTAGTACCTCGAGGGAATAATCCAAACAAGGAAACCCTCATCTATATACCTTTATCTCATGTCACCGTAATCCAAGTGCATACAACCCCCACAATTAGCGTCTTTTATCATTATTATTATTATAGCTCACCTTACCCTGATATCTAGCTATGTGGACTAGCGTCCCAGCACACATAGATCCATATCCCAGTAAAGCAAGGTTGTTATTGGAAACCAGCGGGGGTATCAACGAACTATGTTTACAGTGGGTCCCGTACATACCCGGGACCACGGCCCAGGATTGTTCCGTTGCTTGGTAACGGAACCCGCCGCAAGGTAAACAGGAGGGACTTATTGTATGCCCTTATCATGATGGTACCAGGAATGAGGGAGCCAGCTCTCCCCTCGGTCCCCTGGAGGCCCACAGGTCAGACCGGAAATTTAGTTGCACAACATACCTAATACCACTGTAAACACGAACACATATTGATAGCCGCATATTTCCCCCGACCCGATGCAAGTTGTCTCATTATGATTTATTAGATGATTTATCAGATTCCGGAATGAGCAAGAACAAGTCAGGAATGTCATGAATACAGGTATATCAGGAGTACTGATTCGTACTATAATGTATCACATGTGTATCAGGAGTACAGTTGTACTATCAAGATGTCAGGTCATCATTCCCGTCATCGTGATAATTATAAGAGTCAAGTGTATCATGCTTGGTGTCAAGAGATAGCATGATAAGAGGTGATATTCACCAAGTAACAAGTCATGAAGTAACAATATATAATGCATGTTCCAAGTATAAGACTTATTCCCAAGAAAACGATTAACCAAAGTAATCAGCCAAGATTAGTCGACTAGGGAAGATGACTAGTCGACTAATAAAAGAGTTAGTCGACTGTAGAGAAAGGGCAAGTCGACTAGTAGGGTGGCGTTTCAGGAAATCAGCGTTTTCAGAAAAGGGTTAGTCGACTAAGGTGTTGGGGTAGTCGACTAGTCTGCTGCGTTTCGCAAAACGGCGTCTCACGAAGTCGCGTTTCACAAGCCCGCGTCTTGCCACAAGTCCGCGTCTCATGAATCCGCGTTTCACAAGTCCGCGTCTCACCAGAAAGAGTTAGCCAACAAGGGATGAAAGAGTAGGCGGCATTTCAGGAAAAGGGCGCGTCTCTCAAGGTCGCGTCCCATAAGGTCGCGTTTCCAAGAGGCGCGTCTCAGGAAGGTTAGTCGACTAGGGAGAAGGATTAGTCGACTAATGAAGTGCGTTTCAGAATAACAAAGCTGGGTTTCACAGGATTAGTCGACTAGGAAGAAAATGTAGTCGACTAATAGAGGGGTCTAGTCGACTATAAAGAAGGAATAGTCGACTAACAGGGTGCAGATCAGGAAGCAAGATTCTGTTAAGTGTTTTGTAGATAATATTACAAGTTATAGAAAATGTCCAAGTCTTGGCGAGTAGAATTACTCGCCTAAAATGCGTCCAAAGTCCAGTAAGAGTGCCAAGTGAAGAAGATGAGTCCTTTGCCAAGTTAATCACCAAAACGATCATCGGAACAATCGCGAACGATTACCGGGAAATCTACGGTGATGAAGCTCGGTCCCAAACCAAAAGGAGGGCACCGGCCTAGAATCCTGCCAACGAAGAAGAAACGCGGCCAAAATCCAAAGGAGTGGCCGGTCTTCACAAGAGAAGGCAAAGGTTGATGGTGCAAGTCTAACTCAATATGGCAAAACGAGATTTTGCAAATGGCGTTGCGGGAATGAAGCTATAGTCCGCCGGAAAGAGGTTGACGAGGGGGTGAAGATGGTATGCTCGGTGGAGGCTACGGTGGTGTAGGTGGTGGAGGAGATGGTGGTGAAGCTTTTTGGTGAAGGTGGGTTCTTTGAGGTTTTCTTGGTGAAAGGAGGTTGAAGAAGATGGTGTTTGTTGGTGGAAATGGAGGAGGAGATGGAGGAGAATGAAGTAGAAGGATTTGTGGTGGAGAGAATGGCTTTGGTGGGTGGTGTGTGCTTGCTGGAACAAGGAGCTTGGGGGGTTGTGGTGGCTGTTGGAGCTTGCTGGAAACAAAGGAGATGAAGAAAGTGAAAGAGAGAGAAGATGGGGATGCATGTATATATAAAGGGGAAAATAATATAATAATAAGCCATCATCACTTCCCTCCAAAGAATGCTGCGTCTCAAGGCTGCGTCTAGGCTAAAAGAAGCCAAACGCGGGATTCAATGGCTGCGTCCAATAGAAAATGCAAAGAAGCTGCGTTTCAGAGAAAAGGACAAAGGCATGGGTGATTGGACTTGAGTTGAATTGGCCCATAAGCATTAAATGCAGCAAGGGAAGGGTCTCCGCATTTAATGATGGATCCAGTTGGCCAAAACTCGCGTTTGAGGAAGGAGAGAGAAAAATGGAAAAAGAGATAAGTGAGATACTTGGATAAATTCTCGGTATCTGGGAAAATACCGAAAACTCCAGAAATGACCAAAAATTGGAGTATCTCAGAAAGCTATCCAAAAATTCACAAAAATCATAAATATTATGAAATGACTTTTGGTGAAATCGGTTTTCGGAAACTCTACTTCATTTTCGAAATAAAAATCCTGGAATCCACTATGAACGGTGTCTACACCGGGTAAGCTGGATTTTTGATAAAATCTGAAAATCTCAGAAAATGCCTGAAGGAGGAAAATATAATCTTAAGAAGGAATGTGAAAGAAGAATTCGGAAATTTGGTTCCAATTGTAAATTAAAATTCCTGGAATCAACCAGTGATACTGGCTGACACCGGTTTTGAAGATCTATAATTTAATTCCGAAAAATTCCAGAAAATCATGAAAAATCTAGAATATTAAAAAAATAATATTTGAAACTAAAATTAGTCAAATCTGAATACCAAACAGATCAAACCATGCAATATTGCTATATGAGTAAGTATTTAAATAGCAGAAAATAAAATAAAATAAAATAATAATAATAAAATGCACCAAAAATCAGGATACGTAACTGTGCACGTATACTGGGAATGGGGTGTTACAAGGATAGAGGAAAATGTTGGCCTTTAAGCCCAACATAAGTCTTCGACAACTCATCATGCTGAGGGGAATAGCATGGCTAGCCCAACTCAAACGGTAGTTGGTAAAGGCATGTCAAACCCGTTGATAGCTGAGGGTTTGCTAAAAATCCTAAGTGGACTTGAGTCCATTCTTTCCTCCAAAATCCCTTACCAATTCTCGTCCATAGAATGGTAGGACCACAAAATGCAATCATTACTACGTTAACACTATACCTCTGGTAATGAATACTCTTTGTCGAGTATAAACTTTGCTTGTTAACTCTGCATAGAGTAACAAACTCTCAAATTTGCCAAGTTAACACTATACCTCTGGCATTTCAAATTCCACTTGTCAATTCTCATCAATAGAATGACAGGTCCTCAAATTGCTCTTATCACGAGCCAATTCTTGTCAAGTTAACATTACACCTCTGACAAACTACTGTTTAAGTTAACATTACACCTCTAAGCAGTACATCGAGTGCCTGTCAAGTTAATATCACACCTCTGATAGTCACCTTTCTTCAGACTTCCGTATCGAAGCTGAAATGGACGATGCCAAGTTAACATTACACTTCTAGCATCTGAGTCATCGCTAAGTTCAACAATACACCTATGGCCATGACCGTTCCTCGACTTCCCCGTCTAAGTCGAGATGACCAATGCTAAGTTCAACATCACACCTCTAGCATTACCTCACTGTTAAGTTAAACATTACACCTATGACAGTGACATCCTGAGTTAAGTTAATATCACACCTCTGACTCACATCCTTGTCGAGTTAACACCACACTTCTGACAAGACTATCTCCAACCCGTTAAGTTAATATCACACCTCTAACGGTAAAAGCTTTACTAGATTCCTCACGGGTCTAGTTTCACTTGTTATTCTCTTCAACAGAATAACAGGTCCACCTAAAGACATTGTTAGGTTAACATTACACCGCTGACAATGTTTTATCAAATTCCCTAGCTGATCTTGAATCAAGTCAATCCCAGACACTTGATAAAAGTTCACCTTCTCTGGGAGTACGCATTCCCCCTGTCACTTTCTTTCATAAAGTGGCGGGTCCACCAAAATCATTCTTTTGCTTCTAAAACAAAACATTCAAGACAATTAAGAGGCAAAAAGAAAAGTGTCACTTTTATTTATATCCAAACACATGAAAGTGATACAAAATGCTCTCTTATACAATAAGATTGAGTGTTACAATTAAGGAGTACAAAGAAGTCCTCTCTCTCTCTGAGGCCGTACTCACTCCTTGAAGCCGCATCTGATCCTAAGTGCATGATGTCTGGAGAAGTGCCAAATTGTGGCGACTGTTGGAACCGATTGCACTTTGATGCACGACGCCAACTTCGAAAGCGCCCTAGCTGACTAAGCCAGGAGCAATGGTGTTCTTGAGGTCCGGTGGCAACAGAAGAGCCTGCAACCCTTCGTTCAAGAGTTGATCTTTCCCCCGCAGGCCATCCAAAGGACATGGACTGTCCTTGATGTCACTTCTGGAGTAGGAAGAGGAAGAGGATCTTTCCGCCACCGCAACCGCCGGAACCTCCTCGCCGTCATACTTGACCTGACCATCTCTTGCCATCAGGCAAGAGTGATGCAGGAGATCTGAAGAGACCTTGGCGAGATTTGGGTCCTCGTCAGAGATATAATTTACTCTCTTACAAACGACGAGGACCATAATTTACTCTCTTACAAACGAACATTGAGCAAGTTCGCCAGCCGATATATTCTTTCCGGGGCCCAGCGAACCTGAAAAAGGACGATCAAGCCTACCTGCAAAGAATAAACAAGAGAGTTAGAAATCTGAAACTTAGTATACTTTAACAAAGAAAACTAAGTGACAGACGCGGCAGTCATTAGGGACTTCAGACGCGAAAATGATCTGCACAGTTAAACCACCGCGTCAGCAGAAACAGACGCGAGTCAAAACTGTGCCACGCCCAGGATTCAAACGCGGTCTCAGTTTGCACCCGCGTCTAATGTACTAGACGCGAAAAACTTCAAACGCCGAAAATTGCCATCTCTCTGTTGGGTGAACAGGAGTTGCAAGATTCAGGTCTGAAACGCGCCAAGGCAATGACCAAGAGCAAAGCCAGCGTCAAGAGCCCGCGTTCAGAGAAGTTCAAGTCACCGGCACAAATTCCAGAATAGGAATGCACCAGGATTTCATTCAGATGGCTATGCCAAAGTACAGGCTATGAACATCATTGGGGTGACATACCAGCAGAGACCTCTGTCCAGAGTTGGCCACTCTGCATCCAAACGCGGGCGCGTAAGATGATCCGAGAAAGGATTCCTTCTGAAGAGACCAAACAGGAGCATGAGAGCTCTGGGTCATCTTCATCCACGGGGTCACCTTCACCCATGAAGACGGTTCTCTGAAAGATAACTCAAGGCGTGGTCTCTCAGAGCAAACAAAAGAAAACAATCCAAGTTTGGATTATTGAAGAGGGGGCACACCCTATTTATAGGCAGTCCCTAATAACTGTCATTAATGGTGCATCAATCGGAACCGTCGCGCACGACTGTCAAAGCCCAATAAAGGACTGACGCGTGGAACGTTGCTTTGGAAACCGACGAGAGCGCCGGTTTTTCAACCGCCAGCGTCGGTTCTGCATGCAAGGGCATTAACGCCTGAATCCAATGAGAGGCCGACGCGTGGATAACTGCCTTGGGAAGCAACGGATGACCCGCTATCCCAATCGACAGTGAAGGCTTGACGTTCAAGATCTCCTAAAAATCTTTTTAAGTCATGCTGCATTGAACGCAGATGGGAAAGTCGCGTCTCTTCAGCAGACAAGGCTGCGTATCCCGTGTCTGCTCGATCCGCGTCTTTCTTAGCAAGACAGATTCGCGTTATTTAGAGCCGCGTCTCACGCTGCGTCTCACTCCATGGACTGACGACCGCGTCTCACTTTATGGATCAATGCTGCGTCTCATCAAGAAGACCGCGTATCAATCTGTGATTGACGCTGCGTCTCATCAAAAGGACTTAGTGAAATCTAAGTTCCTGTGGACTGACGACCGCGTCTCACTCTATGGATTGACGCTGCGTCTCATCAAGAAGACCGCGTATCAATCTGAGATTGACGCTGCGTCTCATCAAAAGGACTTAGTAAAATCTAAGTTCCTGTGGACTGACGGCCGCGTCTCACTTTATGGATCAATGCCGCGTCTCAGTAAGAAGACTCAGAGTCAAGGCCGCGTTTCATTAACAGAACTTAGTCTTACCTAAGTTTAATATTCACAGCCAGTTACCAAGGAGTTGGATTCGCCTACAGCTGAGTAAAGAAGATGGAGCAAAATTTTCAAACTTTTATTATAAACAGTAAAAGTGAATACAAACACTCTAAACAGAGTGTCCTCTTCTTTACAAAAAAGGGGAAAGAAAAGAAGGCTAAATGTCCTGGCTCGCCAAGGAACGGATTTGTTCCCTGAGATGATGCATCTTGATCTGACGTGCCTTCTCAGCCTCCATCATGGCTTGGACCCGCAGCTCCTCTTCGGATAGGAAGGGTCTTGCAGCCAGCTGCGTTCGCAGAGATTCCACCCTGGAAGAGTGTAGAGACAAACTCTCTTCAGCTCGCGCCTTAGCAGCTTGTTGCTCCTCAAACTCCTCTTTGATGGTAACGAGCTTCTTCTCATTGAACGCGAGCACAGCTTCCGCCTTGGCAATGGTGTCCCGAGCCTTGGCAATGGTGTCACGAGCACTGATGATGACTTGCTCAGTGCTCTGCATGGTAAGCTCGGATTCCCTTGAATTGGCGTTTAGTCTTCGACATTCAGCCTGGGAATATTCGAGGCTGCGGGTCTCTGCAGCAATTTGTGCCTCCGCCTCCTGTCGCTCTTGTTCTTGAGCAGCTAGGAGCCTAGTCAAGGTGGCCTGGGCCTCATCAAAGGAGCCAGCATTTTCCAAAGACTCCAGCTCGTGCAGGTCATCTCCCAGTTGCTTCACCACCCGCAGACATGCCTCGGCAAGTGAAGGGCCTCCCGTTAATTCGATGTTCACGGCCATATTTTCGAGAAGCTTCTGGGCAAACTTGAAGGAGCTGCTCCCACGTAAGATGAGATCAATACATGATCCCATCGAAGCGAAGAATTGTTGCACCATCTGACGTGCCAGTTCCCCCATGTCTTCACCACCTAGGAAGCTTCCCGACCCCTTTTCTGTCACAGGATAGGGGATATAAGGCGGATCTTCTCGCACAAGAGTCGCGCTGGCCGTCGAGACGGCAAGAGCTAGACCGGCCGCTGACGCTTCCGGAGGTACTACCTCTGCAGGAGCCTCCACGACCAATGAGGGAGTAGTAAGCACGACCTCCTCAGAAACCTCCACCGAGACCTGAGCTGTATGGCCTTCTGGAAGGGTACCGACCGTCTGACTCTCTACCTGAGCCTCCTCAGAAACCTCAATCGAGACCTGAGCTGTGTGGCCTTCTGGAAGGGTACCGACCGTCAGACTCTCTACCTGAGCCCCCTCAGTCCTCTCTGCAAGTTATCGCGATGTTAGCCACAATGGTAGAAAAGCGAAACATTTAAAGCATCAGAGCTGCCTTACCAGGTTGGAGGTTCAGAGACGTCGAATCCTGCGGAGCGGAAGTCTCCTCGGCTTCAGCAGTAACCTCCTCGCCCGGCAGAGTGAGAGCCTCCTCAACCCCAGTGGTTGCTTTCCCTTCCGGCAAAATGGAAGGCTCCCCGATCTCAACAGTTGCCCCCTCTGAAGCCTCGATTCTCTCGGGCTGGGTCAACTCTTTCACCATCTCCTCGACACGCGAAGAGGTTGTAGCGTCGGCGTCTCCGGCTGGCCCTGCAGCATGAAAGAAGAATGTTAAAACATCCTCTTCAATATGCAAAGAGAAAATTAGACAGAAGATGGAAAGAGTACCTTCAGTAGGGATAATCGCCAACGATGGTGCAGTCGATGGCTCGCCCCCATATATTTCCTCCTCCGAGATGTGGAAGAATTTGCTCTGATCAGGAAGAGCGGGTTCATCGCCATAGTCGGTCTCGTCTTCAAAGGCGCTTTCCCCCGATATCGAAGAAGACGACAGCGCAACGCGAGGAAGCTCCGCAACAGGAGCCTTACCTCCAATTACCCCAGTGGTAGGACTAGGGTCGACTGCCCTAAGACTGGAAATGAAGATGCTAGGAGACCCCGGCTGCTGTGCCTCTCTCTCCCATCATGAGCAGAAGAAGGCTCGGTTGAACTGAGATGCCTGCAATCTCAACATCCCCTCCAGTCATTATGTCGACCTCCCGTGACTCGTCATCTTCGGCGGCGGTGGACTCGTCAACAAGCTCCCCTTCCTCCACGGTCTTGCTGCGCGACCTAGGAGCACGGACTAGGGTGGGAAAATCTTCATCTTCCGATGGTTCCTCAACCCTAACAGGGACGTCTTCAGGAGGAGCCTCAACTCCAGCAGAGATGTCTCCGGATTGAGAGACTTCAGCCGTTAAATCCCTCCGAGCCTTCTTTGGGGCAGGCTCAGCAATAGAAGCAGAGCGTCGACTACGCTTGCTCGCCAACTGCTTAGACCTCCTTGCCCGCGGCTCCTCCCTCGTGGCTGGTGGCTCCGCCCTTGTCGCTGGTGGCTCTGCCCTTGCCGGTCGCGGCTCCGCCCTCACTGCTGGGGGCTCCCTCCTCGATCTTCGCCCGACCTCCTTTTGGGCCTTCAGGTACTGTTCTACGAGTTTCGGCGGTTTATTCGAATCCGTCCTCGCCTCGAGACTTGCATTGATGCTCTCAATGCATGAAGACGCCGGAAAAAAGTCTGGCGTTTGGATAGCTTGGGAGTACCAAGTACAGAAGCTGAAACTCGTACGGCACTTGGGCCCCTCGAGAGGTAGACGGAAAGATACTCCCGTCCCTCCAGCCACACTATAGTACCAGGCCCGAGCACCCTCGAACAGGTTCCCTTCGAAGGCGAGTCTAGTATTGGGGTTCCCGACATAGAGCTGATCATAGCCGAACTGTCGAGCGAAGCGACTCGGCATGTACGGCTCAATGGTACATGACGTCCCTTGCCGGAAAAGCACATATCCGGGCCGGATATTTAGCAACCACCAGAAGGCTCCCGCGGATAACCTCGTGAAGTTATCTGGGCCAACAGAATCAACAAGTAGATCCCCGAAAGATGCATCAGGGATCTGGAGGAGGCAGCGATTGAGCTGGTAGTTGGCAGGGTCTGAAAGGCACTTCCGGACGTAATATATATAAGGATCACGCCATTTTGAACCCTCCAACCGCTGTACAAAAGGGACAGAACTCTCCCTCCAACGCGCTGCCGTCATCAAAGAAGGGCAATGCATCACGTACCAAGCAATAAGGTACGTGTAAGGCAGCTCGACGCGAGGGTTGGGACGCTTCACCGTCGGATTCCCCTCTGAGTCAACATACGGCTTTCCCTCGGAGTCTGCAGTTTTTGGTGGCTCGCAGAAACTCTTAGTGAGCGCCCGCAGCCCGCTCTGAATACCAGCCGCCACGGCCGGGAGAAGGGCTATGGGGTTGCCATGAGCCAGAAGCACCGCCGGGTACACCACGTCAGCAACAATGACTTCATGTGGCAGCGTGGGCACCACACAGCGCTTCAGCCACAACATCAGAAAGCCCGCCAACAGCGCCCGATCGGAGATAGGGATCCGGGCTTGATGGTGAAAGCTCTCAAAAACCAAGTCAGGGTCAAAACCGTCCTCATTCGACTCCGTGGTGTAGAAACTGTCAGGAGCCTGGTCGATCCTGTCTTCAATCTCCCTATCAGAGCTGGGATCCAATCGGGTTATCCGATGGTCTTTGGTGTGACATTATTGAACAAGTAACTGGCCCAAGACAGTTGCTTGACTCCCTGCGACCGCCATTTGGTTATCTGGCCGCAAATGTGGAAGTGACATAGCACTTCCCAGTAGGTCTCATATATGAGGGGAAACTCCTCCTTCACATAGCGAAGCTCCACAGCGGTCGGGACATATTCCTCATAGGGAATATCCCCTGTCGACAGCCCCGAGACCTCGTGCAGCTCGTGCAGAGCAAGGCCCATCTCCCCGACCGGAGTGAAGAACGTCCCCGTCGAAGGATTATAACGCTCTAGAATCCCGAAGAAGTTCTGAGAGCTTTGAGGGATCCCCCACTGCACGGCCCTAACTGCCGAGTACAGTCCCACGCGCTTTAGCAAGCCCCCGAGCTCGGTAAGGACAAACCCGACCATCCTGCCCCACCAATAGTTCTCCGTGGAACGGACCCACCCCGGTGCACGGAACCCGACCGGGTAGTCACCCTCCGCCTCCATGAAGGCGTTGAGGAAGGTAGTGCCAAGTTGTGGTATCTCCCCAGCTGGAACCTCAGTCCTGCGCGACCCAGGGAAAAGGCCGATAACTGACCTGTCATGGCTATCATGACGGTATACTTTGTGGGAGCCCAAATCACCGAGAGTGATCTCGGGAACATATCGAGCAAGGTCCCATTCCATCTTCCGAGGGACGGACATATGCTGGAAGTAGGACAATGGGAACATCCTCTCCATGTCTGGAAGAAAGAATCTTCCACCCTTTATTTGACGGAGCCATTTGTAAGTTCCGTCATACACGCTATGGCCGCCCTCGTGGATACGATCTCCGAAGAAGAAGGCAGGCTTCTCCAGCTTGATGCCAGCATCTGTTGCGAATGCTGCATCAGTCATAAACACCCGAAGAGTTCTCATGTCAACATTTGAGAGCCTCTCTCTGCGATCCGGTGACTTGTCAGCAGTCACAGGAGCAGTCCTTTGTAATACAAAAGTCAAATCCCGGTCAGCACCACCTACATGACCAAAGTGGCACTTCTTGGCGAGTGAAGCGACAGGGCGTGACGCTGCAAAACGAGAAAGACACTTAGTTAGATACTCTATCAAAAGCAAAAGAAAAAAAAATGCTAAGTGTTGATAATCCGAACACAGAAGAGGCACTAGACGCAGGAATTATCAAATCCGCGTCCAGACCTGTGCATCCACGCAGAAGAGGCACTAGACGTAGGAATTATCAAATCCGCGTCCAGACCTGTGCATCCACGCAGAAGAGGCACTAGATGCAGGAATTATCAAATCCGCGTCCAGACCTGTGCATCCACGCAGAAGAGGCACTGGACGCAGGAATTATCAAATCCGCGTCCAGACCTGCGCATCCACGCAGAAGAGGCACTGGACGCAGGAATTATCAAATCCGCGTCCAGACCTACAGGATCGGCGTCTCCACAACATTCTCCTTGATGTCACTTCTGGGGTGCGAAAAGAAGGGAGTTATCCACCTTAACCCTTCCATCACCATAATCGCCAGAAGTTAAGGAGGGTAAGTCCCTTCCTTTCACACTCCCAGATGTCTAAGTGCTTGGACTCGGGTGCCAGATTCATAAAACAGAACGCAAGGATCAAATCCGCGTTCTGTAAACTAAGTCCGCGTCTGAACCCTTCACAAATAGAAAATGTTCTAAGTGAAGAATCTGAAGCGCAGGACTCAAGGGCGCGAGGGTCCAAACCCGCGCCTCGGTTATCAACCCAAAGACTGCGTCTGGGAATCAAACACGATTTAAAATTCGCGTGTTAAGGGTTCTTAAAAGTTCTTTGAACTTTCCCTAATGGCGAAACTTCCTCCTAAAAGGCCTTTACCTTGGAGACCTGGGAGAACGACGTCCTGTGCAGAGGAGGAGCTGCCCCTCTGGGCCTCGGCGACGGCCGCCTTTGAAGAAGAGGCAGTTGGTTTGGTCTTGGGTGCCATTGCTAATTCGATCCAAGTTTGAACAAGTTCAACAGAGGAAGAAGAGAACTCTCTTTCTTGAGCAAGTGCGTTCGGAGAAGAAGAGGTATCTCTCCAACTGTGGCTATTTATAGGCACAAGGATTCGCGAAGATACGCGACGTGTGGCCCGATAAGACGCAAAGATACGCAGCGTGTGGCCCGATAGACGCTGCAGCGAGTCGCCGCTTGACGCGTGTAACAAAATCGTTTCTGAACGGAGAAGATCATGCGTCGTAACCCCGCCACGAGTCAGCAGTCGACACGTGGAGTAGTTCATTTAATGAATCAGGAAATCCGCGCGCCAAGAGGCGAAATTGCGCTGGTTCCCTAGGCCAGCTGGCGGCGTAATCATGACATGGCACAGAAATTCGCGCCCAAAGAACGCACCTCCTCGATGGACATGCCACGTCAGCCTCTCCATGAATGCGTTCGGAAGGTCGCGTCTCTCTAAGAAATTCGCGTCCTTCCAGTCTGGCCAAATATCGCGTCTATATTCAAGAGATGCGTCTCTCCGAAGTTCGCGTCTTCAGCTGAACATCGCGTCTGCCTTGTGAAGATCAGTCGCGTTTCCATCTCGCTAAGAAGTCGCGTCTTTAAAGCAGCCTCGTCTCTGCTTTTCAAAAAAGGAACCTGCGTTCAGTCCCTGCTTCTGCGAATCAGTTCAACAGTACACTGGCGCAAACAGACAACCAACCGCTCCCGGCCAAAAGCGCACCTGTGACAGACTAAAAGCAATCGGGGAGGTCTAGACTATGTATCTAGACACTCAACACGATCAACTCTGATGGCTTCAAAGAGTTCAACAGTACACTCACGAAGACCAAATCCAGATAAGATCAAACCCGAAGCATCAACAGTCCAGTCATAAAGGCGAACGTGGCTAAAATCCAAAGTATTTCGAAATCCGTCCCATTTAACTGCGGAATATCGGAAACTTTGGAGGGGGTTCTGTAGGCTGTCTAAAAATGTCCAAACAGACAAGCCACTGAGAAAGCAGAGTTCCAGCATCAAGGCGCGTCGGCCCGAAGCCCGCGTCTCAGCATCAAGGCGCGTCGGCCCGAAGCCCGCGTCTCAGCATCAAGGCGCGTCGGCCCGAAGCCCGCGTCTCAGCATCAAGACGCGTCGGCTCGACACCCACGTCTCGGTTGCAACTACCCGGAAATAAGGGGCCAGTCACCGCACATGTAGCGGGAAGTGGCCCCTCATTGTGGAGCGTTTTCAGGGGGCACGTTCACCCCCTGAGACCCCTATAAATAGCCCAGTTGCTATGGGGAGAAAGAGACAATTATCGACAGATAGACATATACACACAGAGAGAGACGGGCACAAGAGAGAGATCATAAACAGAGAGAGAGAGCTCGACTCTTCAAGCCAGCTTGCTGCGTACAAGTTGCTCTTCGCCTACCTTCTCTTTTAGAGTTTTTGGTGGACGGGGCTGAGTTACTCCCTCTACCGACCGAAGAGAAGATCCCCGACGGTCCAAACAGTCATCCGGTCAACGGAGAACAAGATTCACTCTCCACCGCCACCCGAAGAACCCAGCACTAAACAAAGGGGAATTCAAGATTCAATATTCCCCCTCCCTTGTAACCGGAAGATTAAGCCGGCTGTAATTTTTCATCTGATTCAAGGAAACGTTACTCCGGACCCCCCTTTTCCGTGTCAAACAATCATTATGCGCCCCACACGACACTTCAGATACCATTATAAATATGACATCAACCGGTGTCCATCAGTTTCCCCCACCCAGTGAAAGTTGAGTATTTTATTATATGTTGCCCAAAGATAATGTCCACAAGTGTATACAGTATAACCATGATTATCCAACTACAGGAGTTAACAGGAGTATAATCTCAGGAGTATAATATCAGGGGTCACCCTTTTTCAGGTGTTCAGGAGTACAGGAGCTCAGGAGATACAGGAGTACAGGAGATACAGGAGTGCCAGATGTCTGGTCACATAATAATCATGAATATGCCAGGTAATACAGGTGCCAGGTGTCATATATATCATGGCAAGTATTAGTGTTATATATCAGGTGGCAAGTATAGCATGTCATATATCAGGTGGCAAGCATAGCATGTCAAATAACGGTATCCGGTGTCATGTGTCAAATATAGCATGGCAAGTACTGGTCTCAAGTATCATATTTCAAACATAGCATGGCTAGTACCGTTGTCATATATCATGGGTCAAACATAGCAAGGCAAATACTGGTGTCAGGCACCATATGTCAAATGTAGCATGATAAGTACTGGTGTCATATATCAGGGTCAGGTATAGCATGGTAATATCGGGGTCAGATACTAAGTGTCAAGTATAGCATGGCAAGTACAGGTATCGGGTATCGCAAATCACATATAGCATGGTAAGTATCAGTATCAAATATAACATGACAAGTACTGGTATCCGGTATCATGTGATAAATATAGCATGGCAAGTATCGGTGTCAAAATAGCATGGTAAGTTACAGTGACAGTTACTAGGCATGTGATGGTAATAGTAAAGCATATAACCACACAAGAAAATAAATGCATGCTAAAAGAACTGTACTCGCCTGAAACCGGGTAAAATACCGATCAGAATCCGGGATCGGCGAACCGTTTAAGTATACCTCAAGCCCACAATATATATATTAAAATATATATTTATAAATATTTAAAATTATTATTAGAGAGGGAATGAGAGAGGAGAGAGAGAGGAGAGAGAAGATTGTAGGAAAAAGGGAGGGAAAAGAGGTGTTATTTTGAAATAATTTAGGATTTAAAGGAGAGGGGTAGGGGTTGTAAATAGAGGGAAGTAGTTTAAGGAAAGTGATGGGAGTATTTTTGGAAAGTGGGAATCTTTTTATTTTTAGGGAATGAAAGAGAGAGAGAGAGTTGAAAGAAAGAAAGAAAGAAAAAGAAAGAAAGAAAGAAAGAAAAAGAAAAAAGAAGAAGGGAGGGGTGGCCGGCCGGCGGCCACCGCCGGCGGCGGCCTGGCGGCGGCGCCGCCGCCGCCGGAGGTGCTGGGCGTGCGCGCGAGGCCCGGGTGGAGGAAGGTGAGGTTAGGGTTTTGGCTATTGTAGTTGTTGTTGTTGTTGATGTTTGAATGGAGGTGATGGGTGGTGGTGGTGGTGGTTGTGGTGGTGGTGTTTGGTGGTTGTGGGTAGTTGGAGGAGGTGGAGGAGGTGGTGATGGAGTAGTTAGAGGAGGGAATTTGGTGGTGGTGAGGAAGAATTTGGAGAAGATGAGGTGGGTATGTAATGGGTTTTGGAGAAATTGAAGGTGGTGGAGTTGAATTGGGGGTGGATGGGAGTGGAGGAGGGTGGTGTGGTGATGGAGGATGCGGTGGCGGCGGCTTGGGCGGCGCCGGAGGTGGCGGTGTGATGGTGGAGGTGGTGTGCGTGAGTTGGGTTTGGTTTGGTTGAGGGTTGAAGATGAAGGGAGATATATTTGGAATGAAAAGGAAAAGAAAGGGAGGAAGGAAGAGTTTAAAGGAGAAGAAAATTGGAAGAAAAATGATGAATGGGGGTTGGATTTCTCACCACCATTCCCTGCTCCCTGCTGCCGCTGCTGCGTTTGCGTTGGCGTGGGAGAAGAGGTGGCGTGGAGGAGAAGAAAAGAAAGGAGAAAAGAAAAGAAGGAAAATGAAAAGAAAATGGAAAAATTAAAAAGAAATGAAAATAAATAGTAAAAAAATTATAAATAAATATTTTATTAAATAATAAAATTAATAGAATATTCTGGGAGTAATAAGTAGAGGAGTTGAGAGGGAAAAACAAGAAAAAGAAATAACGACAAATTATATCATTATTTTAATAAGGCGAAAATTTGACTGTTTCAGAATCGTTCCGAAAAATTCTCAAAAATAGCAAATATTATTCTAAGATGCTCAGTGAAATCGGATTTGAAAAATACAATGTAGTTTTCAAAATAAAAATCCTGGAATCTTCCGGAGATACCGGCCGATACCAGAATCGGTGAAATTTTGATAAATTTTGAAAAATCCCAAAAAAATGTTTTTAGATAGAAAATGATATTCTAAGATATACTGTGAAAGCCGTTTTTGAAAATCCACTCCCATTTGAAAACTAAAAATCCAGGAATCAGTCAGCGATGCCGACCGACACCGGTTTTGGAGATTTTGCAGAAAATTTTTAGAAAATTCCAGAAAATCATGAAAAATCTAAAATATTAGAAAACAGTCTCTGAAATTGAAAATGGTCCAATCGGACTACCAGAAAGTCAAATCGGGCTATTGGCTGGTATCGGTTCCCCGTCCGGGTCAAGACTTACTCTAGGTCTAAGAATCCAGATCTGGTACTCAATAACTAAGCAATCACAACTCATAATTATAAAACAAAAACAAATACAAGATAAATCAAAGAAATATGCTAGAAAAATCAGAATACGTATCTACGTACGTAATCCAGGAACGGGGTGTTACAGGCGACGTCCCATTCGGTTATGTCATTGCGACCTCTGAACCAACAGACAGCCATGCCTCATTATCCAAACAAACAAAGACGACAAAAGAAAGAATGTTTATTAAATTCCAAAAGGATGGGATACATGGAGGAGCCTATAGGCGTACATGATAAGATCGGATCCGATCTCCGAGCGAAGCTAGCCTCGTCCTCCTGTCATCAGCAGCCTGGGCCAGCGCCTGTGATCTCAGCTCATCCTCATTGAAATCCACCGCTTGAGCCAGACGAGCTTCAACCTCCGCCAAAGTCGCCCTCTGTGACGACTCCTGCCGTGCTAATTCCTCACTTTGAGCCCTAAGCTGCTCAAGCCGCGCAGTCTCTTCAAGACGCACCGGTGTAGCCTTGGATAAGAGGAGATTTGCTTTCCTGATCATCTCCTCGGCCATCCTAATCTTATCTTCGGCATCAAGAAGAGCACTGGTGGAAGCGTCAATCGCACTCCCAACCTCTGCTTGCCTTGCTTCCAAGGACTTCAAGTCAGAGGAGATAGCCTCAGCGGCCTCTTGAGCAGCAAGCCGAGCTTCGTACCTTTGCGCGACAAGATGTGTGAGCTGCTCATCAGCTAAAGACGCCGGGTCGGAACGATGGAGACGGCGCCACTCCTCTACGTCCTTCTTAAGGTTATCCACCAGGAGTTCCAGAGCAGAAGCCTGGTGATACCCTTTAAAGTCCCGAATACACTCAATGCCACGGGAAAGGATCATCATCTTCTGCCACGACGATGTCCTTTTCAGCATGCACCTCCATCCTTGCCAAGATGTCTTCTTCAGTAACTCCGCAATGAGCTGCCTCAGGCGCACTAGTCATATCCGGGAACAAGTAGTTCCCCCAGCTCTTCAAGCTCTTCGAGCTACCCTTGCCACCAGTGTGGATGCTGGAACAAATGTGCAAGTGGCACATCAATTCCCGATATGTCTCAAGCAAAGCAGGCTCTTGCTTCTCCAGGAGAGCCAACTCCGCCTCACAGGGAAAGTACTCTTCGTACGGAAGAGACCCGAAGGGCAAAGCAGAGATCTCCCGCATCTCGTGCAGGGCCATGCCCAACTCACCAACCGGGGTGAAGAAAGTCCCCGAGGCCGGACAGTACAACTCAAGGATGGCGTAGAAGCACGCCACCTTCATCTCAATGCCGTAGCAGGTCGCCCTGACGGCCTCATGGAGGTTTAACCTCTCTAAGTCCCCCTCAAAATGAGTGAGGATATAGTTGGTCAACTCCGCCCACCACGACCTAGGAGGGTGGACCCAACCGGGAGTCCTGAAATCGGTGGCAGTGTAGTTCCCGTCAACTTCGCAGAACTGAGCGCCAAAGGTCGGCGCTGCAGCTGGGTTCTCTCCTACTGGAAGGTCCCGCGATACCTTCCCAGGGTATAGCCCCATTATGCTACGAGGATGGCCCGCCCTCGAATAGCCGGACTGGAATGTCAACCTCCCGACACTTACAGACTCGACATTTAGGCTCACGCCCCACGCCATCTTCCGAGCCTGAGTCACGCTCGCGAAGGAAGACAAAGCAAAATGCCGCTTAGTGGACGGGAGATAGAATCTCTCGCCGTCCAACTGGAAGATCCACTGGCCTTCACCGGCCTGCAGCTGGCGATCGGGATCAGGTGCAGCATCCCCGAACATGAAGTCAGGCTTTCTGTAAGTCTGACGGTCGATATCTTCAAGCGGAGCCGTAGTCAAGATGCTCCGCATGGCCTGCAGACGACCGTCCTGGATGAGCGTATCCCGTACAAGGGAGCTCGGCTCGCTGAACAATGAAGCCTGCCCATAGAACTGCAAGCTGATGTTTCCGCCTGCTCGACTGGTTAGACCGAACAGACTGTTCTGGAGGCCGGAGGCGTAATGTACTGCGAAAACAGAAATGAGCTATGATTAGTTCACCAATCAAGTGGATGCGAAAGCATAAAAATTCACTAAGGCATAGCCTCGCCCAGCAAGCAGGGCCTGCAAGGCGATAGCTTTGAAAAAGCTTCGCTTCATGGATAAGACTGCATCGTTGCAGAAAATATCCAGAGCGCCAACTTCGCTTAAAGCAGGAGGTAGCATAGCCCTAAGGGCTGACGTCATCAAAAGGACATCATGGTCAACAGTCGTCCTTCGTGGCCACGACTGAAGGAACAGACCCATATCCTATTCCTCAACAGGATGGAGACTGCCCAAGCAATGGCGTCCTACGGAAGCCTAAAAGAAGAACTGTTCAGTTCTTACTTCCCTGGTGCAAGGAAAATAGGGAAGTTCAAGGAAACGAGCTCCCTAATGAGGATAGATCCCATTCGATCGTCCTGAATAGCCAAATGACCGGCTTCAAAGGAAAAGAGACCTCGGTCTCCAATCAGACAGGAAAATTCCTTACCGGTGACTGGTCGCTCGATGACCGGAGGAGGAAGGCCCTCCGTCGCAGAAGTCGCCACTTCTTTTCCCGCTCGTCTTTTAGGCGCCATTGAAGAAATGCAAGAGTTCTCAAAGTACTCTGAGTAAAGAAGGAAGAAGAAGATGGAAAGACAGAAACTTCTCTGGAAAAAAAGGAGATCTTTTTTTCTGTTCAGCCCGATCGGGCTTTTATAGGCCAATCAGCGCCTAAATTGAGGCCTCGAAAAAGGGCACATGCCGCCGTTTCGAATTAATTCGAAACATCGCCCGAAGCGCCTGAGGCGCTTTCCCAAGGGGCGACGGTTTAACCCCACTAAGGGTTAACTTCGCACAGGAGCAAAGTGCGGACTTCGCACAATCCTTCAAGGGCTTAACCGAGAGGCCTACCTTAGCCCTCTAAAAAGCGTGCTGCTCGCGGAACACACCAGTCTCGCGAAGATCATTCGAAGGAAGGACTATATCCTTAGCTCCGCACACAGTCCAGCCCAGCAATGGCCGAACTCTCAGTGAAAGCAAGCAAAAATCAAATGAACAAGAGATGAATTTTCATTGATAGAAAGGGTACATTTGATATTACATCAAAGTTGTGTTTTATATAACACACCAAGTTGCCTAATAAGGTCATTTGCATAAAAGGCATACAAGCGGTTTTATCTAACCAAATCAACGGGACAGGAAAGGCCTTCCTCCGGCAAAAGGCCGTAACCCTTCGCATATGAACAGATGGTGCCAACGGGACACGGTCATTATTCTCCACAAAAATGGCAGATCTTGCCAGGCCATTTTTGTTGAAGCCTGGCAATAAAAACCTATCGCCGCCAACACGATAGATCACGTATAATGGGAATCGGCAGTGATACCAGTGATCTAACGGGCGCGATACCCGCTTTCCTGAAGAGGATCGCCCCCAAAGGCCACCAAAGTTAAAAGTTAGCAATGATGCCAGCGATCCCACAGGCGACGCCCACTATCTTTAAGCGGATCATCTCCGGTAAAGGCGGCGGCCAGCCTCACCTCAGAACGAATCATCTCGGATAAGAGGCTACCAACAGCCCCTGGGACATGCTCCCGCTGCCCCGAATTGTTCCTCCTGCTTAAAAGTAAAGCTTCAACCGGGGAAGCATAAGGCGATTTCATGGTTTCTTCCATCAAGTTACCAGACTGGCAAACATAGCTCACTGCAAGGCAAATTGGAGCAAGTTAGCAGTCAAGCACAGAAAAAGCTGCAAAGATATTAAGTCAGATTCTTGGGCAGCAAAGCAATCCGACTTCAGCAGAGGACAAGCTCCGCCTGCACAGCAACTAATGGACTAGCTCAGCAAACGCCAAGTCCTAGCCTCACCTATATGGCAAAGTCAGACTGATCTTGTGAGATACAGTCTCAACATTCACCAATATGGCAAGACCGGCTCAACTCTTGGAGAGACCAAGTCCCAAGTCCTGACTGCGTAGCGGACTTAACATGTAGTGAACAAATCAAGATGATAGCTTCACAGAAAGCTATGATGAGATCCTTCTCTGCAGCAGCCAATTGCAGGATGAAGATCAAGGGAAGCTAATCCCTGAAGCAGCTGTCAAAGGGAGATGAATCCCCTAAAATCAGTGAAGTCGTTGAACGATTAAGACTTACCGGTCCTTGGCCGGGTGGCAACCAGAGTGGGCTTTCCCACTAATTCTGAGATCTGAGTATCTCTCACAACCAAGAGAAGAGAAGGAAGGCAAAACATTTCTCTTCAGAGGACCTCAAGTGTCCTATTTATAGGCCCCATGGCCTGAGTGCGACCACCCCAAGCGTGGAAGCACGAGCGCATTCAAGGCATTTATTGCGCCTTGATGGAAGGAACGGTTTTCCCTTGGAACCGTGCAAAAGGAGAAAACGTCTCCCTCATAAAAGGCACTTATGGCGCCTTGAATAAAGGGAATATCCTCCTTCGGTAAGGTGCGACCGGAGAATATCTCCCTCGATTGGCGCGAAAGAAGGAATGATCCTCCTCGTAACCGCCCCACGGCAGTTGGCTTTGAAAAGGCAACAGGAGTTCCAAAGCGAATTTATTTCTTGGAAGCCCAGATGCGGAGCTACCCCGACGCGAAGCTACTCGCGAACCAGTGCAATTCTTCGGCGAATTCATCCCAAAGCAGGATTGAAGGCGAAGCTGAACTCAACCATCATGGCGACGTTCATACTCCACATACCATCACAGCAGTTCAAAGTGTTTCGGAGTCTGAGCTATTGCAGACTCTCGAAAACTTTGAAGAGGGTCTTGTTGACACTTAAAAAAGACAAGATTCTCATTGGTCCGAACGATGTCTAAACTTGTTGACATTTACAAAAGACAAGGGACAGACAAGCTGAAGACCAGTTTCCACCCACCTCCAAGGGACAAGGAAGCGGTTTGGACTCCACTGATCCAGCAAGCAGAACAGTGAACCCGGATTGTTTCTAAACAGACCTCAGCAGGTCTAAAATGCTAGCATTTAGCATTACATTAGCCCAAGGAGATAACCTCGTTTGAGAGGCTAGCATCATCCAGAGCATCGCCAGGAAGCTAACTGATAGCTTCGCCGAAAAGCCTCTTTTCGGACCTCGCCAAGAGTTGCCTCTAGCTCCGCTATGAGCTTCAAAGCGGGCAGCTCCGTTATTGGTCTGCTATGGTCAACTTTTGACCAATCAAATCTCCTGATGAGATCGGATCCAATCTGATCAAATCCAATTAGGATTCAAATATGGCAGGTGATTGCCGCAATCTCTTGACTCTCTTGAAACGAGTAAGAGGATCAGAGAAAATCTTCCAACGATATGGAAAGGATCAAAACAAATCAGAAAGATCAACCGACTTGCCTATTTTCTAGCTCCGCAGAAGCTATCCTAGCCTCGCAGCAAGGCTACTTTCCAGATTCAAACAGATTCGGTTCAATCTGTTTCCATATCTTCAAGGGGACGATTATACCCTTGCTCTCCCTATAAATAGCCCGCCAGGGGCACAAGGGGAGGGGCTTCCAGAGATCGGCGATCAATCAAAGTGGGCTTCTGCTCCCAAATCAATCCTCTACTGATCAGGAGAATCGGACTTCTTCATAACGCACCGTGCGTTCTCTAATTCAGAGACCTTTCAAGAGAAATACTTCTCTTTTCAGGGTGGTGATACCCTAGCAACCTCTTTTCCTCAAGGAATCTCCGGAACCAGGCGAGAACGAATTCCTCACAGAAGGCGGTTTTGAGAAGTAGCAAGAGGGTTCTACCAATCCTCTATTCTCTGATTCCCGGAACCAGGCGAGAAGGGAATCTCATGGCTCGCATCGTCAAAGGGACAAAGTGGTCGCGCGCTGACCAGACTCCTATCGGCACACTTCTCCAGAATCTCTGAGGAGATCTACTTGTAATCTTTTTAAGAATACTTGTAATTTAGCTCCTCAAACTTTTATTTGTAAGTTTTCCCCCCTTTGCAAAACATAATGGAAAACAACAAGATCTAAATAAAAACTAAACAAACCGAGATCTTCTTGTCGATCTTCATCTTCAAGATGACTCGATTCAAACTTGATCCAAAGGAGTTAGATGCAATCGTTGCGATGTGAGCTCCTGAATCCATACTTGTTTGCTTCAACACTTTGACAGTGAATTTCTTGTTGAAGTCAAATCTCTACTAAAATCTTGATCAATATCTGAAACTTATTGTAACCCCCTGAACCTTGATGTACGTACCACAGTAGCAGTACTCAATACGACGTACAAAATTAATTTGACTTTTCTGATAGTCAGATTGAGCCAATTTTAGTTTTAGATATTATTTTTTAATATTTTAGATTTTTCAGAGTTTTTTAGATTTTTTTGAATTATTTTGAAAAATCGCAATAGTCGGTGTCGACCGATACTGATATCGGCTCTACGATTTTTAATTCACAAATAGAGTAAAATTTTGAGAATCTGCTTTCATATTGTGTCTTAAAATCATATTATTTATATTAAGATATTTATGGAGATTTTTTCTGAATTATTCTAAAATCCGCCACACCACTATCACCCAGTACCGGCGAAATGTTTCAGAATTTTTAATTTGCAAATCAGACTAAATTTATTTAAACTATTTTCATATTATATCTCAAGCTAATATTCTCTATTTTACAGAATTTTTGGGACCGATACGGAACTAGTCAAATTTTATCGACTAAAATAATATTAATTAAATAATAGAAAATATTTTTCTATTTCTCTTTCCCTTTCTTTTTCCCCAATTCTCCCAACCGCCATAACCCACCGACTACCATTCCACCGCCTCTCTCTCTCTCTCATTTAAAACCCTTAAAATATCTCTTCCCCCTAACTTTCTCTCTCCTCTCCCTCTCTCTCTTTCTCAACGTCTCTCTCTCCCTCACTCTCTCTGTTAAGACTACCGCTAGCCTTGCCGTTGGCAAGCCGGCACGCCACCGGTGGTTGCACCCCCAATCGCGCCACCCATTTCCCTCCTTTTCCTCCTCCTTCTCTTCTTCTTTTCTTCATCTTCTCCTCCTCCTTTATTCTTCTTCTTTCTGTTCTTCATTTCTGTTCTCTCTATTCCTCTTTCTCTCTCCCTAGCGGACCCGTCGCGGGCGCGATGACACCGGCGAGGTTGGGTGTAACCCCCTGCTTTCCGGTGTACGTATCACCGTATCGGTACGCGATACGACGTACAAAATTGATTTGATCTCTGTAGTCGTCCGATTGAGCTGATTTCAGTTTCAAAATCATTTTCTAATATTTTCGATTTTTCAGGATTTTCTGGAATTTTTCTGGATTATTTTGGAAAAGCTCGGTAGTCGGTGTCGACCGATACCGATAATCTGCTTTTCGATTTTTAATTCACAAACGGAGTAGAATTTTTAGAATCGGCCTTCACCGTATGCCTTAGAATCGTGTTCTCTACGTTCAGGTATTTTTGGGGATTTTTCTGAATTTATCGAACATCCGGCCAAACTGGTGTCGCCCGTATCGGCGATAGCTTCCGAGATTTTTAATTTGTAAACCAGATAGAATTTCTGCAAATCGTCTTCATCTTAAGTCTCAGTATATTATTCTCTATTTTCTGTAATTTTTGAGCACCGTTCAGAACTGGTTGCATTTTGGGCTGTATTAAATAATAATATTTTAATTATTTAACTTCTTTTTCTTTTCCTTTTCTTTTCTTTCTCCTTCTTCTCTTCTCTGGTTTCGTCCAGAAACCTCCACCACCGACATAATTCCACCGCCTCTCTCCCTCTTTAAATCCCTCTCTCTCCTCCCAAACTCCCTCTCATTTCTCTCTCTCTCTCTCAAACTCTCTCTCTCTCCTCTCTCTCTCTCTCTTTCCCTCTCCCTCTCTCTAAACTCTCTCCATCTCTCCCTCTCTCTGTTCTGCTACCACCCAAGGGGAGGGTTGGCCACCGCAGCCAGGCCAGGTGGCCGGCGGCATGCCGGGGGCTGGCCAAGCGCCACCCAGGCGCCGGCGGCGTGGGAGGCGGCCGGGTGCGGCGACGCAGGTGTGGGGAGTGGCACCAGCTACCCTATCCTCCCCTCTCTTCGCGGTGGAGCTCCGGCGAGCGGCGCCGGCGGGCGGCCGCGCAAGCGAGCGCGCGCGGCCGGCGGGGCGCGCGGCCGCACCCAGGCGGCGGCCGCACTCGGGCGGCAGCAGCAGCCGCACGGCTGCTGCTGCTGTTGCCATTTGGGTAAAAACCCAAATGGGTTTGGGTTTGACCCAAACCCGACCCATTTACACCCAGACCCGACCCGTTAAGGTAAAAGTACATTTAAGCCCCTGTAAAAGTATAATTTACTTTTAAGCCCCTGTAAAATTGCAAATAGCCCCCTGAATCTTTTTAATTATTCCGTAATTAACCCCATTTTATTACTTTCAGTATTCGGGCGATAACTGGAGCATCCGGACTCCGATTCGGACGATTCTGGATCCGTTGCGATCGTGAGAACAAAAGCTACAGTCCTGTAGCAAGTTTGTGAGTGTTTTCTTTTTATAAATTATATTTTATCATATTTAGTTACATTACTTGCTATACCATGATTATGGATAAAAGACGTTAAATATTCATTATTCACTGGTCATGGTTGGACGATCATTGAATTAGGAATAACCTAGAAGATTGTAAGGTATTTCCTGACTCAATATGAGATCGTTATAGTAACAATAACAAGACATACAGATAACTCGGACACAGAGATCATACCTGCACCGCCACTGACCACGGACCACTAGGTCATCATATTAGTAGATACTATTACTTCATGTAGTAGCTCACAATGAGATAACCATCGTCACATGTATACTGATTCACGGTACTTTATGACACTACACTGTCACTAGACATGACTGCTAGAAATCGTTAGTACATGCACTGATAACCTCCTTACACAGATACTGTAGTTCACTGGATATACACCGACCACTATTATTATCACTATCACATATATATATATATATGACCCGGATTCTTGCTACACATATATCTTCCACTAGTACACCGATATACCAATGCACGGCATGTCGTATTTCATATTTTTGTTATTATAGTTACATTGATGCTCGATACACTGTTATCTCATATTCACGCATCACTGTTACATATGCTCACCACACGGGTGTACATGCATGTCTTGTTCCTCACTTATTATCATATGACTCACCGTGCATATTACCTAGATTATTGTTCCATGTTACTGTATTCATATTACATGATTGTTTCATGTTACTGATATGGATATACTCGATACTGGACATGAGAGCTGTGGATATGCGATATGTGGAATCCCACATCTATTGTTCATGTTATATTGTTCCCGTGATATTGTTCCCGTTTTCGGGTATATTGTTCCCGTTATATTGTTCTATGCTATCAACAGAGCTCAGGTCCAGTTATCGTGTTACCTGTATTAGGTACTGTATTCATTCTTGTTACATTGTATACTTGATATATCAGGACATATCAGATCATAAAGTTAATTGGGGTATGGGGGAGACTTGACGGTTGATTAGATCTTATTGGGTGATGTACTGGATCCATATTGTTCTCCCACTGCAGGGGATGGTAGTGCTACCTACCGATTGTATTGCTCCATGAGCTATTGTTACTTGATTCATGCTCCCCTCTTAGCGGAGGGCCCTGGTCTTAGCAGCCAGGGGATTGTTTAAGGCCGTGATCCCGGGTATGCACGGGATACATCCACCCGATAAGAACTCTTCGACCATGGGTTTCCAATTAACATAATAAAACAGTATACACAATAGTGACGTCGGGAACACTTGTTATTTGGTTACTCTCTCGTTTGGATAATGGTACCCGTAGGCCATGTCCGGATGGGTTCGACTGGAGTGCGGGCTCCAGTATGAACTACCAGTGGTATGGGACACTGGAAGAGAGTAATTAAAATACCAAGTGGTACTGATTGCTACTATTGTATAAATAACATGACTTGCCTGATACATGCTTACTACTTGTTATTGTTCTTTGCCTGATACATGTTTAGTTGTACTTGTTATTACACCTGATCATTTATCCGATATCATGTTACATGTCTATTTGTTACTTTACCCGATACATGTTACACTTTCTATAGTAGCATACTATTCATGCATATGTGCATATATTCTATTGTCTGTATACCTTGCATACATCATTCACCACACACGTATACTGGTTAGGTAGCATATGCACATCTGCATGTTCACTGTTATCACATCACCACTAGCATGTACACTCGTCACCACTAGATAGCATTATATATTGTATAAACTGGATACGACTAGAGACATGACCCGATGATAACCGGTTAGGTAGTGATGGTATTAAAAGATGACCTGTTTATATATTTCTACTATTTACATGTTTATAGGTCGACTGCTTATTATATCCTTATTATATGGTATCACTAGTCCCACATTAGATATTATATATTAGTATCGTGCTTGTATTACTATTATATATATATATATTACTGCCTCCTTCATTTTACCGCTCACTAGGTCGCTTTCTGACGACCCTGGGTTTGCGTGCCCAGATTGGAGATCCGCGTACCGAGAGTGCCTTGGAGTCACATAGGAGATTCCTCATCTGGCCTATTCATAGGTACCTTAGTCATTTATTTCTGTTATCTTATTTGTCCCCATTTTTCATATCTATTATGATCGCTGACCTCTTTCTGCAGGTATTCTTATACTTATTTCATGCTGGACCTCATATCTATATGGAGGTATTGTACTGTACTGAGGCTTAACGTACGCGTGACCGTGTTTTCACCTCGCGTATGTACGTCGCCATAACGTCTCCGTATCCTTGGGATCGGGGCGTTACATTGGGGCTGACTGTCGCTAGCCCCTCCCCCTCTGTCCCATCTCTCTTTGTCTTTCTCTTTCTCTAATTGGGTAAAACCCAATAACTCTCAAACCCGACCCGATAACCCATAAACCTATTATTATCATACATGTATTACTATAATACTTATTACTGCTTCCTTCATTTTACCACTCACTAGGTCACTTTCTGACGACCCTGATTTTACGTGCCCAGATTGGAGATCCGAGTTATCGTTTTGTCAGATATTTCTTTGGATTCACATAGGAGACTCATCATCGAGACCATTCATAGGTATCTTTGTGATTTATTTTTGTTATCTTATTTATTCCTATTTTCATATCTGTTATGATCACTAACCTCTTTCTGCAGGTATTCTTCTACTTATTTAATGCTAGAACTCTTGTATATATGGAGGCTATTCCCTGTACTAAGGCTTAGCGTACGTACGTGAGGGTATCTCCGCCCTGCGTATGTATGTCGTCATAACATCCCCGTACCTACGGGATCGGGGCGTTACACTTATTAAACACAAGATCATTAGCAAACTAACATTCATAAGTTAGTAATTATCAAAACTAAGATAAAGGGTCTCTGGGCCAACAATCTCCCCCTTTTTGATGATGACAACTTATGAGGTTATATATGCATAGATTAAGAATAAGCTTCATAGAAGCTTTCCCTTAACTTATGCATATAAATAAATGATAAAGATATGCAATGTAAGTTCAAGATACCAAATAAGAACACACACACGCATACACACACATGTATGCACAAACAATTAATCAAACATGCATATATAATCTCAAATTCTTCTCTCCTTTTTTGTCACTCATCAACAAAGAGGTGGAGACAAACAAACGATACCAATAAATATTTTTTTTAAAACAAAATTTTGATACGAATAAAAACAATCGATTAAAAGAAACTAATTGAAAGTGACACCATTTTTTTATCAATCAAAATAAAATAATCTTTTTACCAATTGATACTAATAGAAAGACATGATACCAATTGAAAATATAATCAATTGAAAGATAACACAAAAAATTTTCTCCCCCTTTATGAAATACCAATAAAAATATTGTATAAGCTTGTAAAGATATCAATTATCATTAAAAATATAAAGCTTAGCATAAAATTAATTTGTGCTATATTTATGAAATTGTAAAATAAGTACAAGAAAAAACATCTATATGTATGTATGATCAGAGCAATATAATATCAATTGAAATTAAGATGCATACATATAAAAAATAAATATGAGTATACAAAAATAATTTTTTATTAAAATCAAGTATATCTCATAACTATCACCCTATTCATGCCCATCCAACCGCCCTTCAGTTGGTAGAGGTTTTCAAAAATATGATTTGAAAATATTTTTAACATATTTGAAAACTCTACCAATTGAAGAATAAAGACTAGTTTAAAGATAATTTTATAAACTAGTACTAAATCCTTTAAATAAGGAATAAAACAAATATTATCTCATGATATATGAAAATTACACTAGAATCGACACTCAAAAATTCATTAAGCTCATATAGACTCGTGAGTCAAAATCATGAGTAAACAAAAGATATATAGAGTGTATAAAAATCATGTAATCAACAAAATCACGAAATAAGGAATTGAAGCTCATATGAAATTTCTTTTATCAAAAACAAGAAGTCATAAAAACTTCAAAAACTAAAAAATTTTAAAGCATATGTATGTTTTGTCAAAACTAAAAGTATACATACATATCCCAAACATAAATTGAGTTACAAAAGAATATTGCATGAAGGCAAGTGACTCTAAGATAGACTTGTGTATCTATTAGTTTTAGACAAAATTATCATATACATGAAGCAAAATATAAAACATGTACAAAAATGAAAAAAAAACAAGTGTAATTGTAAGAATTGTCAAAATTAGGTTATACATGTACATCTAATGAGTACAAATGAGTAATGAAGTACAAACACATGATAATCAAGTGTAGCTCACTAATTTTACAGGTATAAACCCAAGTTTTTATAAAAACTTGCATCCAAACAAGAAATAAAAACATAAAACACAAAAACATAAACAGATCATTAGACTAAGTGCACGTGCTATTAAAATTAGGATATACATATTTGTTAAATAATAGTGAGAACAAAAAAATATGAATTCATATAATCATGAATATATCTCAAAGACTATCCATATACATATATATATATATATATATATATATATATATATATATATATATATATATATATATATATATATCACATGTCGAATTTACATTGTATTTAACATAATGAGCACTAAAACATGACATGCTAAAAATTAATAATATAAATGCATGTAAACTAAAACAAGAAGTTAGAGATAGTTACCAAAATCAATATAACTAGTCTCTAGGTCTCCAAACCATGGTGGTTCTCCCACCTAAACATCTCTTGAAAGTGATGCATCCATAGATATGATCTTTAAGTTCAAAACGCATCCACCATCAAGGTACCGATACTCTCACGTCTTGTGAGAACTCACACCTATAACAAATGAAATAGAGGTAGATTTTGGTACCCACACATTCTTGGATCCATGGGTTTAGCACCTTTCCTAACCCAAACAAACTTATTTACAAAATTTGAATTATGTAATCTATTATAACAAAACTTTGCAAGATGACCCATACGTCTACAATGTGTACAAGTGTGAACATTAGCATACATGGTGTCATGTGCGTGAATATGAGAAGCATGTGTCTGTCGTAATGAGTGTGCACGAGTATGTGGAGTATGTTTGTTCTGAAACATAGATTTCAAACGTGTATGGTTCATGGCACATTGGCTCAAAGTGGAGCCCAAACAATGTACACTATTCTTCAAAATACAAATATCATTTTTAATGATTGAAAACGAAGTGGAGTATGCAACATGTTTATCACTAAAAGACGAAGTAGTGGGTGTATGACAAACATGAGAACCAAAAACTTTTTTCAAAGAAACTTTTTCTTTTGAAACCAAATCTAATTCTTTGGAAATCAAAACAATTTTATTTTTCAAAGAATTATTTTCTTTTAAAATAAATTCAAGTTTTGAAGACAAAATCTCATTTTTTTCTTCAAAATAACATCAAAATCATTTTTATTTTTCAAAAATTCATTTTCTTTCAAGGCAAGGACAAGTTGAAATTTCAATGATTCCCTTTCATTTGAAATCTCAACCTTCTCTTGCAAAATCATATCAAGTTTTAAAAAATAAATTTTTATTTTCTTCTTTTAATTCAAAATTTTTCTTTTTCAAAAGTTTATATTTATTTAACTAGTTTTCACAAAATAGAGAAAGATCTTCATTTAAGGCATAGGCATCCATACTATTATGTTCATCATTAGAAGAGTTAGCACTATCATTTAGATGAGTATCAAAATACCTCAAGGGAGTCAATCTCTTGGACCATGAAGTAAGCTTGATCGGACTCATCTCTTCTTGGTTCCTTCTCCACAGAGTTAATTATTTGTTACTTGGGAGAGGTCAATGTGTTCCACGCTGCAAAAGTGAAATCACAATGAGAAATAATAGAAAGATATTTTTTTCTAAGTGTGTGCCTAAATGCTTCCATGAATTTTGCATTGATCTCAATGTACTTGTCATTATCAAAATAGAATTTCTTGGTAGTGGCAAAATAATCATGCAAACCTAGGGCTTTTAGATATGCACTCATCTTAAACTTTCACATATCGATGTTAGAAACATCATACATAGGAGAGGCAAGGAAATCTATGAGTGTTGTGTATAAACTATATGTGTACAGAATCAAATCAAGATTAGCAATCTAAGGATCACACTCCTAAGTGGTTAAATCGAATATCAGGAGCACTGGCTCTGATACCAATTGTAGGTACACCTAGAGGGGGTGAATATGTGTACAAGCTAATTTATGATAAATGATGCAGAATTTAAAACTTAATTGATAACACACTATGTGTAACCAAAAGTGAGCTCAAATTCCCCATGAAGGGCTCTGTTACTACTCCTCTAGATTTTTCTAAATTAAGAGTAGAGGCAATGTTTAAAATAACGGTAAAGTAGCAATAACGTTTTTCTTTTGTTATGTTAATATAGGTTATAACATAACGCATAACGTAGGTGAGTTAATATTTATTTAATAAAAATAAATATATATACTATATTTAAAATTTTTATAAAGAGAAAAATAATTTTAAAATATCTAAAAAAATATCAGAATAATATATAACACATTTAACAAGTCTCACAATAAATTTTAGTGAGCATCAAGGAATTGAGGTGCTCCGATGTCATATGGTTCCTCGTCAATTGAAGAGAGATCGAAAAGAGATTGACGACGAGTTCCTCGTCAATTGAAAAGTTGTGCTATTTTTTAATTTTTGGAACACTACAATGATGAGTTCCTCATCAATTAAAGAGAGATCAAAGAGAGAGGAACTAGAGTGCTTCGATGTTCGCCGATGAGAAAGATGAAATTGAAGAGGAACTGTAGAAAGAGGAGGAGCCGCACGACGGAGTCACCGTCATTGTCGTCGTCGACTACAGAGAGAGGAGGAACTTGGGTGCTTCTATGTTTCACTTGCCTTCGCCAATTTAGGGTTTCACGTCAATTTGGTCTTGAGAGAGAAATCGCTTCGTTGTTTTATATTTGCAATCTGTGTAAATAACGCGAGTTACGAATGTTATGTTATTTTTATAACGTAACGTTTGTAACGCTCCAAAAAACGCTCGTTACTGGGAACTGCTTTTTTTGTGAGTGTTATATAGCGGTTAGGTGTTGTTATGTCCTGTAACGGGTTATAACGAGTTACATAACGAGTTTTTTAAAACATTGAGTTGAGGTGCTTTCATTGAACACAAATGTGGGAATACAAACAATATCTAACATGCATATGAATATGAATAAGTAATAACAATGTAAGATATAAAAGAGAGTTGAGAGATAGTGGATAGAACGCAAACTCTAAGATATGTTTCGAGGTTCGAGCCACTGCTCTACGTCTCCGCCTTCACATAGAAGGATTTCCAATATGTCTACACATGACCTTTCACAAAAGGACCTCCACTGAGGAATTACAACTCTACACCAGGAGTACACAACTCCTCTCTCAATACAAGCACCTCCACATAAGAGGCAAGGCACAAAGCCAAAAAGAAAAAGTTTACAACTTGGTGATCCAATGAGCATAAACTCTCTTGTGGTGATCTTGAAAGATCACAAATAATTTTTCTCATAAAAACAATATCCTATAGATAGGTATTGAATTGATAGCTCAAGTGTGAGAAAAACAAAGTGCTTTGGAAAAGAAAACACAAAGAAAAACTCTTAGGAAAACTTCTTGATAGATAAAAAATGAAAAAAAAACTAGAATTCCCAAAGATTAATTTTCTTTTATTTTTCAAAAAACTTTGAAACAAATAAAGATAAGAGAATTTTTGGCACAAAAACTTGTTTTAAAAACTTGCTGAAAACCCTTAAGAAAGTGCTGGGAGCACTTGTCAAGTTAAAGGGCATAATTGTCCCTTCATGTAATCTGCTCTTCATCTTAAAAGTTTTTTTCATTCATCTCCTAGACGAATATAGATTTTTATGATAGCCACTCTTGAGACTGATCTTTGAGGAGACAATAGCTTCAACCATCAAATCCAATATATCATCCAACCTAACGATAGAAAAATGGTAATTGACTGTTATTTTATTGATTGCGTTGCTATCCATACAAATGTGCTAAGATTCATCTTTTTTTGGTATTAACAAGGCGAGGACTACACAAGGGCTTATACTCTTGAAATCATTTCTCACTAGCTCATCAACTTACCTTTTGAGTTTTGTATGCTCTATGAGATTCATTCGGTAATGTGCCAAGTTGGGAAGACTTGCTCCTGGAATTAATAACATGTTGGATGTCACACATTAGTGGCAGCTTGTTCGGGAGATCTTCTGAGATGACATTACTAAACTCTTTAATCACAGAGTGACTTCAAGATGAATAGTGCTATCAACCTCCTCCAAAACTTCGTTAGCTGTGTGAATCATAAATGAAGCCCCTCTTTTCAGTTCTTGGTCAAAGGCCTTCACATTGATTAGGTTAATTTCCTTAGTCTTCTTTGGTATGGTAGGTGTCTTCTCAAGTTATCCATCCTTGAGTCAGGAAGGTAATAGTTAATCTTTTTAACCTCATGTTCGCATTGACACATGCAAATCTATCATAAATGATGACAACTTTGTCGAACAACCCTAGTCTTCTAAGGATAACTTGACCACGTCCATTGTCACCACATCGCACCATATCTTATCCTTATAAAGATTAAAGTCGATCAGGACATGACATCATTGTTTTACTTCAGGGGCCGTGGAGTTGACCCATAATACCTTGTACGAGTGGAGATGGGGTATAACCTTTAATCTTTATCGATCACCTTGGAGAATATTGCATTGATGCAATTTTCACTATTCACAATTATCTTATAATTCTTATCTTCTATCTTAATGAATGTGTGAAAGCTTGCAGTTCTTCTCCAAACACACCTAACATACAAATGAGTTGATGGTGTCTGCCTAATGCAGCTGAGTACAACATCTTCATCTTTATGATCATGATGAAGTCATCACCTACTTCTTTACTCGCTTGGTAAATGAATTATTCTAAATCAGACTTAGGGGCTTCGGTGGGAGCTCTATCAATAATGACAATCTTAACAGGATTGTGGGCAATTGACAATGATATGCCCATATATTTGTCACTTATAGGATTTAGCAGTGGTAATCTTAAAAAATTCCTTTCGGTACCTTTGTGCTATCTCGTTTAAAGCTCTTTCTATTAACATCATTCATATGAGGGAATGTATGAGTATAAGACTTATGAAGCTGGGTAGATGGAGAAGATCTAGACACTGGTGCTCTTTTATCATGACTTTTGAAGGCATAATTCGCCCTAACAACATTTAGATCTTGAACTGAAGCATAAGCCTTCTGAAATTTCGTAACTCCATGGGCCAACATTTCTATGCTTAGGTCTTCTCTAAGACCAGCTCTAAATTTGAAAAGAATCTAAGTCTGCATTTTGTGACTAAGGCATTACATCTGATGAGAAACTTATCAAACTTGGCAAAGTATTCCCTAGCCGACTTATTGTCTTGAGTGAATCGATGCCACTTGTCTAAAAGACAGGCATAATAAGATTGTGACACGTACTTTTCCTTGAGCTCATCCTTTATAGCAGCCCATGTCTCTATAAGGTATTGAGCTCGAGATTCTCACAGGGTCTCCATATTGGTCCAATACTGGCTAGCCTGGCCGGTCAACTACATGACTGCGAACGTAACCTTCCTAGGCTCAGAAAGGGGATGACAGGTGAAAAACCTATCTGTTCTTGAAGCTAATCTAGAAAAAAATTGAGGGTCTGTTTTCTTGAATTCTTGAGAGAGAGAAAAAGAGGCACGGTAATGATATATGCGCCAGAGGCACGACCGGATGTCCACATCATAGGGACTGGCTTTGGAGAAGGGCTGCTGACGTGGTAGTGGGACTAGTGGCGTGGCAGGTGATGAGGCCAGTGGTGGAGGAGCAGATGGTGTTTGGGGTTGAGGCTGGTGGCCGACTCCGGGGTCATCATCAGGAATGGGAAACTGGGTAGGAGAGGGATGCCAGGCTAAGAAGAGAAGGGCATCATTGTTGTTTCGATAGAAGATGTTTGTCGTTGATCTCCATTCTGGTAGTTGCCGTTGTGGATTTGGAGAAACGAAAGCAGTTGCAGGAATTGGTTGCAAGAGAGAGAGAGAGAGAGAGAGAGAGAGAGAGAGAGAGAGGAGCTCCATTTTCTTGAATTCTTGAGAGAGAGAGAAGGAGGGAAGATGATAATTGTAGAATATGCAGTGCTCAATCAATTTGTGGGTATTTATTGTTTACTGACAGATTCTAGAATATGTGTGATTGTTCAGGATAATTAAAGAAATGATCAAAAAAAAATGAAAAGAAAAAATGATGGCAATTATGCAGGCTAGATTTCATCAATCAATCTTCTTGAAATGCTAAGCTAATTCAAACCCCATGATCGTAAAAACCCAATTTGTTGGAATCAGAACCAAATAATGTCACCAAAGTTCAATCTTCCTCTCCAATTTTCCTTGCCAAATAGGCACTATAAATACCCTCAAGTTGATTGAGCACTGCATGTTCCTCAATACTCATCACCTCTCTCTCTCTCTCTCTCTCTCTCTCTCTCACACACACACACACACACACACACACACAGCTCCAAGAAACCTGCAAGCTACTTGCTCCTCCTCCTCCTCCTCCTCCTCCAAGAACTCCTCCAAATCCAATGGCCGACGAAGATCCAGGCTTCAGCTACAACAGATGGGAATCGACTACCAACTGTTAGCTATTAAACTTGTCACATGTATTAGTAATTATGTTATTCATGTATTCATGCACTTATGAGATACATGTACATGAGAAATTCATGAACTAGTTTGAAGAGTCATGTGGTTTGGTGTTTGAAGAGTCATGTGGTTTGGTGTTTGAAGAGTCATGTAGTTTGGTGTTTGAAGAGTCATGAAGTTTGGTGTTTGAAGAGTCATGGAGGATGTTCCAAAAGGCCTATATAAGGAAGTGCATATGTAAGTCCAATTGAATAACTCGAAATACAAAGTTCATTTCCTCCTTCTAGAAAAACTATTCCCAACAAAACTGGTATCAGAGCCAAGACACCTATGGCTTCTTCTAGTTCTATCCAAACCCAAGTGCCCCTCTTAACTAAAACCAATTATGGTAAATGGAGTATCCAAATGGAGGCCTTGTTGGGATCCATGGGATCGTGGAACACGGTGGTAAATGGAGCCAAGGAGGATGAGATGAAGAAGGAGAAGAAGGCGTTGTTCATAATCTACCAAGGAGTAGATGACGCCACGTTCGAGTTGATCGCCTCTGCAAAAACTTCTAAGAAAGCTTGGGAGATCTTGAAGAAAGCCTTTGATGGCGTAGAAAGAGTGAAGAAAATCCGCTTGCAATCTTTGCGAGCAGATTTTGAGGTCCTACAACAAGAAGGGTCAGAATCTATTGGTGATTACTTTCATCGAGTAAATTCCATTGTGCATGAGATGAGGCGACATGGTGAGAAGATTGAGGACGTACGTGTTGTGGAGAAGATCATGAGATCTCTACACTCAAGATTTGATTATATCGCTGTGGCGATTGAAGAATCAAATGATCTTGAAGATATATCAGTGGAAGAGCTCCAAGGCTCTCTACAAGTTTATGAAGAAAGAGGCTTGCGAAAGAAGAAAGAAGAAGGAAAGACTATGGAGCAAGCGCTTCAAGCCAACTCTTCCAAAAAGAAGGATGGATCTTCAAGAGGAGGCTACCATCGAGGAAGAGGTGGACGTGGTGGCAAAGGACGAGGTGGTCGTGGTAACCGTGGACGTGGTGGCAAAGGACGAGGTGGTCGTGGTAACCACTTCAACGAACAAAGCAGCACCAATGGTGATGAAAGTGAAGGGAATGGTCGTGGAAGCCATGAAACTCGTGGCCGAGGCCGCGGTCGAGGTCGTGACCGGAAAGGAAGGTATGATAAATCTCATATCCAGTGCTATGTTTGTAAGAAATATGGCCATTTCTCCTATGATTGCTGGTATAATTCTGACAATGATGGTGGAGAAAAGGCTAACCATGTGGAGCTAAGTGAAGGACAAGTGTTGCTCATGTCCTATAATGAAATTGAGCCGCCTCAAACGGTCACATGGTTCATAGACACGGGAGCCTCAAATCACATGAGTGGAAGAAAGGAGTTCTTCACAAGGCTCGATGAAGGTCATCAAGGCTACATCACATTTGGTGATCTTTCCAAATGTCCAATTGAAGGAAAAGGTGATGTTGTCTTTAAACTTCAAAATGGTAGGGAGCTTTGCATCTCTGATGTCTATTATGTCCTTGCTATAAAAAGTAACTTATTGAGTATTGGACAATTGTTGGAAAGAGGATATGGCATCAAGACGAGCGATCTAGCTCTTAGCTTGTTGGATAAGAATAACAGGCTGATTACACATGTGAAGATGACAAAAAACAGGATATTCCCGTTGAAGCTCTCAATTGTGGAGTCGAGGTGCATGAAGGCAACGACTCAAGATCACAGCAATCTGTGGCATCTTCGCTATGGACATCTCAATTTTGAGGCATTGAAGCTAATGGAGAAGAAGAAAATGGTGGTGGGATTGCCAAAGATTGATGCTCCTAACAACCTTTGTGATGTTTGCATTGTGGGAAAGCAACAAAGAGAGTCATTCAAGAAGTATGATGTCAAAAGAGCATCTAAACGTCTACAATTGGTGCATTCAGACGTATGTGGACCCATCAAGCCCGAGTCTATTGGTGGTAATAGGTATTTCCTAACATTTACTGATGATTTTAGTGGCAAAACTTGGGTGTATATGCTAAAAGAGAAAAAAGAAGTCTTCTCAAAATTCAAAGAATTCAAGAGCTTTGTTGAAAAACAAAGTGGATGTCTGCTTAAGTGTTTGAGAACTGATCGTGGAGGCGAGTATATATCGCAGGAGTTTGAGAATTTCTGCAGGGAACATGGCATCCAACATCAACTCACTATGCCGCAAACACCACAACAAAATGGTGTCTCAGAGAGGAAGAATAGAACAATTCTCAACATGGTCCGGTGTATGCTGAAGGAGAAAAATATCCCAAAGGAATTTTGGGGAGATGCTGTGGCTTGTTCTGTTTATTTATTGAACAGGTTTCCAACGAAGAGACTTGAAGACATGACGCCAGAGGAAGCATGGAGTTCTCGAAAGCCAAAGGTCGATCATCTTCGAATCTTTGGAAGTGTTGCTTATGCTAAGATTCAGAAGGAGAAGCGCACGAAGCTTGAAGATAAAAGCCAAAGATGCATATTCTTGGGCTATGGTGAGAACTGCAGCGGATACAAGCTGTATAACCCCGTCACTTGCAAGATTGTGATGTCAAGAGATGTGAAATTTGATGAAGATCAAAGCTGGGAGTGGAAGACAATTGACATGGGGATTCTCATTCCTCTTGATGGTGAGGAGGAGAAGAGAGAGTCACCATCCACTACCTTAAATGAAGATTCAGACCATGATGATTCTACCAGTCCTATACGCAAGACAAGGAGAGTTCAAGAGATTTATGACTCCACTCAACCAGTTGAGCCCATTGATTGGGAGAACGAGGAGGAGTTCAACAATTTTTGTCTTTTTGCAGGCTTTGATCCTATGACATTTGAGGAGGCCAATAAGAAGGCAAAATGGAGGAAAGCTATGGAGGAGGAGATTCACTCCATCAAGAAAAATGATACGTGGGAGCTCACATCACTTCCACAAGATTCAAACCCCATTGGTGTTAAATGGGTATACAAGACAAAGAGAGATGCCAAAGGTGTGGTAGAGCGACATAAGGCGAGATTGGTCGTGAAGGGCTATAAGCAAAAGTATGGCATCGACTATGAAGAGGTCTTTGCCCCAGTAGCAAGGCTAGAAACGGTGAGGTTGTTGATCTCACTTGCGGCCCAACGACGGTGGAAAATGCATCAAATGGACGTGAAGTCGGCATTCCTAAATGGGAAACTTGAAGAAGAAGTTTATGTTGAACAGCCACCAGGATTCATTATTAAAGGGCAACAAAAGAAGGTGTACAAGCTGAAGAAGGCTCTCTATGGGCTAAAGCAAGCACCAAGAGCATGGAATTCAAGGATTGATAATTACTTCATGCAACAAGGATTTATGAGGTGCCCTGATGAGCATTCTTTATATGCTAAGGCAAACTCACATGGAGAAGTATTGTTTGTTTGCTTGTATGTAGATAATCTGATGTTTACAGGTAGCAGCCACTCTATGATCCAAGACTTCAAGCTCTCAATGAAAAAGGAGTTCGAGATGACGGATCTAGGCCTAATGAAATATTTTCTAGGCATTGAGATGCAACAAGGTGAAGATGGTATTTTTATTTCCCAATCAAAGTATGCAAAGGAGATCTTAGAGAAATTTGCCTTTGAAGACTGCCACCCAATTGACACACCTGTTGAGTTTGGTCTCAAATTAACCAAGGAGGGTGAAGGGAAGCTAGTCAACCCAACTTATTTCAAAAGTCTCATGGGTTGTCTAAGGTATTTGACTTGCACTCGTCCTGATATTCTATTTGGAGTAGGACTTGTGAGCAGGTTTATGGAGACCCCGAGAACCTCCCATTTGAAGGCAGCAAGGAGGATTCTTAGTTATATTAAAGGAACGGTTGATCATGGACTGTTCTACTCGCAGAATCACAACCTTGAATTGGTTGGTTTTAGCGATAGTGATTGGGCTGGAAGCCGTGAAGATCGAAGGAGTACAACTGGGTTCGTATTCTATCTTGGTGATGCTGCATTTACTTGGTCGTCGAAGAAGCAATCCATAGTTGCTCTTTCAACCTGTGAAGCTGAATATATAGCAGCAGCCGCTTGTGTTTGTCATGCTATATGGTTGAGGAGACTATTAGAGAGAATGACGTTAAAGCAAGAAGAAGCGACCAAGATCTACATCGATAACAAGTCGGCCATTGCTCTAGCAAAGAACCCGGTTCTTCATGAGAGATCAAAGCATATTGACACTCGATTTCACTTCATAAGAGAACACGTGAAGATGAAGGAGGTGGAGTTGCACCACAAATGTTCGAGTGATCAAGTTGCCGACATTTTCACAAAAGCATTGAAGACGGATGCCTTTCAAAAATTAAGGAAGAAGCTTGGCGTCCAAGTTCGTGGAGAAACAAGTTTAAGGGAGGAGAATGTTAGCTATTAAACTTGTTACATGCATTAGTAATTATGTTATTCATGTATTCATGCACTTATGAGATACATGTACATGAGAAATTCATGAACTAGTTTGAAGAGTCATGTGGTTTGGTGTTTGAAGAGTCATGTGGTTTGGTGTTTGAAGAGTCATGTAGTTTGGTGTTTGAAGAGTCATGAAGTTTGGTGTTTGAAGAGTCATGGAGGATGTTCCAAAAGGCCTATATAAGGAAGTGCATATGTAAGTCCAATTGAATAACTCGAAATACAAAGTTCATTTCCTCCTTCTAGAAAAACTATTCCCATCACCAACATCTTTTACCATGACGATAGTGGCGTCCCCCGCTCCTTAGCCTGGCGTCCCACTCGTATCCCCGATCCCATTTTCCTTGACGACCCACACACCCTGTGCTCCTCCTGCAGAGGCTTCACCATTTCCCGCGTCGCCTGGTCCAACTACTACATCGGCAACCCTTTCGCCGCAGATAGCGACGTCTATGAAGATGATGGTGAACCTCGCCATGAGGGCCCCCTCGGAAATCCAACTAGCCATCCTCCCCATCACACTCACACCGTCCTCGTCCGCTACCAGACCGATCCTATAGACGAGGATGATGTCGAATACACTATGTTCCACGTCATCCGCGCCCTCTGGCACTGGCCGTTCATCTACACCTTCGACGAATTCTCCCCAACACCCAGCAATGGGTCACCGGGCCGGCAAAGTTCAACCTGCACCGCGAAATCGTTCCCAACACCGGCACTTCTTGCGGCCGGTTCGCATTCTGGCTCACCGAGTACCCAAGTTCAGTTCTCAGGTACGACGTCTGGGGCGACACTGACGAGGAGGTCATATCGTTCTTGGAGCTGCCGCGGCCTATTCAAGATCCTCCTGCGAGAGAAGCAAGAATGCAACTGGGAAGAGTTGGGGACATGCTGGGCCTCATAATTGTCGACGCGGCAGAGTGCACGGTGGAGCTGTACACTCTCGGACTCGATGAGGACCAGTGGAGACCTCCCCATGTCTTCGACGTGGAGATAAAAGTAGCCGCGGCGACCGTGTGCCGCCTTGAAGAGAAGATATGGACTTTGTTCTGCAGGGAAATGCCGCGGCCGATGAGGTTCGAGAGTTTCAAGATGGAGGCGCTGTTTTGGGTGGCGGGGCGGGTGGTGATGCTGGAGAGCAATGCCAATAACGAGGACGAGTTTAGGGTTAGGGTGTTGCCCGGTGAGGCCCCTGCTAGCATCGTCGACGGCCTGCCCCATGTCTGCACCAATTTGATTCCTTGGGGGTTCGATTGGTTGTGATCGATTCTTGATCGTTCTTGATCGATTCTTGTTAATTTGGATGAAGATTATAGTTTTCCTACATTAATTAATTTGTTCTTGATCGATTCTTGTTTGGATGATTGATTTGTTTTGGAGTTCTTGATTCCAAATGTAATGTTGATGACATTTTCATTTGTCTTTAGGATAATGATGATGATGTTCAATTTGATTGGAGCTCAAAAGAGTAAAAGGATCTTACTTTCTCTATTTTCAGTTGATGACGATGACATATTTTACGCACGCGCCTTCAGCTCATTCAACTGTCTCACTAAATTATGCACACAAGCACCTCTGGCATTTGATAATTGCACAAAGATTACGAAAATTTTCATGAAACTCCAACTAACCATGAAAACTCTTCAGTATCAGTCCATTCATGTCCAGTTATTCAGCATCAACCACCAAATTGATTTCTTCATCAAATCACCAAACACAAAGACAGCAATAGAACGATAAGAGATTAATCAGCAATATAATTGTGCAGGAAAAGATTAAAAGATTAATCAGCTTAACTTAGAAAAAAGATTCCCAACTTGGTTTAGATAGAAGATTAATTGAGTTGGTCGATAATTAGATGAACTAGCGTTATCTTTGATTCATAACCTCTGATTAATCATAATATTATCAAACGTTTATAGATTTACAATTTATATCTTCTGTTTTTAAACATCAACTTCTTTTTAAACATTTTGTGAAAATATTTATCAAGAAGAAGGGAAAAAGAAAGACTGCAATCCAAATTATTTCTTTAATGTGACGCTGAGCAAACAGTTAGATTCAAGTGTTGCTTGTGATGTATCGAGGAATTAAGAATTATAAATATGTGCTTAATGTTTGAGTCCAATTAAGACACTAGCATTATATCACTGAATGCACCTATTCTGCTTCATTTTACAAAGAAGGACCATTCAATAATATAATTATGAACCCCCCTCATTGTTTGCAGGAAACGATTTTCCAAATCAAAACCTTATTGTTTATTATTTATTCTTTTATAATCAAGTCATTACCTATCCTTTTATATTCAGGTTTCCTTTGATAATCAACTTAATTAATCCAACAAATATCTTTAATAAGATGGGAAAATTACAAATGCCCATGGATTAAAACACAATTTGTACAACTAGCTCAACCTGAAAATTAACCTGAAAACTCGACTCAATTCTACAGCCTGTCATTAAACTATACTCACACATCGCTTGAGCGCCGCATATTCCACAGTTCTCATCATCCTTCTTTCTCTATCTCTCGAGAATTCAAGAAAACAATTCAAGCTCCTCTCTTGCAACCAAGAGACCTGCAAGCAACCTACTCTTCTTCCTCTTTTTCTTCCAAGAACTCCATCCCGCCTCCAAATCTGCAATGGACAATGACGATCCAGGCTTCAACTACGAGCTAAGGATATCAGCGACTACCATTTTCACGAGAGCACACATAAATACAGTAATTATTTTCATGATAACATCACCTTTTCATTGGCTCATACATGGTGACTTTCCAATTGTTTTATCCGAAAACAGGGCCGAGCATTTTTAACATCAAAAGTAAATTGGTTAAAACTCTGTTCTTCTTTGTTTCAGCCTGCAGCAACATTCTCAGGTTCCTGCAGATTTTTTTTCTTCGATTCTCCCTTCCGTGTCCTTTTTGCCTGGAGGCTTGGAAAGGCAAGCCAGCGCCTCCCTCACCGGCTTCCTGTATTCCCAGCCAAAAAGCCTATACACTTTACCAATGATGAAGACCATCAGCAATGACAATGCGTTGATGACTGGGATGAGAAAAAAAGGGCAAAAGGCAAGCAAAGCACACCATCTTGCAGACTTTATTCTTTGCCTAATTAGTTTCTTCTACTTTCTGTTGCGCTCGCGTTATCCTTGGCAACAACCAATTGAGGAACCGTAAAAGATAGAGAGGGATGCAATCGAGAATTACCCAAAAGACAAGAACAACAACTAACAAGAGAGAAAGCAAATACAATATTTAACGAGGTTCGACAATTTACCTACGTCCTCAGAGTAAGAGAGATTTTATTGATTCACAATCAGGTACAAGTATTTTTAGGGACCAACAGAGAGCCAAACGATGCCAGTCGGTGGATCGTGTCGGTCGACCATTCTCCTTGCCACAATCGATCGGGCTGCACCTGTGCACGTCGTACATGCCGGTCGACCGGGCGGTCGACCATGCCCTATTCTGGTACATGCTGGAGACTGCCTCCTCGCTCCTTTTGGATTCCGATTTCTGCGCTATCTCTTCTAATGAGTTTAAAAAACTCTTCTGTAAAATTTTATCTTATCTCCTCTCTCCGTATAATTCTCCACCTCGGTGAAGATTTTTTAAATTTAAGCCGAACTCCAATGAACATCTGGCGAAATCAACAAATGATCTCGACGAAATCAATACACGATTTCAGCTTAAGCGATCCGAACGAAATCAGCACACGATCTCGATAAAATCGATACACAATCGACTTGGCCGACAGAAGAAACCAGTTCTTACAAAACAAATCACCATCATACATATAATTGATTTTCAATGATAACACCAGATCTAAATTAAGTTTGTCGTCACCACTAGCAACTCTCTCTAAACTCCAATATCAATTGTATTGATTCCAAACTTCAGCTCAACTATCCAAATGGAATGCACCATATATGCCTTCCCATCACTGCACCGAAGAGAAATAACACCATATGAGCCGACCAACGAATTTGTCTGCAACTCAGCAATTGAGTGAAACACCATTCCAAATAACCTCAGGAAGAACCCAACATAAGCCAACACTAACTCTCCAACTGACTGGCTCTCCAGTTCAAATGTTTTCAAGATGGTCCAACCAAATTTGATAGAGCACACCAAATACCAACATCGGCTCAACAACTTAGATGCACATGCCTTATGCAAGCTCAACTATCTTCTCATTAGAAGATCAAATGTTCATCAAGATCAAAACACTTCACCTCTACGTGAAGTCCAACTCTTCACCTCTATGTGAAGTCCAAATCAGTTTTCGCTACCAATTCTTGGGAACCCAAATACACTAAATAGCTTCATACGGGTTGCATCACCAAACGACGCGCTTATGTTGCTGCCTACGTACCTTACCCAAGAGATCAAGCTTTTCGTATTTCACTAAACGAGCTCCACTGAGCTCAAACACTGTGACTAGATCTTCAGTAGTGAATTGAAATGGCTGAGTCATATGAACCTCCTTACCATTACTGTCATGGAGAACAACAACATTCAATTTGTATTAGTAGCAAAACTGCACGGAGGTAGTATTAGTAGTACTACTAACTGCATACTACTCATAATCTTAGTATGTTTGATGATGTGACCTTTCTTGTTCCTACAGTTGTCTCGTTCAAGGAACAACTGTGCGGGTACTCATTCAAAGCCAACCACTGGTTCACGGCAAAGCGCTGGTCTAAATCTCTTGGCTGGGCCCAGTGGTGTACACTGTTGGCCCAAAGGCTGTCCACTTTAGTTTTGATGATGATCAACTCATGTAGTTATGTTTACTAATAATCTTGTGTTGTTTAAGTTTCAGATCATTAACCAAGATATTAGTTGGTGATTAGCTTCAACAAGGTGTTTAGAAGTTTTTCATGGTGAATCCAGGGCCAAAGCTTGAAGGTCACACATTGCCTAGCCCATGAATGAAGTTTTGGAGCAAGTCAACTTGAAGATGGAGATCATCAAGAAGACTTAGGTATCCATAGTTTAGATAGTATTTTAGATCCATTTGTAAAGTTTAGAATAGTTGATATGCTCAAGTGCACAACACACACGTTTTATGTTTTGGATTTGGTTTTTCATGAATAGATTGATCAAAACAAGTTTACATGTTTTATATGTATAGTAGATGTATTCTAGTTATACATACTTGCTTTAACTTGCTAAACAAACTTATTTTGATATTCTTATTCATGTGTTGAAAATCAAGTTTGGAAAAATACAAGTTTTGGTTTTTGATAAAATTGGCAAGACACAAAAATAAACTGAATATATTGATATATGTCTTGAAATTTTTATCACAAGTTTATTTATCAAAGTAAAATGATAAAATAATTTTTATGGTATTTTTAGAAGTGTTAAAAGATTTTTTAAAAATATTTTAACATGTTTTTCTGACCCAGATTTTCGACTTGACCTGAAGTCGGTCGACCGGGGCCGGTCGACCGACGTGCACAGATCTGTGCACGTTTGAGTCACTGGGACGGTCGACCGGGCCGGTCGACCGGGTCTGAGAGCTCTGCTCCCGGGTTGTTTGGGTCGACCGTACCGGTCGACCGGGATGAGAGCTCTGCTCTCTGTTTGTTTGGGTCGACCGGGCCGGTCGACCGCAGTTGCCCAACGGTCATATTTCTGACCGTTGGCGGTCGACCGGGCCGGTCAACCGGCAGCCTGTCAGACTGCCACATCAGCCTAACGGCTAGTTTTCTGATGGGCCTATATAAACCCCATTCCTTTGGGTTTTTGGCTAAGATTTTTTTGTGCTAAAAATTCTTGACTTCTTCAGTATTTTAAAAGAGTTTTTAAAAGAGTTTTTGTGCCAAAAAGATTTATCTTTGTATTGTTTTGGGTTTTTGAAAAATCAAAGAAAACTAGGTTTTGGGATTTTGATTTGGTCTTTTATTTTCTATCATCTACAAGAGATTTCCCAAGTAGTTTTTCTTTGTTGCTTGTTTTCAAAAACACCTTGTTCCACACTTGAGCTATCTTCTATTCTAATCTATTTAGGATCATTTGTTTGTGGAAAGGAGATTGTGTTTGTGGTTGAAAGAAACCACTTGTTGTAAACCCTCATTATTTGGTTGCTCCCTCTTTGGTAGAGGTTGAGGTTGTTGTATTGAGGTGATTGGTTGGCTCCCTCTTCGGTAGAGGTGGAGATTGTGTTTACTCCCTCTTTGATAGAGGTTGAGGTTGTGTAATTGGGTAGTTGGTTTGCTCCCTCTAGTGAGAGGTGGAGTTGGTTGTTGTAAACCTCTTCGGTAGAGGTATTGGTTGTTGTATTGGCTACGGGCCTACCCCTCGGTTGTGAGGTGGTTGTTTGAGAGAGGAGTTTAGTACTCCTAGAGTTGTAACAAATGCTCTTCGGTAGAGGTTCCCTCGGTGGGAGATAGTGGATTGGAAATCCTACACGGTGGTGTAGGCGGGGGTGTAGAGCAAGGTGCTCGAACCTCGAAACATATCGTTGTGTTTGCGTTTTGCTCCACTTGTCTCCTTAACTCTCTCTCACTTTATATTTGTGCATAGCATCATTCTTATTGCCATATCATTCATTGTGTTGCCTTGCATCTTTCATATTGTTGTATATCCATCATATGCTTGGCTTGCTTGTGTGTGCCTCACTTATACTCATCCAACAAGAGCTTCACATAGCACCTCAACCCATTTCAAGGGGAATCAAGAGGAGTTAGTCCAGAGCCCTTCACGGGGAATTCGGCTACACTTGTTGTATTTTATTAAGTGTGTTGCAAGATTTGTTTTAGCTTTCGCATTTAGTTTTCATTAGAACATTTAGATTGTTAGATTAGCATTTATACCTATTCACCCCCCTCTAGGTGTTTTTCAATTGGTATCAGAGCTAGTGCTCCTGATATTTGGCTTAACATCCTAGGAGTGAGATCCATTTGCTTGCTAATCTATTGTTTGCATTTGCTTGTTTGCACACTCATATAGTTTGCCATGGACTTCATGACCCCACCTAGCTTTGACCCTTCCAACATTGTAGTTTGGAAGTATAGGATGTCCATGTACCTAAAGACCCTAGGTTTGCATGTCTTCCTTGCCTCTACCAAGAAATGCTATCTTGGTAATGGTGATCATATAGGGGCCAATGCACAAGCCCTAGAGGCCATTAGAAGCACATTGCCTAAAGATTATCTTATGCGTGTTTCTAACTTTATATTTGCCTTTGCAGTGTGGAACTATTTGACAACAACCACCACCTCCGAGCTTCAATTGCAAATCCAACCAGAGGAATCTAGTGGAGAATCCGATTCTCAATGCTTCATGGTCCAAAGGGAATGACTCCCTTGAGGTACATTCGGAATCCCACTTAGATAGTAATGATGATGCTAGTTCTTCATGTGATGATTATATTGATCCCCATGCTTTAAATGAAGAACTTTCTATTGTTCGTGAAAAATTAATAGAAAAATATAATTGTTGAAAAAGAAGAGTGTAGAAATTGAAAAAGAAAATAAGAGTTTGCATGCTAGAGTTAATAATGTTTTGCAAGAGAAAGAGGAGATTGCTAATGAGAGGGATTCATTAAAATCTCAACTTAATCTTGTATTAAAAGAAAATGAATTTCTAAAATCTAAAAATGATTGTGAAACTCTTTTAAAGAAAAATGAAAATTTAACTTCAAAAGTTGATTTTGTTTTAAAAGAGAATGTTGCTTTGAAAAACAAAATTATTTCTATTTCAAATGAGTTGAATGTTTGTTTAGATAAAAATATTGTTTTACAAAATAAAATTGATGCACATGTTTACCATGTTAGTGTAGCCTCTTCATCTAGTCTACTTAATGCATGTACCTCTTCTTCTAGGATCCATGATGATATTTGTTTATTAAAGAAGAGAGTAGATTGTTTGGGCTCCACTATGAGCCAATGTGCCATGAACCACTCACGGTTGGAAACCTTGATTCGAAAGAAACAAGTTCCATCCTTTATGCATGCACACCCTCCACGGCATACACATGCTTCCCACGGACACCATCACACGTATGCTCATGTGTACACTTGTACACATTGTGGTCGTAAGGGCCATCTTGCTAAATTTTGCTATGATAGATTACCTAGTCCTAATTTAGCAAATAAATATGTTTGGGTTAGAGAAGGTACTAACCCTCATGGACCCAAGAAGGTATAGGTACCAAAGACCACCCCTCCTATTGTTTTTTGATGTAGGTGTGGGCTCTCACATGACGTGAGAATGATAGCACCTTGGAGTGGATGCGTTCCGAACTTCATGAAAATCAATTGGATGCATCACTTTCAAGGGATGTTATGGTGGAAAGAACCACCATTAGTTTGGAGAACTAGAGCGGTGCCCTCATTGGTTTTGGTATCGAATCTCTAACTCCTCTTGTTTACATGCTTTCCATGTTTATCTTTCATATCATATTTTTGATGTTTTATAGCATGTTTTCATTGTTTAGTGATTACTACGAAAATGCCATGCTTATTAGATTAGTGATATACATGTTTAGTTATTTTGAGACACCCATGTTTAATATGGATAAATTCTTTTGTATTCTCACTATATGGTTGCTATTGCGTATATCATATTTCTAATAACATGTGGATTTACATAGTAATCATGCTTTAGTTTTATCATGATGAGTTTTATATTTGTTTTGATGCTTAACGATTTGATTACATGTTTAGATGTTAGTTTTCACTAAAACTAGGTATATACTTGTACATGTAGTGGGCCACAAATAAATCTATATATGTTTGGGATTGATTGCTTATTTGAACCCATTAGATGTGCTAGTATAGTCTAGTTTTGATGATTCATACGTTTTAAACTTGTATTCTCATTTTTAAATTTGTTTTATGAGTTTTCACTTCATGTATATGTTTGTATTGCCAAACTTTAAGATATACATGTATACCCCTTGAGTCATTTACCCTTCATGCAAATCTATATATGGACTCAAATGTGTTTAGGGATATGTATGTATAATTATTGTGTTGACAATTCATACATATACCTTGAAATGAAATGTGTTTTGATGAAGATTTAGTTTTTCTTGATTTTGCGTTTAATTGTTTAACTTCATGTATATGTCTATCTTGTCCAAACTATTAGATATACATGATTATCCTTTTTGAGCCACGTGCCTTAATGCATATATTTTGTGGACTCGTAGAGTTTTGGATATGTATGTATACTTTAGTTTGTATTAGACATACATATGCCTTGAAGATTAAATAGTTTAGATGATTTTTTATGTTTTCATGTTTTCATGATTAAGTAATAATTGAGCTTAATGAAAAAATTTTCATGATTATGATATTCACACTTTATTTGTACACTCACATTTATTGCTTGCTCATGTTTTGTTTTCATGAGTCATATTTATGCCTAATTGAATTAGAGTGTTGATTATCTTGTGGATTTCATGTTTTATGAAAATTAATTTTGTTTTATTCCTTACTTGAAGGATTCCGTACTAGTTAACAAAACTTTTCATTTTAACTAGTTCGTATTCTTCGTTGAGATATGAGATATACCATGCTATTATTGTTATTTCAATTGGTATCATTGAACTCTTTCAATTGGTATCAATTTGATCCTTTTGTATACTCATATGTTTACTGTGTATGTATGTTTTTCAATTGGTATCATCTATTTGTGGTTGGTACTCATTCTATTTCATACACATATACTTGTTTTATTTGTGCTTTTATATTTCTATATCTTAAGCACAAATAGTTGTTTATGCTAGAGCTTGAGCTTCAACTTCAATTTAATTGATTTAGTTTTCAATTGGTATCTTATTTCAAGCCTACGCAATGTTTCCTTTGGTATTTCATAAAGGGGGAGAAAATTCGATTTTCATATTTCAATTGGTATTCCCACTCCCTTACTTTATGATAAAATATAGTTTCAAATTGGTATCATATGGCGTAAAAAGAAAAATACTATTTTTGATATCAAGATGTCTTATGTTTTAAATTGGTATCTCAAAATTTTGTTTAACAGAAAATACAAAAGTTTTGATTTATATTTCTTATATGCAAGGAGAGCTTAACATCTCTCCCACATATAGATTCATGTTGAGTGTACTGCGTATTGAAGAGCTTAACATCTTTTCTTTATGTGGTACACGTGTGTAGGGGGAGCTTCACATCTCCTCTTATTCATTACATAATGTGTATTATGTGAATTAGGGCTTCACATCACTCCTTCATGTAATGCATATGTGTAGAGAAGCTAACTTAGCGTCTTCCTCTTCATGAATGTATATAGCATATAACATTTATTAATCTTTGTTTATTTTCATTTGGTATCAAGATGCTTCATTGACATATTTTCAATTGATATCCAAATTGATTGTTACCTCTTATTGACCTTGTTTTTGTTTTTAGACAAAAAGGGGGAGAACATTGTCTGTATTGTTTTGATTGACATAAAAGGGGAGAAAGATTTTTATCCCTCATTTTATCTATGGTTTTGATTGTTTACCCCTTTGTTGATGATTGACAAAAAGGGGGAGAATTATTTGAGTTAATATGCACATGTTTCATATGCATGTTTTAGTTTGATGTTTATTGGTATCAAAAGCATTATTTGTTTTGTAAAAAGAATCATTAGTTTTGTTTTATGTTAATTGGTATCTAGAGCATGTTTTGTTTTTAAACATTGCATTGGTATCTAGATTCATGTTTAAGAGCCATTCATTGCATATCTATTATTGTTTATTCATATGCATGAGTTAAGGGGGAGCTTCTTTGAAGCTTTACTTTAATCCATGCATATATAACTCCATGAGTTTTGTCATCATCAAAAAGGGGGAGATTGTTGGCCCAAAGACCGTCCACTCTAGTTTAGATGATGATCAACTCATGTAGTTATGTTTACTAATAATCTTGTGTTGTTTAAGTTTCAGATCATTAACCAAGATATTAGTTGGTGATTAGCTTCAACAAGGTGTTTAGAAGTTTTTCATGGTGAATCCAGGGCCAAAGCTTGAAGGTCACACATTGCCTAGCCCATGGATGAAGTTTTGGAGCAAGTCAACTTGAAGATGGAGATCATCAAGAAGACTTAGGTATCCATAGTTTAGATAGTGTTTTAGATCCATTTGTAAAGTTTAGAATAGTTGATATGCTCAAGTGCAAAACACACACGTTTTATGTTTTGGATTTGGTTTTTCATGAATAGATTGATCAAAACAAGTTTACATATTTTATATGTATAGTAGATGTATTCTAGTTATACATACTTGCTTTAACTTGCTAAATAAACTTATTTTGATATTCTTATTCATGTGTTGAAAATCAAGTTTGGAAAAATACAAGTTTTGGTTTTTGATAAAATTGGCAAGACACAAAAATAAACTGAATATATTGATATTTGTCTTGAAATTTTTATCACAAGTTTATTTATCAAAGTAAAATGATAAAATAATTTTTATGGTATTTTTAGAAGTGTTAAAAGATTTTTAAAAAATATTTTAACATGTTTTTCTGACCCAGATTTTCGACTTGACCTGAAGTCGGTCGACCGGGGCCGGTCGACCGACGTGCACAGATCTGTGCACGTTTGAGTCACTGGGACGGTCGACCGGGCCGGTCGACCGGGTCTGAGAGCTCTGCTCTCGGGTTGTTTGGGTCGACCGTACCGGTCGACCGGGATGAGAGCTCTACTCTCTGTTTGTTTGGGTCGACCGGGCCGGTCGACCGTAGTTGCCCAACGGTCATATTTCTGACCGTTGGCGGTCGACCGGCAGCCTGTCAGACTGTCACATCAGCCTAACGGCTAGTTTTCTGATGGGCCTATATAAACCCCATTCCTTTGGGTTTTGGCTAAGATTTTTTTGTGCTAAAAATTCATGACTTCTTCAGTGTTTTAAAAGAGTTTTTAAAAGAGTTTTTGTGCCAAAAAGATTTATCTTTGTATTGTTTTGGGTTTTTGGAAAATCAAAGAAAACTAGGTTTGGTTTTGAGATTTTGATTTGGTCTTTTATTTTCTATCATTTACAAGAGATTTTCCAAGTAGTTTTTCTTTGTTGCTTGTTTCCAAAAACACCTTGTTCCACACTTGAGCTATCTTCTATCCTAATCTATTTAGGATCATTTGTTTGTGGAAAGGAGATTGTGTTTATGGTTGAAAGAAACCACTTGTTGTAAACCCTCATTATTTGGTTGCTCCCTCTTTGGTAGAGGTTGAGGTTGTTGTATTGAGGTGATTGGTTGGCTCCCTCTTCGGTAGAGGTGGAGATTGTGTTTACTCCCTCTTTGATAGAGGTTGAGGTTGTGTAATTGGGTAGTTGGTTTGCTCCCTCTAGTGAGAGGTGGAGTTGGTTGTTGTAAACCTCTTCGGTAGAGGTATTGGTTGTTGTATTGGCTACGGGCCTACCCCTCGGTTGTGAGGTGGTTGTTTGAGAGAGGAGTTTAGTACTCCTAGAGTTGTAACAAATCCTCTTCGGTAGAGGTTCCCTCGGTGGGAGATAGTGGATTGGAAATCCTACACGGTGGTGTAGGCGGGGATGTAGAGCAAGGTGCTCGAACCTCGAAACATATCGTTGTGTTTGCGTTTTGCTCCACTTGTCTACTTAACTCTCTCTCACTTTATATTTGTGCATAGCATCATTCTTATTGCCATATCATTCATTGTGTTGCCTTGCATCTTTCATATTGTTGTATATCCATCATATGCTTGGCTTGCTTGTGTGTGCCTCACTTATACTCATCCAACAAGAGCTTCACATAGCACCTCAACCCATTTCAAGGGGAATCAAGAGGAGTTAGTCCAGAGCCCTTCACGGGGATTTCGGTTACACTTGTTGTATTGTATTAAGTGTGTTGCAAGATTTGTTTTAGCTTCCGCATTTAGTTTCATTTAGAACAATTAGATTGTTAGATTAGCATTTACACCTATTCACCCCCCTCTAGGTGTTTTTCATACACATCCACGTACTCCACGTACCACCCGGGTTAGTTCCTAGTGTTGTTTGTAAAATCACCTAGAGGGGGGTGAATAGGTGATGGCTAATCTAATGGTCACTTATGAACAAATAATGCGGAATTAAAAAACAAAAATGACCAAATTAAACTTATTACACTAAACACTATGTATAACACAAGAGTGTAGCCGAATTCCCTTTGTAGGGCTCTGGACTAAACCCCTCTTGATTCCTCTTGAATGGCTTGAGGTGCCGCGTTGGCTCTCTTGGTTAAATACAAGTGTTAGCAACAATCCCATGCAAGAATATAACAATTAAGCACAAGGTATATCAAGCATGTAAAGATAGACAATAATTGAATGCAAGATATAAAAGAGACAAAGAGAGAGAGAGATAGAGTGAGCAATCGCAAACACAAAGGGTTTGTTTCGAGGTTCGAGCACACTTTCTCTACATCCCCGCCTTCGACACATGAAGGATTTCCACTATGCAAGATCCCAATGGATCTCTCCCCGGTGCTGCAACACCTACAAGCCCTCGGACTCCCGAGTCCCGTACTCACGCAAGCCCCACAAGCTTGCCGAGGCCGCACCTCGAACCAAAGAGTTCACAACCGAACTCCACACCACAACGAGCACACTTGCCCGTCTTCTCAAAGAACAAAGAACAAGTCTTTGGTGATCACAACACTTTGATCACCTAAAAACTATCTCACTACAACACTCCTATAGGATAGATATATCTATGGATGCTCAAGTGTAGTGTGAGAAAATCAAGGATTAGAAAGGTGGAGGAAAACTCAAAGAATCACTTAAATACTCTTGATAAATTCTTCCCTTTTGATTGGAAGTATTTGCTCTCAAATATGTGGAGAAAACTCTTTAAAAGAATGGGAAAAAACTGGCTTAGAAGTCTCCAAAAATCTTGTAATAAAACAATGACCAAACCCCCCCTTTTTATAGGCCAGAAAAATATAGCCGTTGGGGTCTGTCAGACCTGCCGGTCGACCGCCCGGTCGACCGCCAACGGTCAAAAATCCGACCGTTGGAGCCTCCGGTCGACCGCTCGGTCGACCGAATTTTCCGGAGAGCAAAGCTCTCTGGAGCGGTCGACCGTCCGGTCGGCCGTCCTCCGGTGCATAAAGGCGTGCACATCTGTGCACGTCGGTCGACCCAGCCGGTCGACCCAGCCGGTCGACCGACTTCAGGGTTAGTCGACTATAAAGGTAGGAAAGTCAACTATCCTAAAGCCTAAAACAGATTTCTGGGATTTGAAAGATGTCATTTTAACTTAAAGAAAATCCCATAAAATACATAGAAATTCTACAAAAATAGTTTTACCAATATACTTTGATAATCAAACATGCTTGCACAAAATCAAGGCATGTTATAAAAGATTTGGACTATTTTTGTAATATGGAAATATTGGCTCAAGATAAAAACTGTTTTTCTAAAAACATGTTTTTTCAAAACTTGTTTTTCCATAACTTCACAAATACAAAAACAAGATATTTTGAACTTATTAAAGCATAGTGGTATGGATATGATCCACTACACAATTAAGATGGAATATCTATGTTTTTGATATTTAGCATATAACATGGTTTGGTTAAAGGATATGTATATAAAGAAATACTAAAAACCAACATGATGTTTTTCCAAAATGAAAGTCTTTTCTAACTAAAAATTCTTTTATGAAAAAACAACTAAATCAAGAGTGTGTGTGTGTGATATAGACTTGAGCAATCCACCAACTATTCTATCCTTTACATTTTAACTAAAAATACAAACTAAATCTTATACCTAGACACAAGTCTTCATCTTCTTGAAGTCTTCACTTGAAGGCTTCTCATCTTCTTGACTTGGTCCAAGCTTGATCCAAAAGCTCCTTGGATCACACCGTGTTAGCTCCAAATCTTGACATTTTATCCTTTGTTGAGCTATGCACCTACTAAGATCTTGATAAGGAATCTGTCACTAATTAAACACAAGATCATTAGTCAACATAACTACATGAGTTGATCATCATCAAAACTAGAGTGATGGGCCTTTGGGCCAACAATCTCCCCCTTTTCGATGATGACAAAACTCATGGAGTTATATATGCATGGATTAAAGTAAAGCTTCAAAGAAGCTCCCCCTTAACTCATGCATAACAAATAAATAAATAAATAAATATGCAATGTATGCTCATAAATATACATGCAAATGGAGATAAAATAAATCAAATATTTTGCTCCTAATTGCAAAACAAAACATATATGCATAAATACAAATCTTACTCCTCCTTAAGTAAGGAAGACAAATACTTCTCCCCTTAAGTAAGAAAATCATGCATATAAACCAAATACTTCTCCCCCTTTTTGTCAATCATCAACAAAGGGTTCAAAGTAAAAACAAATCATCAATTTTTCTCCCCTTTTTGTCATAAACAAAAAAAATCAATAAGGGGTTAACATATAAAACAAAATTTTGAAAATTTTTTTTATCAAAAATTTAATTTTTCTTAATACAACAAATTTTGAAATATCTAAAAATACACCAATTTTCTTTTAAGGTACCAAAAGTAGAACAACCAAATTTTGAATTTGATACCAATTTTGAAATCTAATGCATAAGCTTGAAAAATAAGATTTGAGTTAAGCTTAGCATTAACAACCTTTGTGCTTTAAAATATGTAAGTCAATTTTAGCACAAGACAAATCATATACATGTATGAAGAACTTATATCAATTGAAGGTGACACATACATATATAGGAAAGCTAAAATATGAGTATATACATAAGATGTCATATTGATACCAATTGAAAATATCCAATGATACCAATTGAAAATTAAGCTTAAGTATATACATCATATAATCTACCACATGAGGAATTCGAACTAGTTAAATGAAAATGTTTAACAACTAGTACGGAATCCTTCAATCAAGGAATAAATCAAAAGTTTTCATGGAATATCAATGAAACACAAGGCACTAAAACACTCTAGTATTCATAAAGTCCATATCAAAAAGAAGTGAGTGTACTAGTGTTATGTGGAACATGGCATCATGAAAATGGCAATAAAGCTCAATATTCCTTTAAATCATAAATTTTGAAAACATGAAAATCATCACAAATTTTTCAAGATTTTTTTTATTATTATTTTTTTAAAAAAATTATATTTCAAGGTATATGTATGTTTTGACAACACAAGAAGTATACATACATATCCCTAACACAATTGAGTCCATATATATAGATTTGCATGAAAGGCAAATGACTCAAAAGGTATACATGTATATCTTAAAGTTTGGCAAAATAAATATATACATGAAATGAAAGCACATGATCATAATACAAATCCAAAATGGGAATATAAGTTTAAAGATGTATGGATCATCAAAACTAAGGCTATACTAGCACATCTAATGGGCACAAATAAGCGATCAAACCCAATCATGTATAGATTATTTGTGCTCCATAATATGTACAAGTATAAATCCTAGTGTTGACAAATACTAACATTTAAACTAATATTCAAATCACGAATCATCAAATTTTGAGAAAAAAGAATCATGTGTAAATCTCAAAAACTATTTGAAGAATAAATAACTAGTATAAATTGTTTTTGAAAAACTAGTCAAAGATCCTTCAAATACATCAAATCATATATTTTTCATAAAGCATAACTAAATACATAAAAATTTAAGCACTCATGATCAATAAGGCTCAAAAATGATTTTAACAAAAATGTGAGTGTTAAACGATCATGTAAATAGTATTTTTATGAAAATAGTCATTGAAGCTCAAAAAGATCATAAGTCACATTTTTAACCAAACAACTCAAAATCACAAACTTCTAGGTATATGTATGATTAATCCAATCCTAACAATATGCATACATATCCCAAATATAAAAGAGTCTATCAAATATATTTGCATGAGGGCAAGAGACTCACGGGTATACATGTATATTTATTAGATTTGAATTAAAAATACATATATATGAAGTAAAATCACAAAGATTGGCAAAGCATGTATAAATGAGAATCATCAAAACTAGATTATACATATGCATAAAGTGGATACAAATGAACATGAAGTTCAATCATATATGAATCAATTGTAATTCACTATTTGTACATGTATAAATGCAAGTTTGACTCATTCTACATCTAAGCATGTAAATACCACATGAAGCACAATAAATCATGAACAAGAACATGCTATGAATATTATGAATGAACAACCATGTACATAAATAAAATTGAAGTTTAGAGATTGTTACCAACTCCAAAACTCCAAATATGGTGGTCATCCCACCAAAATTTCCTTGATAGCGGTGCTCCAAATATGTATCGTTTTAGTTCAATTGCACCCACCATCAAGGCACCAAATCTCTCACGTTTTGAGAGATCCCTCACCTACATCAAATACACAAGGTGGGGGTTTTGGTACCCATATTTTCTTGGGTCCTTTGGGGTTAGTCTTGTAAGGAACCCAAAAATTTTTATTTTTAGCAAAATTAAAATGACCTAATCTATCATAACAATATTTTACTAAATGGCCTTTGCGACCACAATGTGTACAAGTGTACACCTTAGTATGCTTATGTGTAGGAGTGTGATCATGTTGTGCAACATAAGCAAATGCATGGTTATGATGTGTATGAATGTGTGGAGTTTGTTTCTTTGAAAACATTGACTCCAACCTAGAATGATTAAAAGCACAAGAGTTCAAAGTTGAACTCAAACCATCCATTTTATTTTTCAAATCTTTAATCTCATTAGTGGTGGCATGTAAAGCATGATGAGATAGAGAATCATTTTTCTTTTTCTTTTGTGAAACAAAATCTTTTTCTTTTTCACAAATTTTTCTTTTCAAAGATTTATTTTCTTGAAAAACAACTTCCTTTTATTTTTTCACCAAATCAATCTTATTTTTCAAAGACATATTCCCTTCACATAAATCATTCAATTTTGACATGAGGGAAACATTCTCATTTTTCAAAACTTCATTTTCTTTTTCTAAGCATGCAATGTTATTCCTAAATGAATCATGTTCTTTATGCATGCAAGTAATATTCTTTTTCAAATTTTTATTATCTTTCTTAATCATGTCATATTTCTCAAGCAATAATTGACAAAATGTAGTGAGCTCATCATATGACATGTGTTGAAGCCTAACAAGTTCAAGATGTTGAAGCCTATCAAGTTGCTAGATTTTGATGATGGACAAGTATTTCTACCTCATGATGATTGCTCGACCTCAGATGAAGACTATTGAAGATTATGGGTGATTTTGGAAGTTGTTGTGTAACTTTAGAATATATGTGAATAGCCTTGATCACTTACACAAATAAACCTTCCCAAGTCGACTTGCCCTATTGATATAGTCGACTAACCCATACTTAGTCGACTTGCCAAAAACCCCTAGTCGACTAGTTTCTTCCAAACCAAAATTCTAACTCTCTGTTTGGACTCTGAATGCAAATTAGTTGACTTGACTTTCCTACCTAGTCGACTAACAGATACCCTAGTCGACTAACCCATTTTCCAAGTCGACTAATATCAGATACAAAATTTATCCAACTCTCTGTTCTGTCTGAAACAAAAATTAGTCGACTACTCCTATTTACCAAGTCGACTAATACAGTTTATAGTCGACCAACCACTATTTTTAGTCGACTAAATTCAGTTATCCAGAAACCTATTTTTCCAACAGACATATCCCTAGTCGACTAATTGATAAACCTAGTCGACTAATAGTTGAAGTTTTGCCTAGACTAGTCGACTAACTCAGAATCCTAGTCGACTATAGGCAGTTTCTGACTGTTGGACAGTTTCTCTTATCTGATCCATTTGACAACGTTTTCCAACGTTTAAAATGTCTGAATTGGTTCCATAACTACCCTAACTGACCCTAGTCTACAGCTATAAATAGGGAAGTTATTCCTAAGGCCAATTACCAATTCTTTCCATCAGTTTTCAAAAGAAAAATTTTTAGAAACCTGAAAAACTGAATCCCTAACTTCTGTTCTTCACCAAAAGCCATTCCCTAAGTGAAGTTCTCTGAAGTTAAACTTTCCTATACTGAACCTTGTCCACTACACATTCAGTATCAAGGCTATAGGAAATCATTGTATTCATTCAAAGAAGATTTTGTACAAGGCGTCTTCTTGGAAGTAGAAGAAAGTTGTACAAGGCGTGTTCTCTTTGGTGTAAAGAGAAGTTGTGCACATTTGGCAAAGGGTGTTTGTCAAGTGGTGTACAAGGCATTTGTTGTGGGTGTACACAAGTAAAGAAAGGGAAAATCTCAAGCATTTTGCTTGGGGACTGGATGTAGGTCACAAGGACCAAACCAGGATAAATCTCCTGTGTTTGCGTTTGTATTTTCTGTTTATCTCTTGATTACTTTATTTCCTGCAAGTAGTTTGTTTAATTTTTTTATAAACACTATTCACCCCCCCCTCTAGTGTTGTGTTGCTTTGATTATAGATCCTACATTTGGTATCAGAGCAGGTTCAAGGCAACAACCATACAAGGATGGCAACGGAGTTCACATCATCCCAATTCAAAGAGGGGCATTCTACACAACGACCACCGCTATTTGACGGAACCAATTACAATTATTGGAAGTGTAGAATGAAGATCTACTTGCAGTCGATCAACTACGATCTTTGGAACATTGTAGAAGCGACGTACACCAAGCCTACAACCAACTACGACGCTTGGAATGAAGATCAAAAGAAGAATGCAAATCTTGATGCCAAGGCGATGAACGCTCTATTTTGTGCCTTAACCAAAGAAGAGTTCAATCGTGTGTCAACATCCACTTCTGCACATCAAATTTGGCATACACTTCAGGTAACACATGAAGGTACGAATAAAGTTAAAGAATCTAAAATTTCTGTTCTTGTACACAGATTTGAATTGTTCAAGATGAAGGAGAATGAAACCATATCCGAAATGGTTACAAGATTCACCGACATCACCAATACTCTTGCATCCCTTGGAAAGGACTACACTCAAGTTGAAAGAGTCCGTAAGATCCTTCGAGCACTCACACCGGAATGGGAGAAGAAGACAACCGCAATTGAAGAGGCGAACGATCTCTCCACTATGACATTAGAAAACCTAATCGGTAATCTAATGGCATATGAAGTGCAAATAGAAGAAGAAAGAAGGACGAACAACAACATCAATCCAAGAAGAAAGTTCTTGCCTTCCGTTCAACTTCAGATACGGACAATTCGGATGAAGATGAAGAAGAAATGGCCATGCTTTCAAGAAAGTTTAAAAGGTTCTTAAAACAAGGTAAGTTTAATAAGAATAAAGATACTAACGATACTCCTACTTGTTTTAAGTGTAACAAACCAGGCCACATGAAGAAGGATTGTCCATTGATGAAATCAAAAGGACACTTCAAGAACTTCAATAAGTTCAACAAGAAGAAGAAAGCCTTCCAAGCAACATGGGATGATAGCGACTCATCTTCCTCTGACGAAGAAGAAGCAACGAAAACCGCCAATATCTGCTTCATGGCCCAAGAAGATGAGGTACAAGATTATGATGAGTTATTAGAAGCTTTTAATGAATTGTTTACTAATTTCAAAAATGAAAAGATTAAAAATAAAGTTTTAATAAAGGAAAATGAAAGACTCATTCATGAAAATGCATGTTTTGTTTCTCAAACATCTTCTCTAAGTTCTCAAAATGAAGATTTTGAAAAAGTTATTGCATCTTTAAAAAAGGATAATGAAATTTTCTTAAAAGAAAATTCTTTACTTAAAAAGGAAACTATTTCTTTAAATTCTAGAATTTCTATTTTAGATAAAGACATGATTGTTTTCAAAATTGAGTATGAAGATCTTTTGAAAAATGTAACAAAGTTTAATAAAGGAAAAGAGAATTTAAATGTTTTATTATCTTCTCAAAAGATGTCTAACAATCATTTTGGTCTTGGTTTTTCAAAAGATAAGATGTATAAACCTACTCATGTTGGTATTGGATTTTCAAAAACCAATTTTGTAAAATCTACACATCTTCATAATAATAATTTTTTTGTGAAAAGAAATACTATTTCAAAAAGAATTAGATGCAAATATATATGGGTTCCTAAGAATCTTAATAATGTTGATAAAAATGTTTATATTGCATCTTATATACATGATGTGTGTAATTCTAAGAATTATGTTTATACTAACAAGTGGAAACCAAATTCCAATTGGATTTGGGTTCCTAAAGACTAATCTTTTTCGGACCCTATCATGATGGGTACCATACATATTTTTTTTTATCTTATAGGTACCTTATAAAGAAAAGTGGATACTTGATAGTGGGTGTTCCAAACACATGACCGGACATATGCAACTACTATCTTCCGTTCAAATCAAAAAGGGAGGTACAGTGATATTTGGAGACAATAACAAAGGAAAAGTTATTGGTACCGGCATAGTTGGTAACATTTCAAAACCCCTTATTGAAAATGTTCTTTTGGTAAGAGGTTTAAAACACAATCTATTAAGTATTAGTCAATTATGTGATAAGGGTTATAAAATTGTTTTTAAAAAAGATGCTTGTCTTATTTATGATACTAATATGAAAGATATTTTATTTAAAGGTTTTCGAAACAATAACATTTATGAGTTATCAATAACATGCATGTCATCTAATGATAATTTATGTCTACTTGCTTCTAATAATGATTATTTTTTATGGCATAAAAGATTTGGTCATTTGAATATGAAAACTATTTCAAAGATTTCTAAATTTGATTTAGTTAAAGGTCTTCCAAAAATTGCTTTTAAAAAGGATTATTTTTGTGATTCTTGTCAATTAGGAAAACAAGTTAAATCATCTTTTAAATCAAAGGATTTAGTTTCTACAAATAGACCTTTAGAATTATTGCATTTGGATTTATTTGACCCTACTCGTGTTTCTTCATTAAACAAGAGTAGATATGTTTTTGTCATTGTTGATGATTATTCACGTTTTTCATGGGTAATTTTCTTAAAAATAAAAATGATACTTTTGATGAATTTGTAAGTTTTTGTAAAAGAATTCAAAATCAAAAGTCTCTAAACATAGTCACTATTCGAAGTGATCATGGAGGAGAATTTGAGAATGAATCTTTTTCAAATTTCTGTGATAAGTATGGTATTACACATAATTTTGCATTTCCTAGAGCATCTCCTCAAAATGGTGTTGTAGAGAGAAAGAATAGGACTTTGCAAGAATGTGCTAGAACTATGCTTATGGATAGTAACTTACCAAAATATTTTTGGGCTGAAGCTATTGCTACTGCTTGTTATGTTTTAAATCGTGTGCTTATTCGACCTTTTTTAAATAAAACATCATATGAATTGTTTCATAATAGGATTCCAAAAGTTTCTTATTTTAAGATTTTTGGATGTAAATGCTTTATCTTAAATACAAAAGATGCTTTAGATAAATTTGATGCTAGATCCAATGAAGGTATTTTTGTTGGATACTCTACTCATAGTAAAGCATATAGAATTTTTAATAAGAAAACATTTACTATTGAAGAATCATTACATGTTAAATTTGATGAATCCTTGACTAAACCTGTTTCTAATACTTCTCCACATGATGATGATCATATCATAGATACTCCTAATGATAATATTGTTATATCTTCTGTTGATACTAACATGTCTAAGGATGAAGAGATTCCTACCGAGTTACCGAAAGCCTATGTTGAAGTAAGGAATCATCCACGAGATTTGGTGATTGGAGATATAAATCAAGGCGTTCAAACGAGATCCAAGTTGAACTACATGACACAAATTGCCTTCATTTCACTCATTGAACCGAAGAATATCAACGAAGCATGTGCGGATGATTTTTGGATAATTTCCATGCAAGAAGAGTTGAACCAATTTGTTAGAAATGATGTTTGGGATCTTGTACCACGTCCTAATGATCATCCTGTCATCGGTACCAGATGGGTCTTTAAGAACAAACTCGATGAATCCGGTGAAGTCATTAAGAACAAGGCAAGGTTAGTAGCACAAGGGTACAATCAAGAAGAAGGTATTGATTTTGATGAAACTTATGCACCAGTAGCAAGACTTGAATCTATTCGTATATTACTTGCTTTCTCATGTTTTTTGAATTTCAAACTTTATCAAATGGATATTAAAAGTGCCTTTTTAAACGGATTTATTAAAGAAACTGTTTATGTTGAACAACCTCCAGGTTTTGAACATGAAAAATTTCCAAACCATGTTTTTAAACTTAAAAAAGCTTTATATGGTTTAAAGCAAGCACCCCGTGCTTGGTATGATAGATTAAAAAGTTTTCTTTTAAATTCTGATTTTAAAATGGGAAGAGCAGATACTACTCTTTTTATTAAACATGTTAATAAAGATATCTTAATTATTCAGATATATGTTGATGATATCTTATTTGGTTCTACTAACGATAATCTTTGTCAAGAATTTTCTAAGACCATGCAGAGTGAATTTGAGATGAGCCATATGGGCGAACTTACTTACTTTCTCGGTCTACAAATAAAGCAAATGAAGGATGGAATCTTCATCTCCCAATGCAAATACGCTAAGGAACTTCTAAAGCGATTTGGCATGGAAAATTCTGGTCATAAAAATACTCCCATGAGTACGACTACTTTTTTGGACAAAGATGAAAATGGTAAGAATGTCGATCAGAAACTCTATCGAGGTATGATTGGCTCTTTACTTTATATTACTTCAAGTAGACCTGATATTATGTTTAGCGTATGCTTATGTGCTAGATATCAGTCAAATCCTAAGGAATCACATATTAAAGCAGTGAAAAGGATCTTTAGATATTTAAATAACACAATCAACTATGGTTTATTTTATCCAAAATCATGCACATTTGATTTATTATCATATAGTGATGCTGATTTTGCTGGTTGTAAATCTGATCGGAAGAGTACTAGTGGTACTTGTCACTTTTTGGGACATTCACTAGTATCATGGTTCAGTAAAAAGCAAAATTCTGTGTCATTATCAACAACCGAGGCAGAATATATTGCTGCTAGTGTTGCATGTGCACAAATTATATGGATGAAACAAACCTTACTTGATTATGGCATGACTATCACAAACTCACCTATTATGTGTGATAATACCAGTGCTATTAATTTATCTAAAAATCCTGTTCATCATTCACGTACCAAACATATTGATATTAGACATCATTTTTTACGTGATCATGCTTTAAAAGGTGACATTTCATTAACTTTTATCTCAACTGATAATCAAATTGCTGATATATTCACAAAACCTCTGAAAGAAGATACTTTTATTAAATTTAGAAGAGATTTGGGTATTTGCAATTTTTTCGATTTTTAAACATTTTTTACAGATTTTTTCAAAGGCAATTTTTTCAAAAGTTAGTCGACTTACCATGTTTATTAGTCGACTTATATAAGACTTAGTCGACCTGATTTTTCACCTAGTCGACTCCTGTAACAAACAGAAACTTCAATTTCTGATTTGTCAAAAGTTAGTCGACTATAGTAAATTACTAGTCGACTAGTCCACTTATTAGTCGACTAATATTGTCCTGTAAGTCGACTAAAACTGTGAAATTTTGTTTTCTGTTTTCGGATTTCCACTTCAAAACCCGACCCGATCTTTAAGTCAAGGATCCAATAAGGTCTATCTTTTAATCCTACCCATTGATATATTTCCAGGATTAATCCTTACCCTTGTTTCATTTCATTACCTTTCTAAAACCCTAGTTTTTCCCTCATTCTATCTTCCAGCCGAGAAGCCCTAGTCGACCAGCAGCTTTGGAGAAGAAAATCTGCAGGAGTCTTCTACAGTTGATTTCTTTCAAATTCCTCCAATTTACTTCCATATCTTGGTGTAAACTTTCCATTCTCGGTTCTTTACTTGCTTATCTACTGCTATCTTGCATCAAATTTAGTTTTCACCATGTCAAAATCAAAGAAAACTAAATTTACCCCTTCATCATCATCTTCCACTGTTGACTTTAAGAAATTCCTTAAGAATCCAGGTCTAGAAGAGGATTGCCATAGATTATCATCTTTAGACATCATTCCAGGGAGATTTGTCAAGTATGATGATTTTTACCAATATGATATCATGTCCTTTTTGAGAAATTGTGGACTGTATAATATGTTTTCTACTGAATTTAAGCAAGCATATTATCCATTCCTCATTTATCTGTTTTATACAAACTTAGCCTATGAAGATAATGAGGACGCTGTCCATCTTTACTCTTATGTTAAGGGTGTCCACTTGAAACTTTCTCCAAAAACTATTGGCCGTATCCTGTCCATACCATTTACTGGCCTCTTACTTGATGAAATCGTTATGGATGATGAGGATGTCTTAAGCCAAATCTTTCTACCTGGCCACAGATTGCCTATGACCAACAATAAACTAAAACCTATTCCACGTCTTATTGGTAGAATCCTCTCATATAATATCTGTCCCAAAACTGGTAGTTACAATTACTACTCCAGGGAATTATCCTCTTGTGTCTATGCTATTATGGCTGGACTCGAGGTTAATTGGGCTAAGATCATCTTTGATACTATGGTCAAGTATCATTCTTCATTCCTTCCTTTTGGCGCCTTTTTGACACCTATTTTTCGGAAATATCATGTTGATCTAGCTTCCGAAACTAGTGTTGTTAAAATCTTTGAACTGTTTGATAGTGCTGCCATCCACCGCATGAAACTGACTGATCCTCCTCCACAACATCCCTCTTCACCTCCACATAGTCCCACTCAAGGTCCATCTTCCTCTTCACAACCTCCTTTCAATGATCCCCCTCCAACTCAACCACCTCCATATGCTGATGCATTCTACAATTCCATGTCTGTTCAGATTGCATCTATTCAAACCCAACAACAAGCTTTGCAAGACTCTCAGTCTCAAATTCTTGAGAATCAATCTTTGTTGCTAACTCGGATGGATTCCTTTGAATCTACTCAAGCAGCGATTCTGAGTCTTCTCAAGATCCATTTCCCGCCACCTCCTCCTCCCGGATCCGAGCATTGAAGACTTTGGCGTTGGTGTTTCTTTCTGTTTTTGCTTTTGAAACTCTTATGTATTTTCTGTTTTTTATTTAAAGACTATGTCAGTTTTTGTTTTCAAGACTATGTATTTTCTCTTTTTGTTAATGACAAAGGGGGAGAATTTTATGTTATGTGTTATGTTAAATGTTCTGTTACATGTTCTGTTACATGTTATGTGATATGTGTATCTGTGTGTTCTTTGTGTTCATGTTACATATATTCTGAATGTTACATATATTCTGAAAAATCTGCATGTATTGCAACTTTGTGACAAAATCAAGGACTTTTGACATATATATGTTATGGATACTGACATTGAATGTTACATATATTCTGAAAAATCTGCATGTATTGCAACTTTGTGACAAAATCAAGGACTTTTGACATATATATGTTATGGATACTGACATATGACCATGCAGGTGCAACTTAACATTTTCTGCAGGGGCAATATATTTTTTTTATAACCTAGTTACTGCAGTGGAGTTTTGTTGCAGGGGGAGCCATCATAAACATAAGTTGTCATCATCAAAAAGGGGGAGAATGTTGAAGCCTAACAAGTTCAAGATGTTGAAGCCTATCAAGTTGCTAGATTTTGATGATGGACAAGTATTTCTACCTCATGATGATTGCTCTACCTCAGATGAAGACTATTGAAGATTATGGGTGATTTTGGAAGTTGTTGTGTAACTTTAGAATATATGTGAATAGCCTTGATCACTTACACAAATAAACCTTCCCAAGTCGACTTGCCCTATTGATATAGTCGACTAACCCATACTTAGTCGACTTGCCAAAAACCCCTAGTCGACTAGTTTCTTCCGAACCAAAATTCTAACTCTCTGTTTGGACTCTGAATGCAAATTAGTCGACTTGACTTTCCTACCTAGTCGACTAACAGATACCCTAGTCGACTAACCCATTTTCCAAGTCGACTAATATCAGATACAAAATTTATCCAACTCTCTGTTTCTGTCTGAAACAAAAATTAGTCGACTACTCCTATTTACCAAGTCGACTAATACAGTTTATAGTCGACCAACCACTATTTTTAGTCGACTAAATTCAGTTATCCAGAAACCTATTTTTCCAACAGACATATCCCTAGTCGACTAATTGATAAACCTAGTCGACTAATAGTTGAAGTTTTGCCTAGACTAGTCGACTAACTCAGAATCCTAGTCGACTATAGGCAGTTTCTGACTGTTGGACAGTTTCTCTTATCTGATCCATTTGACAACGTTTTCCAACGTTTAAAATGTCTGAATTGGTTCCATAACTACCCTAACTGACCCTAGTCTACAGCTATAAATAGGGAAGTTATTCCTAAGGCCAATTACCAATTCTTTCCATCAGTTTTCAAAAGAAAAATTTTTAGAAACCTGAAAAACTGAATCCCTAACTTCTGTTCTTCACCAAAAGCCATTCCCTAAGTGAAGTTCTCTGAAGTTAAACTTTCCTATACTGAACCTTGTCCACTACACATTCAGTATCAAGGCTATAGGAAATCATTGTATTCATTCAAAGAAGATTTTGTACAAGGCGTCTTCTTGGAAGTAGAAGAAAGTTGTACAAGGCGTGTTCTCTTTGGTGTAAAGAGAAGTTGTGCACATTTGGCAAAGGGTGTTTGTCAAGTGGTGTACAAGGCATTTGTTGTGGGTGTACACAAGTAAAGAAAGGGAAAATCTCAAGCATTTTGCTTGGGGACTGGATGTAGGTCACAAGGACCGAACCAGGATAAATCTCCTGTGTTTGCGTTTGTATTTTCTGTTTATCTCTTGATTACTTTATTTCCTGCAAGTAGTTTGTTTAATTTTTTTTATAAACACTATTCACCCCCCCTCTAGTGTTGTGTTGCTTTGATTATAGATCCTACAACATGTTATCATCTTCTACCTCGGATTCGGTAGTTACCTCAAGGGGGTCATCCCCTTGGACCATAAAGCATGCGTTGGAGGTGTCGCTTCCAACGTCTGAATCGCTCCCGGCATAGTATAGATCCTTTTCGCCAAAGGAGGTGATGATGTTCCAAGCTATAAAAGCCGAATCAATGTTAGCAACCCTAAATAAGTAATCATCATTTAGGGTACTGTAACACCCCATTCCCAGTATACGTGCACAGTTACGTATCCTGATTTTTGGTGCATTTTATTATTATTATTTTATTTTATTTTATTTTATTTTATTTTCGGCTATTTAAATACTTACTCATATAGCAATACTGCATGATTTGATCTGTTTGGTATTCAGATTTGACTAATTTTAGTTTCAAATATTATTTTAATATTCTAGATTTTTCATGATTTTCTGGAATTTTTCGGAATTAAATTGTAGATCTTCAAAACCGGTATCGGCCAGTATCACTGGTTGATTCCAGGAATTTTAATTTGCTATTGGAACCAAAATTCCGGATTCTGCTTTCACATTCCTTCTTAGAATTATGTTTTCTTCCTTTGGGCATTTTCTGGGAATTTTCAGATTTTATCGAAAATTCAGCCTACCCGGTGTAGACACCGATCCCAGTATATTCCAAGATTTTTATTTTGAAAATGAGACAGAATTTCTGGAAACCGATTTCACCAAAAGTCATTTCATAATATTTATGATTTTTGTGAATTTATGGATAGCTTTCTGAGATACTTCAATTTTTGGTCATTCCTGGAGTTTTCGGTAATTTCCCAGATACCGAGAATTTATCCAAGTTTTCCACTTTTCTCTTTTTCCATTTTTTCTCTCTCCTTCCTCTGACACGAGTTGACCAATTTGAGTTCATCATTAAATGCAGTGATCCTCTCCATCCCCCTCCACGTTGCATTTAATGCTTATGGGCTAAATCAACTCAAGTCCAACCACCCATGTCCTTTTGTCTTTTCTTTGAAACGCACTTCTGCGTTTTCTACTGGACGCAGCCATTGAATCCCGCGTTTGGCTCCTTTTTGCCTAGACGCAGCTTTGAGAACGCACCATTCTTTGGGGGAAAGTGAGAGTGGCTCATATTATATTATTTTCCCCCTTCTATATATATATGCACTCCCATCTTCTCTCTCATTATTTTCCTTCATCTCTTTTGTTTCCAGCAAGCTCCAACAGCCAACTCAACCACCAAGCTCCCTTGGCCTGCCATCACTGATTGGTATCCAATATTGCATATTTTACATCATAATTCCCATGCATATTACAAATAAATATGTGATTTTTACTCCTCTTCTCTACATATTTGCAGGTACACACTTAAAGGAGAGATATCCAAATAATCACTTAATTAACCATAATTAAGTGATTAATCAAGATTAAAGATAAAGCCAAGTTCAAATCCCAGATCCAGAGAAATCCGCGCAACAAACGAAGATTCCAGATATACCACGTGGCTAACAACCTTGTAACTGATCTTCAACAGAAAGATCTGGCTCAACGGCCAGGATCTTGCCGCGATCCGCGGCTTGGGCGCGGCAATCTTGGGGTTGTTTAGATCCAGATTTTGTGGCAACAAACTAGGCTCTCGAAGGTTCTCTCCCATGCTATAAATACTCCACCTTCACCTGCGAGCAAAGACTGATCAGAGAAGAGAGAGATTAGTGTAAAGCTTGTAATTTTGTTAGTTTTTCTTTAGGATTTTTAGCTCTCTATGATCTTCTCTTCCCTAGAATTCAATGTAAAAGAGAGTGATTGTGAGGGAGAGAGCTTGTGTAATCAAGGGTGACACTTGAAGCAACAAGGATTGATCCATCCTCCTTCCTCTACTTGAAGCTTGGTTCTAGTTCTATGTGCTTTCTTTAATTGCTTTCTTTATTGCTTTGTTTACTTCTTGCAATTTACTTCATGCTTTCTTGTATTTTTCTTATGGCTTGTTGTAGCTAATTCCTTCTCCATGTACTAGTTTACCACTAGCTTAGCCTTCTTCACTAACTCATGGGTGTTTGCTTGATTTCATCTTGCAAGTTGTATGATCTTCTCTTCTCCGATGGTTAAACCACCGTCTTGCAAGTGAGAAAGTAATTAGGTCAACACGCGAGACGAATCCTACGCTAATGGAGTGACAACATTAGGCAAGCATTCGCTATCAAGGAGTCTAGTAAGTCTTGGCAAGCTAGTAAGGTAAGCTAGTCATGGATTGCTTTCTTTAAGTTTTCTTTCCTTTCTTGTGAATAACCCAATCCCAATCTTGATTTCTTTTCCGACAATTTCCACCATGAACATATCCACTTTTTCTTTTAGTTTCTTTTACATTTGATTCACTAAGTTTATAAGCAAGAGAAGAATACTCGTTTGTTCACTTCACTACCACACGTTAAAGCTTCCATCGCGAGCTCTCCCTGAGAATCGACTCGGTATAGCCTTATGCTATAACGGAGATAAGAAAGGGTACATCAAATACATTTGCTTAATAATAAACACACCTTCTTAGTCTAATCAAAATGGCGCCGTTGCCGGGGAGAGCAACGTTCTTTTTGGTTTAAAGTGAAGTACTAAACGATTCTTCTTCTCTGTTTGCAGGTTACAGGTAAAGAAACAGGAAAATATTCATTGCAGTCACATATAAGTGGACCTGGGCCTCTGCTCTTGAAAGCAGAGACCAGGATCCCTCCAAAGTGCCGCGTTCCCACGGCAAAAGCCGCGCGGCCGCGGCACAGAGGAGTTCACTTCTGACAAATTTTCTGCAGGGGCTTCAGATCTGCAAAATACATCTGCTGCTATACTTGAAATCCTGTATTTTTCACCATATACCTGCTTAATAAAAAACAGTAAAAAGTTGGTTGAATTGTTAAAAATTGTTTAGACACTTGCATTTTAGGCACGTGTCTCTTCAATTCTTTACTTTTACTGTTGAAGAGTGCTGGAGGCAAGGTACGTGTTTGCATTGCATTTAGACTAGGACAAACTCCTTGCTTGATTTTCATGCTTTGAGTGTATCCTAGCTATATTTCTTGTACACTTGCACAATTCAAATTTAAGGGTATACCCGTAAATAAGATAAGGTGGGGGAGGTCATTACCCTTTCCTTAGCCCGAAAATCATTTTCCCAAGCACTCACTAACCCAAGCCTAATTTAATAAAAAGTAGACGTTGGCCCTAGGGACATCTCGGACTCACTTAGGAGATTATCCTAAGGGGGAAAAGTGTTGGAAGTTAACTCTTGCAAAATCGGTGTCTAGGAAAGGGGTTGAGGGCCGAAAGCCCGAAGGTTGCTGGTTACTTAATTAAGGAACGTCTTCAGACGGAAAACCTCCCACCAACCTTACCCTTCCCTGGCTGATTAGCTTGTGGTTAGAGTCTACACCAAACCTCCCGTGGACAGTCTATCAGTTAGGAGTCGTCTAGGTCTAAGTCTACCCTAACTTAGGTTAGAATTTTTTTTTCTTTTGTTTGTTTGTTTGTTTGTTTTTGTTTGTGATTGTGTGATATGGCCTTCAACAATTCTTTCAATAATAATCCATATTTCACACCATCTCCATATTCGGATAATTCCAACCCGGTGTTTTACAATATGCACCAACCAAATACACCGGGTTGGCCTTATCCGAATCAATATGACTCATACCCCCCATCTAACAATTATAATGTCCAAAATAATTTCAACTCTTCATCGAGTCATTGGGGATTCCAGTCCCCCGAGTTTAATTATCAACCTCCTTGTCCACCATATTCACCTTGTCCACAATATTCATTTCCCGAGTCCACTTCATATACTCCTTTTTCTGAACCACCATTTGAAGAAAAATCTGAGTTACAAAGGAGTATAGAAGCCAATTTACAGAGAGTCGAGCAACAACTTCAAAAACCATTTGTCTCTCCAATTCCACAGTATTTTCAAGAGTCTTACTCAGTTCCACCTTTTCCTAATGGACAACCACTTGTCAAGGAAACGAGTAAAGATTTCTTGTGTGAGTCCACTCTTCCATCATCACACATTTGTGACTCACACTATTCACAAAATTTCCAATTTCAAGATTCCTATACTCCCATTCTAGAGCAGCCATCTGTAGACCTATCACATCTAGAAAAGAGTATAGACATCTTGCAAGAGTCTTTCTTACAATATCAAACAACACGTGCCGAGTCTTTCAATAGTGTGAAAGAACAATTGGATAACCTTCTTAGGAAAGAGGAAACTCTATCCTATCAACATTTGACTAATCCAATTATACCACACTCTATTGATATGACTCAAGACTCTTGTCATCTTGGAAATCCAGATTCAATTTCAGCACACTCACCTAAACTTGTCCAAACTTCAGATCCAATTGATACATTGGCAAGTTTTTCATTTCCTAAAATTGAACTTGTCCAAACGTCAAATCCCATTGACATTTTGGCAAGTTTTTCATCTCCTAAAACTAAACTTGTTCAAACTTCAAATTTAATTGACGTTTTGGCAAGTTTTCCTTTTTCTGAAATTGAACTGGAACATGAACATGATCCTAAACTTTCACTTGATGATTCCAATCTACTTCCTGATTCAATCATGACTTCCATATCCTTACCTGTTTTCAATCCATTTCCAAAGTCAGAATTGAATCCAGTACCTATCCATTGTGAAATTGAATCACCAATATTTTATGATGATCACATTGAACTTGACCAATTCCATACTTCTGAAAATCCCATTGATAAATTGGCAAGTTCACATTTTTCTGAAATTGAATTACATAAGGAATGTGATCTTGAACTCCAACTTCGTGATTCAATCCTTTTTCCTGATTCCATAATGACTCCGGTATCTTTACCTCACTTCAATCCTTTTCCGGAGCCGACATTGAATCCAGTCCCAATTCACAATGAAGTTGAATCACCCATCTTTAAGGATCATGTCGAACTTGCCCAATTCTACACTTCTGAAGATTCAATTGACATTTTGGCAAGTTCTCCATTTTGTGGAATTGAACTAAATGAGATATGTGACCTAGATTTGCACATCTGTGATCCAGTTCAAATCCCTGAATCATTATTGACTCCGGTTATATTACCCAATTTGAGTAACCTTCTAGAGTCAGTATTGATTCCCATCCTTCCTGAACTTGAATCACCAATTTTTGATAGTCACATTCCATTGTTGGACAATACATGTGGACTTGAGTTTTCATTTCTTGACTTGGACCAAATTTCTGAACTACCTTCGACTCTTGAACCATCACTTGACTTCATTCAATTCCCTGAGTCAGTTCCCGTCCGTCCTGAGTCCAAGTCAACTGTTTTATCATGTCATATACCATTCTGGGACAAGGAAATTGATAAATTTGACTCTGAAATTATTAGGAAAATCTTAAAATTAGATGGGGTCATGTACATAATTAAAATAACACATGCATACATTATTTTAGTGGGTCATATTTCTGAGATTTCTGGTGGGTTCCTGAAAACCCAAAGAAAAGATGATTGGACCATGTTCCGTGGACCAATCAGACCACCACCGGAACCACCACCTTAAGGTAATTTTTGTTCCTTCCCTTTCCATTTTGTTTCATGCATACATATACTATGATGCATTGAGGACAATGCATGAGATAAGTGTGGGGGAGGGTTTACTAACATAGAGTTTTTTAGATTTTCTTTCTTTTACACTTCTTTGAAAAATATAAAAAAAAATATAATAAAAAATAAAAACTTTTTGAAATAAGAGATAAAGTTTTGATCTATTTTTAAGAAAATTAAGATGTATCTTAGAGATTAAGAAAGCCTTAATTATGACATCTTAAACCTAGTTGAAATAATAGATCTTGTTTGAAATTATAGGATAAGTAAGTAAAATTGGTGAGATATTTTTATCTTGAATTTTTTGCCTTAGATAATATGCACTTCACACTTACACATTTCTTGGGATGGAGACAAAGACCAAAAATGCCATATAAATAAAAAAAAGAAAAAAAAAATATAAATAAAACATCACCTATTAAGCTGGATAACTATGCCTCAAGAAGCATGGTTACTCACGCCTAACGGTGATCTCACTTATTAAGCTGGATAATTGTGCCTCAAGAAGCATGATTATTCACGCCTAACGGTGATTATAAATAATCCCCTTTAGTTTTGTGGCCTTTTTCACTCGAGACCTTAAACCTGAGGGATGTTTTCTCATCTGGTGCCCTAAGACCTTCTGGTTTGGGAGTCATCGGTTAAAGGCTCGCTACATGGGTGAACTAGAAAGCCTAAACTAAGGGAAGAAAAAAGAGAAAAAGAAAATAAATATATAAATGGCTTGATGATTGGAGTTGAAATCCCAGAAATTTTCACTGAGCACGGTGTGCATATTATCTAGGTTTTATGAAAGATAAAATATTCAATCCAATTTTGAATTCTTACCTTAATTAAAGACAAGATCTTGCATGGATACTAAGTTTAAGGAAGAATGATTATAGGTGGACTTATGACCTAGGATCACTTATATTTTTGCAAAAATAGTTTAAAAACTTGTCTCTTATTCAAAATGCGTTTTCAAAATACTAACATTTGTCTTCTTTCTTTATGGATTTTGTGGGTGTAATCCGCTGAAAACCCTCAGGAGACAACACTCCTCCTCTAGGGTAACCTAGAGGTTTAACGGCTTGTTGCACATGCTCAGTGCAATCGCGTCACCTGCGAAAGTGGTGTAAATAAATTGTTAGTCTAGATTTTCTTTTTCTTTGTTTTGCTCGGGACGAGCAAAAGAATAAGTGTGGGGGTGTGATTGGTATCCAATATTGCATATTTTACATCATAATTCCCATGCATATTACAAATAAATATGTGATTTTTACTCCTCTTCTCTACATATTTGCAGGTACACACTTAAAGGAGAGATATCCAAATAATCACTTAATTAACCATAATTAAGTGATTAATCAAGATTAAAGATAAAGCCAAGTTCAAATCCCAGATCCAGAGAAATCCGCGCAACAAACGAAGATTCCAGATATACCACGTGGCTAACAACCTTGTAACTGATCTTCAACAGAAAGATCTGGCTCAACGGCCAGGATCTTGCCGCGATCCGCGGCTTGGGCGCGGCAATCTTGGGGTTGTTTAGATCCAGATTTTGTGGCAACAAACTAGGCTCTCGAAGGTTCTCTCCCATGCTATAAATACTCCACCTTCACCTGCGAGCAAAGACTGATCAGAGAAGAGAGAGAGATTAGTGTAAAGCTTGTAATTTTGTTAGTTTTTCTTTAGGATTTTTAGCTCTCTATGATCTTCTCTTCCCTAGAATTCAATGTAAAAGAGAGTGATTGTGAGGGAGAGAGCTTGTGTAATCAAGGGTGACACTTGAAGCAACAAGGATTGATCCATCCTCCTTCCTCTACTTGAAGCTTGGTTCTAGTTCTATGTGCTTTCTTTAATTGCTTTCTTTATTGCTTTGTTTACTTCTTGCAATTTACTTCATGCTTTCTTGTATTTTTCTTATGGCTTGTTGTAGCTAATTCCTTCTCCATGTACTAGTTTACCACTAGCTTAGCCTTCTTCACTAACTCATGGGTGTTTGCTTGATTTCATCTTGCAAGTTGTATGATCTTCTCTTCTCCGATGGTTAAACCACCGTCTTGCAAGTGAGAAAGTAATTAGGTCAACACGCGAGACGAATCCTACGCTAATGGAGTGACAACATTAGGCAAGCATTCGCTATCAAGGAGTCTAGTAAGTCTTGGCAAGCTAGCAAGGTAAGCTAGTCATGGATTGCTTTCTTTAAGTTTTCTTTCCTTTTCTTGTGAATAACCCAATCCCAATCTTGATTTCTTTTCCGACAATTTCCACCATGAACATATCCACTTTTTCTTTTAGTTTCTTTTACATTTGATTCACTAAGTTTATAAGCAAGAGAAGAATACTTGTTTGTTCACTTCACTACCACACGTTAAAGCTTCCATCGCGAGCTCTCCCTGAGAATCGACTCGGTATAGCCTTATGCTATAACGGAGATAAGAAAGGGTACATCAAATACATTTGCTTAATAATAAACACACCTTCTTAGTCTAATCAATCACCACCACCCACCCAAATCCATTTTCTCCATCACCAATTCCTCCACCTTCTTCTCCTCCATCTCCTTCACCATTTCCAAACAACTAACTCCATCTTCTTCAACCTCTTTCACCAAGAGACACCAAAAGAACCCTTCACCTCCACAAAACTTCATCACCATCTCCACCACCACCTGTACCACCGTAGCCTCCACCGAGCATACCATCTTCACCCCCTCGTCAACCTCTTTTCGGCGGACTATAGCTTCATTCCCCGCAACGCCATTTGCAAAATCTCGTTTTGCCATATTGAGTTGGACTTGCACCATCAACCTTTACCTTCTCTTGTGGAGACCGGCCACTCCTTTGGATTGGGGCCGTGTTCTTCTTCGTTGACAGGATTCTAGGCCGGTGCCCTCCTTTTGGTTTGGGACCGAGCTTCATCACCGTAGATTTCCCGGTAATCGTTCGCGATTGTTCCGGTGATTGTTTTGGTGATTAACTTGGCAAAGGACTCATCTTCTTCACTTGGCACTCTTGCTGGACTTTGGACGCATTTTAGGCGAGTAATTCTACTCGCCAAGACTTGGACATTTTCTATAACTTGTAATATTATCTACAAAACACTTAACAGAATCTTGCTTCCTGATCTGCACCCTGTTAGTCGACTATTCCTTCTTTATAGTCGACTAGACCCCTCTATTAGTCGACTAATCCTTCTCCCTAGTCGACTAACCTTCCTGAGACGCGAATCTGGGAAACGCGCCTCTTGGAAACGCGGCCTTGTGGGACGCGACCATGTGAGACGCGACCTTGAGAGACGCGCCCTTTTCCTGAAACGCCGCCTACTCTTTCATCCCTTGTTGGCTAACTCTTTCTGGTGAGACGCGGACTTGTGAAACGCGGATTCATGAGACGCGGACTTGTGGCAAGACGCGGGCTTGTGAAACGCGACTTCGTGAGACGCCGTTTTGCGAAACGCAGCAGACTAGTCGACTACCCTAACACCTTAGTCGACTAACCCTTTTTCTGAAAACGCTGATTTCCTGAAACGCCACCCTACTAGTCGACTTACCCTTTCTCTACAGTCGACTAACTCTTTTATTAGTCGACTAGTCATCTTCCCTAGTCGACTAATCTTGGCTGATTACTTTGGTTAATCGTTTTCTTGGGAATAAGTCTTATACTTGGAACATGCATTATATATTGTTACTTCATGACTTGTTACTTGGTGAATATCACCTCTTATCATGCTATCTCTTGACACCAAGCATGATACACTTGACTCTTATAATTATCACGATAACGGGAATGATGACCTGACATCTTGATAGTACAACTGTACTCCTGATACACATGTGATACATTATAGTACGAACCAGTACTCCTGATATACCTGTATTCATGACATTCCTGACTTGTTCTTGCTCATTCCCGGAATCTGATAAATCATCTAATAAATCATAATGAGTCAACTTGCATCGGGACGGGGGAAATATGCGGCTATCAATATGTGTTCGTGTTTACAGTGGTATTAGGTATGTTGTGCAACTAAATTTCCGGTCTGACCTGTGGGCCTCCAGGGGACCGAGGGGAGTGCTGGCTCCCTCATTCCTGGTACCATCATGATAAGGGCATACAATAAGTCCCTCCTGTTTGCCTTGCGGCGGGTTCCGTCACCAAGCAACGGAACAATCCTGGGCCGTGGTCCCGGGTATGTACGGGACCCACTGTAAACATAGTTCGTTGATACCCCCGCTGGTTTCCAATAACAACCTTGCTTTACTCGGATATGGATCTATGTGTGCTGGGACGCTAGTTCACATAGCTAGATATCAGGGTAAGACGAGTAATAATAATAATAAAAGACGTTAACTGTGGTTGTTGTATGCGCTTGGATTACGGTGACATGAGATGAAGGTATATAGATGAGGGTTTCCTTGTTTGGATTATCCCCTCGAAGTACTGGTCTCATGGAGCTGTAGCCTAAGCTTATACAATGCCCTTACGTTTATAACATGCTATGCTCCTTTTACTTGCTGGATGATTATTCTTGATATTGTACCAACTTTCGTACTCTTATCTCTTATGCCACTCGGCTGCAACCTGATCACTTGTTTGGGAGGTCCTGACTCCCTTGAATTTGTATGTTCAGGTTCCGAATCTTGGATCGAGGTGGAGCCTTCTGTGGAAGATCAAGCTTTCCTTTCCGAGCAAGTTGACTAGTCTCGGTTTCTGTTGTACCTGACCTTCCTTTTGAGCTCGCGGGATCCCCTTTCAACTCGTGAGCATATTGTAATTATATTGTAAATCGTACTTTTGTACTTGGCTGTGATATATGATGCATGTGATATGTAAGAGTATGTCACAACTTGTGATAACCTTGTATAATTGTATTTCTTGTGTTGGCATATGAATGGACGCTACGCTTTGTCGTACTCTGATTCTTGCTTGTACTGATGCTTAGCGTATATACGTGAGGGTACTTCTGACCTGCGTATGTACGTTACAGTAACGTCCCCGTACCCGTGGGATCGGGGCGTTACAGGTTGGTATCAGAGCCCAGGCTCTCACACCTATAGTACAATCAAGCAGCAAATTAATGGAATTTGCCATTGCCAACTACAATGTACAAGTTATCTTGTCCTTCTTGATTCCTTTCCTTGTGTCCTAAAATCCTTCCATCTTTCCAGTTTCCAGTCTCCTTTTTACCAACATAAGTATGGATAGAAGGACGGGTCGTAGCAACCCCGGACAAGCATCAAATGGACCCGCGGGAGAGAATGTTGAGATTCTTAGGGTTATCCAGACTATGATGGAGAATCAGCAACAGCAGACGGAACTCCTTCGGCAAGAGTTAGTAACTCCCAAGGAACAAAGGCCGGGGAACGTGTCAGACTTTAGGCGGTTGCAACCAGCAATATTCACGGGAGGAGAGAAACCGCTAGATGCTGAGCAATGGCTGATTGACACCACAGATCTCTTGAACGCAGCCCGTGTCCCAAAAGAAAATCAAGTGGAAGTCGCCAAAATTCAACTTAAGGATGTAGCCAGGACCTGGTGGCTAGCTGAAGAAGCAAGACTAGAAAAACCTGTCACTTGGGACCAGTTTTCCCAAAGCTTCTATAGTAGATTCTTCCCCGCCACAGCACAGAAAGAGATGGAGGAACAGTTCATCCGACTTCAACAATGGAACCGGTCTGTGGATGAGTATGCCGCTGAGTTCTTGAGGCTGAGCCGCTTCGCTCCATATATGGTGGCTGATGAAGAAAAGCGGGCGAGTAGGTTCCAACAGGGTTTGCGAATGGACATTCAAATCCTCTTGATGCCCCAGCAGCTGAAAACGTATTCCCAAGTCCTCACCATAGCTCGGGAGGTGGAGCGAGGTCTGGAGAAAGGGAAATCTAATATGATGAGGAACCAGGCCATGAAGAGGCCATTTCCACAAGCAGGGAGAGGAGGTCCATTCAGAACAGCGAGAGTCCCAGCCATGAGACGGCCATTCCGACCAGCTCCCTTTCCAGTAACCCAACCATTCTTCTTTTGTAGTTATTGCCAGAAACCAGGTCACTCCCGATAGAATTGCCGTAGGGCAAATGGGTTATGCCTGGTATGTGGTTCCCGAGATCATTCAATGGAAGTCTGTCCCCACAAAAGAACAGAGATGGTCAACCAAGCATTGCCAGCACTTCCAGGGCCAGATGGACAGAGGAACCAAGGACCAATGGTTAGGAGAGCCCTTCCCCCTCCCCCACAGCAAGTTATCCGCCCAGTCCAGAGGGGAGTTAGAGCTGCAGCAGGTCGTGGAAGAGGACGAGCTTACAACCTGACAGCGGAAGAGGCCGAAACTTCTGGAGAAGTGGTAACAGGTAAGATCAGGGTACACTCGAAGCCCGTTCTTGCCCTCTTTGATTCGGGTGCATCTCATTGTTACATATCTGATCGTTTGTTGCCTTGCATTATATACCTGTTCGAACTTTAGACCACCAATGGGAGATTAGTACAGGGAATGGAGTAGTCGTATCTACTAAGGTTGTATTGATTGCCCTGTAGAACTCTGTAACAGGACCTTGGCCATAGATATGCTCGTACTAGATACTAGAGGGTACGACATAATCTTAGGCATGACTTGGCTCAGTAAATACCATGCAGTCATTGATTGTCGAAGCAAGAAAGTAATTTTCAGAATACCGCTTCAGCCTGAGTTCCAATTTGAAGGAGAACACAAACCTGTCAAGGAAAAAGTACAGATGACTGCTGGTGAGATCCAGAAAAAGAGAGTACCAGTTTGGAATGAGTTTCCAGAAGTATTTAGGGAAATCTCAGGGCTTCCACCTGACAGGACGATTGAGTTTTCTATTGATACCCTTCCAGGTACAGTTCCGATATCCAAAGCTCCATACAGAATGGCGCCCACTGAGTTGGAGATTCTAAAGAAACAGCTGCAAGAATACTCTGACAAAGGATTGATTAGACCAAGTGCTTCACCATGGGGAGCTCCAGTGCTATTAGCCCACAAGAAAGACGGTGGTAAGAGATTGTGTATAGACTACAGAGAGTTAAACAAGGTTACCATCAAGAATAAATACCCCTTACCAAGAATTGATGATCTGTTTGACCAACTTCATGGAGCTCGAGTATTCTCAAAATTGGATTTGCAATCAGGTTATCATCAGCTAAAGGTAAAGAAAGAAGATGTTCCGAAGACAGCATTCAGGACTCGTTATGGCCATTATGAGTTTCTAGTTATGCCCTTCGGAGTCACCAATGCCCCCGTAGTTTTCATGGATTTGATGAACAGAGTGTTCTCATCATATTTGGATCAATTTGTGGTTGTTTTCATAGATGACATCTTGATCTATTCGAAGAACGACAGAGAGCATGCAGACCACTTGAGAATAGTGTTACAGACTCTCCAACAGGAACAACTTCATGCTAAGCAAAGCAAGTGTGAATTCTGGTTAAATAGTGTGGCCTTCCTTGGACACATAATTTCGGAAGAAGGAATTTCAGTAGACCCCAGTAAAATTCAGGCAGTAAAGGACTGGCCAATTCCAAGGACAGTAACAGAAATTAAGAGTTTTATTGGATTAGCCGGATATTACAGGCGCTTCGTCCAAGATTTTTCTAAGATTGCAGCCCCGTTAACGAAGCTCACCCGGAAAGGAGAAAAATATATATGGACCGAGGAATGTGCTACAGCATTTGAGCAATTAAAGGAAAGACTCATTACAGCTCCAGTCTTGAAGACTCCCTCAGGAACAGGAGGAATGGTTATATTCAGTGATGCATCCGGGAAAGGCTTAGGGTGTGTATTAATGCAGCATGGTCATGTCATAGCTTATGCATCCAGGCAACTGAAACCACATGAGAGGAATTACCCAACTCATGACTTAGAGCTGGCAGCTGTAATATTCGCATTGAAGATCTGGAGACATTATCTTCTGGGAGACAAGGTGTTAATCTACACAGATCACAAGAGTCTAAAGTATATTTTCACGCAGAAGGAATTAAACATGAGACAGAGACGGTGGCTTGAATTGATGGCAGATTATGACATAGACTTACAGTATCATCCGGGCAAAGTCAACACAGTACCAGATGCATTGAGCAGGAAGCCAGAAAATAGAATGCTAGTACGACTCACACAACAGAAGGAGTTGATTCAGGATATCATAAAATTGGACTTAATGATAGTGCAAGGAATCGATAAGATAGGACAGTTGATGACCTTTCAGATCCAGCCGACCCTGATGGATGAGATTAAGGAAGCTCAGAAAGAAGACCCCAGATTATAGAAATTCAGAGCTCAGATAGAAGCTGGATTGAGAACTGACCTCCGTATTCATTCGGACAATGCCTTATATTTTGGTAATAGAATTTGTGTTCCCCAAGGAGAAGTTCGACAGAAAATTTTGGCAGAGGCACATAGTTCGGCTTATTCCATGCACCTAGGAGGAAATAAGATGTATCAAGATTTGAAACAGAAGTTTTGGTGGAATGCTATGAAGAGGGAGATAGCCCAGTATGTGGCCAAGTGCTTAGTTTGCCAACAGGTAAAGATAGAACACCAGAGAACAGCTGGACTTCTTCAACCCTTACCAATACCCGAATGGAAGTGGGAACATATCACCATGGATTTTGTTACAGCACTACCCCGCAGTTCTAAGGGTAACAATGCAGTATGGGTGATCGTTGACCGTCTCACAAAATCAGCTCACTTCTTACCATTCAGAGTAGGTCAGTCAACAGAAGTTCTGGCAGACAAATATATGAGAGAAATAGTTCGTCTACACGGAGTTCCAGTTAGCATTGTATCAGATAGAGACACAAGATTCCGATCACATTTCTGGGAAAGTCTCCAAGAAAATTTAGGAACTCGTCTGAAATTCAGTACTTCATATCACCCCCAGACAGACGGACAATCTGAACGGACTATCCAGATCCTTGAAGACATGTTACGAGCCTGCATGATAGAATTTAAAGGGTCATGGAAAGACTACATTCATTTGGTGGAATTTTCTTATAATAACAGCTATCAGGCCAGTATCAAAATGGCACCATATGAGGCATTGTATGGCAGGAAATGCAGATCACCGATATGTTGGGACGAAGTCGGCGAAAGAAGACTTATGGGACCAGACATTCTAGTTCAGACAACAAACAAAGTCCGAATTATCAGAGATCATCTCCGGCAGCACAGAGCCGACAGAAGAGTTGGGCTGACACAAATAGAAGACCCTTGGAATTCAAATCAGGTGATCATGTATTTTTGAAGATATCACCCACAAAAGGGGTAATCCGGTTCGGTACTCGTGGAAAACTTAGTCCGAGATACATCGGCCCATTCGAAATTTTGGATCGTGTGGGAGATGTGTCTTACCGATTGGCATTACCTCCATCTTTAGAAGGAGTACACAATGTATTCCATGTATCACAGTTGAGGAGGTATGTCAAGGATGAGAGTCACATTCTAGATCACTCCGAACTGGAACTACAGTCAGATCTATCTTATAAAGAGCAACCGATGGCCATCCTGGACAAAAGTATCAAGACTCTGAAGAATAGGGCAATACCATTAGTATTGGTTTCTTGGAATAGGCATGTGCCAGGAGAAGCCACATGGGAACGGGAGGACGTTATTCGTGAGCAATACCCTCAACTATTTTCAACTTAGTTGGTAAAACCCTTCCTCCTATTCTCTCTCTACCGTCATCTTCCCCTTCCTGAAATTTCGAGGACGAAATTTTTGTAAGGTGGATAGAGTGTAACACCCCATTCCCAGTATACGTGCACAGTTACGTATCCTGATTTTTGGTGCATTTTATTATTATTATTTTATTTTATTTTATTTTATTTTCGGCTATTTAAATACTTACTCATATAGCAATACTGCATGATTTGATCTGTTTGGTATTCAGATTTGACTAATTTTAGTTTCAAATATTATTTTAATATTCTAGATTTTTCATGATTTTCTGGAATTTTTCGGAATTAAATTGTAGATCTTCAAAACCGGTGTCGGCCAGTATCACTGGTTGATTCCAGGAATTTTAATTTGCTATTGGAACAAAATTCCGGATTCTGCTTTCACATTCCTTCTTAGAATTATGTTTTCTTCCTTTGGGCATTTTCTGGGAATTTTCAGATTTTATCGAAAATTCAGCCTACCCGGTGTAGACACCGATCCCAGTATATTCCAGGATTTTTATTTTGAAAATGAGACAGAATTTCTGGAAACCGATTTCACCAAAAGTCATTTCATAATATTTATGATTTTTGTGAATTTTTGGATAGCTTTCTGAGATACTTCAATTTTTGGTCATTCCTGGAGTTTTCGGTTATTTCCCAGATACCGAGAATTTATCCAAGTTTTCCACTTTTCTCTTTTTCCATTTTTTCTCTCTCCTTCCTCTGACGTGAGTTGACCAATTTGAGTTCATCATTAAATGCAGTGATCCTCTCCATCCCCCTCCATGTTGCATTTAATGCTTATGGGCTAAATCAACTCAAGTCCAACCACCCATGTCCTTTGTCTTTTCTTTGAAACGCACTTCTGCGTTTTCTACTGGACTCAGCCATTGAATCCCGCGTTTGGCTCCTTTTTGCCTAGACGCAGCTTTGAGAACGCACCATTCTTTGGGGGAAAGTGAGAGTGGCTCATATTATAATATTTTCCCCCTTCTATATATATATGCACTCCCATCTTCTCTCTCATTATTTTCCTTCATCTCTTTTGTTTCCAGCAAGCTCCAACAGCCAACTCAACCACCAAGCTCCCTTGGCCGGCCATCACCACCACCCACCCAAATCCATTTTCTCCATCACCAATTCCTCCACCTTCTTCTCCTCCATCTCCTTCACCATTTCCAAACAACTAACTCCATCTTCTTCAACCTCTTTCACTAAGAGACACCAAAAGAACCCATCACCTCCACAAACTTCATCACCATCTCCACCACCACCTGTACCACCGTAGCCTCCACCGAGCATACCATCTTCACCCCCTCGTCAACCTCTTTCCGGCGGACTATAGCTTCATTCCCCGCAACGCCATTTGCAAAATCTCGTTTTGCCATATTGAGTTGGACTTGCACCATCAACCTTTGCCTTCTCTTGTGGAGACCGGCCACTCCTTTGGATTGGGGCCGTGTTCTTCTTCGTTGACAGGATTCTAGGCCGGTGCCCTCCTTTTGGTTTGGGACCGAGCTTCATCACCGTAGATTTCCCGGTAATCGTTCGCGATTGTTCCGGTGATCGTTTTGGTGATTAACTTGGCAAAGGACTCATCTTCTTCACTTGGCACTCTTGCTGGACTTTGGACGCATTTTAGGCGAGTAATTCTACTCGCCAAGACTTGGACATTTTCTATAACTTGTAATATTATCTACAAAACACTTAACAGAATCTTGCTTCCTGATCTGCACCCTGTTAGTCGACTATTCCTTCTTTATAGTCGACTCGACCCCTCTATTAGTCGACTAATCCTTCTCCCTAGTCGACTAACCTTCCTGAGACGCGAATCTGGGAAACGCGCCTCTTGGAAACGCGGCCTTGTGGGACGCGACCATGTGAGACGCGACCTTGAGAGACGCGCCCTTTTCCTGAAACGCCGCCTACTCTTTCATCCCTTGTTGGCTAACTCTTTCTGGTGAGACGCGGACTTGTGAAACGCGGATTCATGAGACGCAGACTTGTGGCAAGACGCGGGCTTCTGAAACGCGACTTCGTGAGACGCCGTTTTGCGAAACGCAGCAGACTAGTCGACTACCCCAACACCTTAGTCGACTAACCCTTTTTCTGAAAACGCTGATTTCCTGAAACGCCACCCTACTAGTCGACTTACCCTTTCTCTACAGTCGACTAACTCTTTTATTAGTCGACTAGTCATCTTCCCTAGTCGACTAATCTTGGCTGATTACTTTGGTTAATCGTTTTCTTGGGAATAAGTCTTATACTTGGAACATGCATTATATATTGTTACTTCATGACTTGTTACTTGGTGAATATCACCTCTTATCATGCTATCTCTTGACACCAAGCATGATACACTTGACTCTTATAATTATCACGATAACGGGAATGATGACCTGACATCTTGATAGTACAACTGTACTCCTGATACACATGTGATACATTATAGTACGAACCAGTACTCCTGATATACCTGTATTCATGACATTCCTGACTTGTTCTTGCTCATTCCCGGAATCTGATAAATCATCTAATAAATCATAATGAGTCAACTTGCATCGGGACGGGGGAAATATGCGGCTATCAATATGTGTTCGTGTTTACAGTGGTATTAGGTATGTTGTGCAACTAAATTTCCGGTCTGACCTGTGGGCCTCCAGGGGACCGAGGGGAGTGCTGGCTCCCTCATTCCTGGTACCATCATGATAAGGGCATACAATAAGTCCCTCCTGTTTGCCTTGCGGCGGGTTCCGTCACCAAGCAACGGAACAATCCTGGGCCGTGGTCCGGGTATGTACGGGACCCACTGTAAACATAGTTCGTTGATACCCCCGCTGGTTTCCAATAACAACCTTGCTTTACTCGGATATGGATCTATGTGTGCTGGGACGCTAGTTCACATAGCTAGATATCAGGGTAAGACGAGTAATAATAATAATAAAAGACGTTAACTGTGGTTGTTGTATGCGCTTGGATTACGGTGACATGAGATGAAGGTATATAGATGAGGGTTTCCTTGTTTGGATTATCCCCTCGAAGTACTGGTCTCATGGAGCTGTAGCCTAAGCTTATACAATGCCCTTACGTTTATAACATGCTATGCTCCTTTTACTTGCTGGATGATTATTCTTGATATTGTACCAACTTTCGTACTCTTATCTCTTATGCCACTCGGCTGCAACCTGATCACTTGTTTGGGAGGTCCTGACTCCCTTGAATTTGTATGTTCAGGTTCCGAACCTTGGATCGAGGTGGAGCCTTCTGTGGAAGATCAAGCTTTCCTTTCCGAGCAAGTTGACTAGTCTCGGTTTCTGTTGTACCTGACCTTCCTTTTGAGCTCGCGGGATCCCCTTTCAACTCGTGAGCATATTGTAATTATATTGTAAATCGTACTTTTGTACTTGGCTGTGATATATGATGCATGTGATATGTAAGAGTATGTCACAACTTGTGATAACCTTGTATAATTGTATTTCTTGTGTTGGCATATGAATGGACGCTACGCTTTGTCGTACTCTGATTCTTGCTTGTACTGATGCTTAGCGTATATACGTGAGGGTACTTCTGACCTGCGTATGTACGTTGCAGTAACGTCCCCGTACCCGTGGGATCGGGGCATTACAGGTACTCTTCAAAGCATTTAGTGCTTTTGTATTAGCCTCAAAATTCTTACCATTTAAACAATAGTCATTATTAGTGATGGCAAGATACACACTAAATCCTAAGGCTTTGAGGTACAAAGACATCTTAACCTTCCAAATTTGGATGTTAAGAATGTCAAAGGTGGGTAGTGACATGAAGTCCATGGTGTGTGTACAAAATATGTGATTAGCCTAAAATGAGGATCTTTAACTCTTAGGTTGTTAGACCCAAATCAAGAGCACTAGCTCTGATACCAATTGTAAAATCACCTAGAGGGGGGGTGAATAGGTGATGGCTAATCTAATGGTCACTTATGAACAAATAATGCGGAATTAAAAAAAAAGATGACCAAATTAAACTTATTACACTAAACACTATGTATAACACAAGAGTGTAGCTGAATTTCCTTTGCAGGGCTCTGGACTAAACCCCTCTTGATTCCCCTTGAATGGGTTGAGGTGCCGCGTTGGCTCTCTTGGTTGAATACAAGTGTTAGCAATAATCCCACGCAAGAATATAACAATTAAGCACAAGGTATATCAAGCATGTAAAGATAGACAATAATTGAATGCAAGATATAAAAGAGACAAAGAGAGAGAGAGAGAGAGAGAGAGAGATAGAGTGAGCAATCGCAAACACAAAGGGTTTGTTTCGAGGTTCGAGCACACTTGCTCTACATCCCCGCCTTCAACACACGAAGGATTTCCACTATGCAAGATCGCAATGGATCTCTCCCCGGTGCCGCAACACCTACAAGCCCTCGGACTCCCGAGTCCCGTACTCACGCAAGCCCCACAAGCTTGCCGAGGCCGCACCTCGAACCAAAGAGTTCACAACCGAACTCCACACCACAACGAGCACACTTGCCCGTCTTTTCAAAGAACAAAGAACAAGTCTTTGGTGATCACAACACTTTGATCACCTAAAAACTATCTCACTACAACACTCCTATAGGATAGATATATCTATGGATGCTCAAGTGTAGTGTGAGAAAATCAAGGATTAGAAAGGTGGAGGAAAACTCAAAGAATCACTTAAATACTCTTGATAAATTCTTCCCTTTTGATTGGAAGTATTTGCTCTCAAATATGTGGAGAAAACTCTTTTAAAAGAATGGGAAAAACTGGCATAGAAGTCTCCAAAATCTTGTGACAAAATAATGACCAAACCCCCTTTTTATAGGCCAGAAAAATATAGCCATTGGGGTCTGTCAGACCTGCCGGTCGACCGCCCGGTCGACCGCCAATGGTCAAAAATCCGACCGTTGGAGCCTCCGGTCGACCGCTCGGTCGACCGAATTTTCCAGAGAGCAAAGCTCTCTGGAGCGGGCGACCCTCCGGTCGGCCGTCCTCCGGTGCACAAAGGCGTGCACATCTGTGCACGTCGGTCGACCCAGCCGGTCGACCGACTTCAGGGTTAGTCGACTATAAAGGTAGGAAAGTCGACTATCCTGAAGCCTAAAACAGATTTCTGGGATTTAAAAGATGTCATTTTAACTTAAAAAAAATCCCATAAAATACATAAAAATTCTACAAAAATAGTTTTACCAATATATTTTGATAATCAAACATGCTTGCGCAAAATCAAGGCATGTTATAAAAGATTTGAACTATTTTTGTAATATGGAAATATTGGCTCAAGATAAAAACTGTTTTTCTAAAACATGTTTTTCCAAAACTTATTTTTCCATAACTTCACAAAATACAAAAACAAGATATTTTGAACTTATTAAAGCATAGTGTGTATGAATATGATCCACTCCACAATTAAGATGGAATATCTATGTTTTTGATACTTAGCATATAACATGATTTTGGTTAAAGGATATGTATATAAAGAAATACCAAAAACCAACATGATGTTTTTCCAAAATGAAAGTCTTTTCTAACTAAAAATTCTTTTATGAAAAAACAACTAAATCAAGAGTGTGTATGTGTGATATAGACTTGAGCAATCCACCAACTATTTTATCCTTTACATTTTAACTAAAAACACAAACTAAATCTTATACCTAGACACAAGTCTTCATCTTCTTGAAGTCTTCACTTGAAGGCTTCTCATCTTCTTGACTTGGTCCAAGCTTGATCCAAAAGCTTCTTGGATCACACCGTGCTAGCTCCAAATCTTGACATTTTATCCTTTGTTGAGCTATGCACCTACTAAGATCTTGATAAGGAATCTGTCACTAATTAAACACAAGATCATTAGTCAACATAACTACATGAGTTGATCATCATCAAAACTAGAGTGATGGGCCTTTGGGCCAACATTGTTGTCACTCAGGAGCATCCAGCCAGACGATTTAGGGAGGCATGACCTAGTAGCTTTAAAGGTATCCAAATTGCCATTCTTGAAATAGTTGTGTCCAGTTTCCATGGCCCCAACCCAGGACTCTAGGTTACTGGTGGAGACTAGAGGGACCCATGGCACGTTCTACCCAGCTTCAGGCTGATGGTGGCGTCAGTGTAGTTGATCTTTGATAAAAAAAATATAAGAGAAGAGAAATTTATGGAGAAAGAAAAACACTTACTTTATTTTATTAACTTAAATAATTTCGCATACAAAATTTTAAACACTCTTGTGCTATGTATAAAAAAATATAAATTCTCTAATTTTCTACTCCCATACAGACTTTAATAATCAAATGCTACCAGTAAAAGAGAACCCTAAATAAATAAATTTCCTACTACACATATGAATAAATTTTGCCTCATTAAAAAATAGAAACTCTTTAAATAGAAAATCTAACTCTTTATACTTTTAGGACTCAACTACACAGTATAGAATTAATTTATTAATTCCAATATCCTCCTTTAATTTAATTCTTTCATAGAACACATACTGAGTAGCTTTCAGAGCTTTACGAACACGTCCTTCAATGCCTTTGTGAAAATATTTACAGCTTAATCTTCACCTCTGATATATAGTAACTGAGTCTCTTTGATTTTAACCAAATATTGAATGGAGTGATAGTGAACGTCAATGTGCTTGCATGTTTCATGAAAACCTAGATTCTTTGCAATGAAAATTTTTGAATTATTGTTTCAAAACACTTGTGTAAAATCTTCTGAAAGATAGCCAAATTTTCAATTAGTCTTCTAAGCCAAACAACTTGAGTAGCACATGAAGATGTAACAATGTACTAAACTTTTGCAGTGGAGAGAGCAACAACCTCTAGCTTCTTCGAAGACCATGTGAATGTAGTATTGTCTACAAAAATGCATTGCTTGAAGTGCTTCTTCTATCACCAACATCACTGGCCCAATCACTATCTGTGTATCCCATAAATGAAGAATTATCACAAGATGCATAGAACATATCATAATCTAGTGTTCCCTTGACGTAGTAATTTCCTCTTTGTGCTTTAAAGATAAATTTGTATAGGCAACTCCATGTGCCTATCTAACCAATCCAACACAATAAGAATATTAGGCTTTGTCGCTTTTAGATAGTGAAGACTTCCTACCAAACTCTATGTGGGATCCACCTTTGCACCTTGTCTTTTCCTGCTTAACTTCATGCATGTTTTAACTGGAGTATCTAATGACTTCGAATTCTCCATCTTGAATTTTTTCAAATATCACGAGTATAAATTTTTTGACAAATAAAGATACCTTTATCACTTTGAGAGACTTCAATGCCAAGATATTATGACATGAGACTTATATCTTTCATCTGAAACTCACAAACGATGCTCTCATTGAACTCTTCTACCATAGAAAGGATTATTACATTAAAGATCAAATCATCAACATATTACAAACTGAATAAACATCACCTTTCTTACTTCATTTCATATAAAGAGTATGTTCATAAAGGCACTTTTGGAAGCCTGTCTTCTGAAAGGAGCTATCAATACAAGTGTTCCATGCACAGGAGAGTGCTTCAATTCATAAAGTGCTTTCTTTAGCTTATAGACTTTATCTTCATGACCTTCTTTTTCATATCTCAGAGGTTGTTCTGTACACACTTTTTTTTTTGAGAACTCCATTAATAAAAATAGATTCACATTCATCTTATGAATCTTCCACTTATCTGCCAATGCAATCAACTGTCTCACAATTCCAATATAACAACTGGAGTGAACACCTCATGATATTCTATGTCGAGTTCTTTCTTGTAGCATTTCACAATAAGTCTTGTCTTATATCGATCAATTAAACTATCTTGCCTGTACTGTTTTGTAAACCCATTTAACACTAATAGTTTTGTGTCCTTTTGAAAGTTTAGTCAACTTACATGTCTTATTTTTCTTAAACAATTCTACCTTCAAGTCTATGGTTTCTTTCTACTTTTTTCTTTCATGGCTTCTTCAAACACAAGTGGGTCACAATCTGTAAATAGATTTTGCTGAATTAATTCACCATCATAATCAATATCATCATATTAGTAGCCAAAAAATCATCAAATCTACATGACACTACGATGGTTTGAGGAGGGTTCCTTCGAACACGAGGAGCTGCCGTAGAGGAAGAAGAGGAACTAGCAGAGTGGGGCAATGGATGTGGAGTGTGAGGACTTTTTGGTTCATGTTATTTTCGCTCCTCTTTTTCTTCAAGTTGAACTTCAATTCCTTCCTTTTCTTTTTTTCAATCCCAAGTCTTTGCTTCATCAAACTTCACTTATTTGCTAAAACACCTTGTTGGTAATTAGATTGTAGAGTTTATAGGACTTCATGTGCTCTCTGTAACCAACAAGTGTACACTTTTTCCTTGTTGCTTTGGAATATGTGCATATGTAAGTGATCCAAATACTCAAAGATGACTAACCGAGGGCTTTCTTCCACTCCAGATTTCTTTGGGTGCCTTCTTTGGAACACTTTTTCTAGGACATCTGTTCAATACATATTCTGCACATGCAACTGCATCGGCTTAAAATTTCTTCGACATACCCTTTTTTAAGAGCATGCTTTTCACCTTCTCCACAATGTTATTTTGAGAAAGTCTTGAAATATGTAACATATTGACTTCCCTCATCAATAAAATTAAACTTACTGCTCAAATGTGTGTGTGGGTGGTATGAATATATGTATGCATGCAAATTGTAAACATTTTTTTCTTTTTATGGCTGTTTGGGGGATAGTGTCATCGTCTGCAAATAGTAGCTTTCTTGCTACTTTAGATGATAGAGGTATTTCTTATTCAAAACAAATGTAGTTCTTCCTCACTGAATTCTACATGTTTCTTGAACAAATTGATTCTAACAGAAGGAGCAGTGTAGTTGTGAGAATCTTTTAATAGGGTGTGCCCCATTTCAAAAGGGTTGTCCCTATTTGTTGAGCCGAGCATGAATTTTCTTATTACTGGTTCATATATCTATCTTTACACAATATAGGTACTCTCTTTCCTTTTTCTTATTGCCATCGGAAACTATTTAGATAATGAAAAATCATATAAGAATTCAAAGGAAGAAAAAAGAGCATATACATGCAGATACGCAACGCGCACATACAAACATGCATGCTGGCGCACATACATACACAAACATGCACATATATGCGCTCGGGTGCAAACACACATGCACGCACACATAGACCACACACAGTCAACTAAAAGTCCAGATATAATAAGTACTAATAATTTTCAAGTATAGGCGTCAAGTATGTGTACGCTGATACGTTCACCAAAAGATTATAACATGATGGGCAGCTAGAGTATCATAGTTTTGAATTATGTATAATAAATACAGATTCTATGTTTATCAAGAAATTTGCAAGCTTTGGTTGAGAAATATGAAAATGAGAATTTGCAAATTGTAGTTGAGATGCAAGTTATAGTTGATAAATTTGCAAGTTGCAATTCTGTGTTTATCAAAAATTCAGATTTTATGGATAGATGTTCCTGCTTGACAGATTTTGGAAATTAAAAAAATTAAAAAAAAATATGATTTGCATTGTATTTTTTTTTTTTGGATTTTGAGAGGATATTCTTTTCATCTCATGTTTAGCAAGAAATTGATGTTTAAAAAATACACAAGTCCGTAATCTATTAACATGTGATATTTTAATTCTAAGGTAAATCAGAATGAAAAGATACAAGGATACTACCAATCAAAGTTTATAAATCGAAGAATTCGTCTAACTATGGCCAACTCGAAGGCCTAGTTGGGATTCTCCTTGCCATGAGACAATTAAGTGCTGGAGGTCCTTTAAGTTCTAAGTAATTATTTTTTTGATGTAAAGTTCTAGTAATTAGTAGTTTCAAACAATTAAGTGTTATTAGGTATGCATACTATGATATTTTATCATTTTTTCACACATATATGTGAGTTCTTGAGTTTATGCATATTTCACATATTGTGCATGTTTTGTGCACCATTAAGGGCTTGTGCATGTTTTTCCAAACATTAGGACTTTTGTTTGATTCCTAAAAATATTTCTTAACAGTGTTACAAACTTAATTTATAAGTAGACTACATATTATCTCTCGGCCTACATAGTATCAGTGACGGATCTCCGACAGGTTACTTCTCTGTCAATTGTGGCTGGTTCTAGTGTCAAGTCATCTCATTTGGTATGTGCATGAATTTGGCAAGAAAGGAATTGAAGAAAATTTTTGAATCTAAAAATTTCCATAAAATGAAGCTTAAAAGACAAAAAGAGAGTCCAGTGAGGACTATTTCCCTGGAATGCATTTTACAAAAGCAAGATATTGAAGAGGATATTGCTATCAAATCGGAATATCACACTGTACTAAACTTGTGTCTACATAAACAAATTAAAGAGCCTGACTTGTCCTGGAAGTTGAATTTTACCAAGGATGAATTCCCAAATCCTTATGGAGTACTCGCATTGGATGAGGAGATGCTCCACCGTCTCATTGGAGTCTAGACAAAGAGAGAAACAATCTTGACCCTGCCACTTTCTTTAGTCAGACTATCTTTTGTGAGAATGGCATTTCTGCAAGCCAACCTCATGAATACCCTGTTGTGCGCACCGACAACAACCAACAGAGAATCACACAATCTCCAGCACAAAGAACAGCCCAAATCACACGAAGAACACTCAATCCCAAACAACAGATCTAACGAGGTTCGGCCTCAATGCCTACGTCCTCGGGGCAATCAATGGAGAGAGTTTTCAATTTAGGAAGATGATTACAATCGCTGTAGATCTCTCTGAATGCAAGAGTATCCACAGTTTTTCTCTTTCAAGGCACTAAACCCTAGAAAATTACACTTAGGGCTTAAATACTCAGTTTCCTGAAACAGCAGTTTTCCGCCCAGACCCGACTACCGGTCGACCGGACGGTCGACCGACGAAACCCGAGAGCACAGTCCCTGTATTCCGATCGACCGGCCGGTTGACCCAGAAAACCCGAGAATTGGGTTCCTGCAGTCAGAGCACCGGTCGACCGCTCAATTCCCTATGCATGCTGTGCATGTCGGTCGACCGGACCGGTCGACCGACTCGCCTGTCTTCTGCTGCTGCTTCTAATTTCCTGCTCGCTGTCCCTTTGCCTTTCGTCGTAGACTCCTTGGCAATCTTCAACAGCACCTGGCATGACATCAACTCCTCTACTATACTCTCTCCAACAATTAATTGTTGGAGGAGAGAGTATAGTAGAGGAGTTGATGTCATGCCAGGTGCTGTTGAAGATTGCCAAGGAGTCTACGACAAAAGGCAAAGGGACAGCGAGAAGGAAATTAGAAGCAACAGCAGAAGACAGGCGAGTCGGTCGACCAGTCCGGTCGACCGACGTGCACAGCATGCACAGGGAATTGAGCGGTCGACTGGCCCGGTCGACCGAAGTGTTCTGACTGCAGGAACCCAATTCTCGGGTTTTCTGGGTCGACCGGCCGGTCGACCGGAATACAGGGACTGTGCTCTCGGGTTTCGTCGGTCGACCGTCCGGTCGACCGGTAGTCGGGTTTGGGCGGAAAACTGCTATTTCGGGAAACTGAGTATTTAAGCCCTAAGTGTAATTTTCTAGGGTTTAGTGCCTTGAAAGAGAAAAACTGTGGATACTCTTGCATTCAGAGAGATCTACAGCGATTGTAATCATCTTCCTAAATTAAAAACTCTCTCCATTGATTGCCCCGAGGACGTAGGCATTGAGGCCGAACCTCGTTAGATCTGTTGTTTGGGATTGAGTGTTCTTCGTGTGATTTGGGCTGTTCTTTGTGCTGGAGATTGTGTGATTCTCTGTTGGTTGTTGTCGGTGCGCACAACAAGTGGTATCAGAGCATCCAGGTTACGCTTGGAATTCTGAGGATTCGAAGGGTTCTAGATCTGATCAGGTGGAGATCGTGTGTCGATCTCAGGTCAGAGGTATTGGTGTTCTAGGAGATCGTGTGTCGATCTCAGGAGGACGCAAGGAGGGCTCGTTGAATTTGTGTTTGGAGTAGATCCGGTGAGAAACTCGACCTAGGGTTTCAAGAGGCAGGTAAAAATCCCTTTTTTATCTGAGTAGAGATTTATTCCAATCTGGTTATTCTTCCGCATAAATAGAGAATCAAAAGAAGATCTCAATGGCAGAAGAAACTGCATCTGTTAAGACAATGAACAATCACCCAAGGATTGAAGTTGTAAAGTTTAATGGGACTAACAATTTCGGTATGTGGAGATGTGAGGTTATGGATGCACTGAATGCATCAAACCTTGAGGACACTCTCCTATTGGAGAGGAAGAAGAACACTACCACTGATGAAGAATGGGCGAAGATGAACAGATCGGCATGTGGCTTGATACGTTCATGCTTGTCACAAGACATAAAATACCTTGTGCAACATGAGACGTCAGCGAAGAAACTGTGGCAAACCCTTGAAAAGAAGTACCTGAAGAAGAGTGTAGAGTCCAGGTTGCAGCTTAAGAGTAAGCTGTATCAGTTCAGGATGCAGAAGGGGAGCACAGTCAATGAGCACATCAACCGATATACGAAGCTTCTTACAGATCTGCTGAATTTGGATGTCAAGCTAGAAGAGGAAGATAAGGCGGTTATCTTTCTGAATTCACTACCTGCAGAGGAGTACGAGACATTCACACTGACCTTCATTAATGGAAGGCAGAGCTTGGATTATGATGAGGTGTCATCTTCATTGATTAGTTATGAAACAAGGAAGAATGAAAGATATCCCTCTCAGACAAGTTCATCAGCAGAGGCATTGGAAGTAAGAGGTAGAGGTTCATCAAGGAAGGGAAAGGAGATTAGGGGAAGATCAAAGTCCAGGCCGGGCTTCAGGGATCTCAAGAAAAATCAGTGCGCATTCTGCAAAGAGATTGGGCACTGGAAAGTAGACTGTCCAAAGTTCAAGGGAAAGAAGAAAGAGTCAAAGTCTGAAGCAAATCTCGCAAAAGTGGTAAAAACTGCAAGCAGCAAATCACAGGCAGATGGATCAGATTCGGATTCTTCAGTGTTCTCGTTTTCAGTCACCACTCCTGTCATTGGTTACTCGGGGGAGAACGAGTGGATCTTGGACACAGGTGCAACATATCATGTATGCCCTAATCGAGACTGGTTTACCAGTTTTGAGAAGCTGGAGGGGTGTTCGGTCGTCATGGGCGACGATCACCCATGCATCATGGAGGGTGTTGGCACTATTCCAATCAGGATGTTTGATGGGATGGTGAGGGAACTGAAAGAAGTGAGATATGTTCCTCAGCTAAAGAGGAACTTGATCTCTGTAGGAGTTTTGGAATCACTGGGGCTCGGAGTGTCAATTAAGGATGGAGTTCTTAAAATGACAAAGGGCTCGATGGTGGTGTTGAAGGCCGATCGCCGTAACAACTTGTATTACTTGAAGGGTAGTACAGTGACAGGGCAGGTGGCAGCTTCAACCAGTCAGAAGGAAGATTCAACCCGGCTGTGGCACATGAGGCTGGGACATGCAGGGGAGAAATCAATGCAAACTCTTGTGAAGAAAGGGTTGCTGAAGGGTGCTGAGACCTGCAAGATGGATCTATGTGAACATTGCATCATCGGCAAGAAGACCAAGGTGAAGTTTGGCACAGCTTCGCACTGCACGGAGGGTATTCTTGACTATATTCACACGGATGTATGGGGACCTACCAAGACTGCATCAATTGGAGGTAACCACTATTTTGTGTCGTTCATTGATGACTACTCTAGGCGCTGTTGGGTGTACACTATGCGACACAAAGATGAAGTCCTAGAGCTGTTTGTGAAGTGGAAGGCTAATCTGGAGAGAAGCACAGGAAGGAAGATCAAGGTTCTCCGTTCTGACAATGGAGGGGAGTACAAATCTGATCCGTTCCTACAGCTATGCCTTGATGAGGGCATCGAGAGACACTTCACAGTACCGGAGAATCCGCAACAAAATGGGGTGGCTGAGAGGATGAACCGAACTTTGCTAGAGAAGGTTCGGTGTATGTTATCCAATGCAGGACTGCCAAAGAAGTTCTGGGCTGAAGCTTTGGGGTATGCATGTCACCTTGTGAACAGGTTGCCGTCGTCTGCAATAGGGGGGAAGACTCCTCTTGAAGCTTGGTCAGGAAGAACTGCTCAGGATTATGATTTGCTACAGGTTTTCGGATGTCCAGCCTACTACCACGTCAGAGAAGACAAGTTGGACCCAAGGGCAAAGAAAGGGGTGTTCGTTGGCTTCAAGCGAGGAACCAAGGGGTTCAAGATTTGGGACCAAAAGGACAACAAATTCATAATCAGCAGGGATGTCACATTCGATGAGGCTTCACTGATGAAGCCTACGGTCTCTAAGCAGGTGGAGACCAGCAAGACCAAGGAGTTATTGCAGCAGGTGGAGAGTGATGCAGATCCACTATCTCTAGAGGATTCAGTATCAGTGAGGATCATTCCTGAGGTGACACAGGGAGGTGATCAAGTTGCAGAAGAAGATGCTGAAGTTGTTGAAGAGGATCAGGAGCAGGTCATGGGTACTGTTCCAGATTCTACTGCAGTTGAAAGACCACGGAGGAATACTAGGAGACCGGGTTGGCTCACCACTGATATGGTCGTCGCGTATGCACTTCCAGTTGTTGAAGAGGCTATTCCATCTACCTTCAGGGAAGCTGAGATCATTTCAGAAGCAGAGATGTGAAAAGAGGCCATGAATGAAGAGATGCAATCTCTTTATAAGAACAACACATGGGAACTTACCAAGTTGCCCAAGGGGAAGAAGGCCATAGGGTGCAAGTGGGTATTTGCTAAGAAGCAAGGATCTCTTCAAGAAGATACAGTGCGCTACAAGGTAAGGTTGGTGGCTAAAGGCTACGCTCAGAGAGAAGGAATCGACTACAACGAGGTGTTCTCCCCGTAGTTATTCACTCGTCTATTAGGATTCTATTGGCTTTGGTGGCGCAGAATGAGTTGGAACTGGACCAACTTGATGTGAAGACCGCCTTTCTCCACGGCAATCTTGAGGAGGAGATCTACATGACACAGCCCACAGGTTACAAAGCTGCAGGGAAGGGAGATTTAGTATGTAAGCTGAAGAAATCGCTGTACGGTTTGAAGCAGTCTCTTAGACAGTGGTACAAGCGATTTGACAGCTTTATCAGGAAGAAGAAGTACACACGAAGCCATTTCGATCCATGTGTGTACTACAACAAGTTACCATCAGGTGAATATATCTATCTACTTCTTTATATAGATGATATGCTGATTGCTTCTAGGTCAAGATCTGCTATTGATTCTCTGAAGAAGATGTTATCGTCAGAGTTCGAGATGAAGGACCTGGGGGAAGCAAGGAAAGTATTGGGCATGGAGATCACAAGAGAAAGGAAAGCTGGCAGGATAAGTTTGACTCAGAAGGGCTATCTGGAGAAGGTACTGCAGAGGTTTAATATCGGAAAGGATACTAAGTCTGTTAGTACACCAATGGCGCCGCACTTCAAATTGTCAGCGAAGATGTCTCCAAGGAGTGTTCAAGAGCGTGAGCATATGTCTCATGTTCCATATGCCAATGCGGTGGGTAGCTTGATGTATGCAATGGTGTGTACGAGGCCAGATCTATCACAGGCAGTCTCCATGGTGAGTAGATACATGCATGATCCTGGACAGGGTCATTGGGAAGCTGTGAAATGGATTCTGAGGTACATCAAGGGAACTGTTGATGTAGGCCTAGTGTTCGAGAAGGACGACACCGGAAAGCAAGAGTGCATAGGGTATGTTGATTCAGACTATGCAGGTGATCTTGACAAACGCCGGTCGACGATGGGATATGTCTTCACATTCTCGCAGGCACCGGTGAGTTGGCACTCCACACTTCAGTCTACTGTCGCGTTGTCGACCACAGAGGCTGAATATATGGCTATGACAGAGGCCATGAAGGAGGCAATCTGGCATCAGGGATTGCTTGATGACTTGGGCGTGGAACAGGATATACTGAAGATAAACTGTGACAGCATGAGTGCCATTTACTTGGCAAGGAACCAAGTCTATCATGCAAGGACGAAGCACATCGATGTCAGGTATCACTTTGTTCGGGAGATTCTAGAAGAAGGTGACATTGACTTGTTGAAGATTCACACTTCGGAGAATCCGGCCGATATGCTTACAAAGGTGGTGTCGGGAGTAAAGTTTGCACACTGCAAAGACTTGCTTCATATCCTTCAGATGAATTGAGCTTGCTGAAGCTCATTTGGGTGAACTACGGACGGCTTGATCCCTTGGGCAAGGGGTACGTAGGCAACCAGGTTGGTGCAGCCACTATCGAGTCGATGTTCGGCTCAGATTTGGAAATCTTCACCGAGGTGGAGAATTGTTGGAGGAGAGAGTATAGTAGAGGAGTTGATGTCATGCCAGGTGCTGTTGAAGATTGCCAAGGAGTCTACGACGAAAGGCAAAGGGACAGCGAGCAGGAAATTAGAAGCAGCAGCAGAAGACAGGCGAGTCGGTCGACCGGTCCGGTCGACCGACGTGCACAGCATGCACAGGGAATTGAGCGGTCGACCGGCCCGGTCGACCAAAGTGCTCTGACTGCAGGAACCCAATTCTCGGGTTTTCTGGGTCGACCGGCCGGTCGACCGGAATACAGGGACTGTGCTCTCGGGTTTCGTCGGTCGACCGTCCGGTCGACCGGTAGTCGGGTCTGGGCGGAAAACTGCTGTTTCGGGAAACTGAGTATTTAAGCCCTAAGTGTAATTTTCTAGGGTTTAGTGCCTTGAAAGAGAAAAACTATGGATACTCTTGCATTCAGAGAGATCTACAGCGATTGTAATCATCTTCCTAAATTGAAAACTCTCTCCATTGATTGCCCCGAGGACGTAGGCATTGAGGCCGAACCTCGTTAGATCTGTTGTTTGGGATTGAGTGTTCTTCGTGTGATTTGGGCTGTTCTTTGTGCTGGAAATTGTGTGATTCTCTGTTGGTTGTTGTCGGTGCGCACAACATACCCTCACCTTTAAAAGTGCACATGCTTTCCAAATTGGTCTATACGCCACACTTCAAATTTTGGAGGAGCTGATTAGCCAATAGCGGGAGCTGTTCTTGAAGGTGGTGCTCTTATCCCACTAGCTCACTCTTGTGAATCCCATTATCTTGATGATGATTAAACTAATCAATTGAATACTAATCTTGTTGTTTAGCAGGCATGTCTTACTAGATATGTTTAGACTCGAGTAGAGGATGGATGGAATGATCTCAAAATGCAAAATCAATATGGAGATTGTTGGATTTAAGACTCCAATATCTTATTCAAATTACATCAAATTTCAAATCAATTACATCAAGAGTCAAGATCAAAAGAAGCGCTATAAAAAAGTAACTTTCATATTTTTCTAATAAAGTGATTTGATAAAGTATTTTAGTTTGGAACTTAAGACTTTTCTAGTTCGTATCTTCTATCTTTCCTTACAACGATCATATAGAATAGTCTCCTATTTATCTTCTATTTTTCCTGATTAATTCATATTTTTCTCAGAATTTCTATCTGATCCTTCCAAGTAGAGATCACTCTTCTTAAATGTAAACTCATCAAATTATTATAATTTTATTAAATAATAATAATAAAATAATCTTGATCTAATTAGAGCTATAAGAAAACTCATAAAATTGTTCAAAAAAAAGGTAACTAATAAATTAGAAAATCAATCTATTTAGGAATTAATCTTGATATAATTAGAATTATAAGAAAACTCGTAAATTAGAAAATAAATTTATTTAGAATATTTTAAATTTATCATTTATATTTTAGAAAAATCATCAAATTGGGTTTCTCAAAAAAAAAAAACTCGTCAAATTAAATATTTGAAAATTCAATTAGAATCTAACTAAAATAATAAAAATAGTCTCAACCTACCTTGAATCATAAAATAAAAAATTATCAAATTAGATCTTTACCTACTTAAAAGTAGGTAAGGAAACCATTATACTAGATTCTCAATCTATTTAGAACTAAAATAAACTTAATCAAATTATAATCGTAGATTGGAAAAAGTTGAACAAACTATAATCTCAGTTTAATAAGAATCTTAGGGTCTAAATATAATAAAGAGGTTAGGATCATAAACTTTTTTATTGTACTAAGTAAACGTCAAGTTCTTTTGGAATTAATGTCACAGTTAATTAATTTATTTATTTATTTATTGGCTAGACAACCAACCACACACCTTTCGAAATAATAATGTTGCGCGGGCAGTGGGATTTGAACTCGAGACCTCAGGGTCGAGCGGCGCTCTAACGAGCCCAGGGCAACCAAGCTCCCACCAGCAGGGGACAGTTAATTTAGTTATTTAGAAGGATATTTGTAACTTTTTCTGTTATTTTTTTCCCTCTAAATTATATGCAATATATCTCTAGCTTGTCCTTTCTACTACAAAATTATCTCTGTAAATATTTTTCATAGACTTTTAGCTTTCTATCCTAAATTTCGCATAGTTTAACTATGAAGAATATGATTTAATTCCATTAATTATTCTTATTATTCTATTTCTTTTCTCTTAATTATTCTATTTCTGGCTCTATGTCTGGTGATTTGATGAAGAAATCAATCTGGTAATTACTGCTGAATCACTGGACATGATGGACTGATAAGCAAAAAATTTCATGGTCAGTTGGACTTATGTGTAAATTTCTTCCATCTTTCTGCAATTTTCAAATGCCAGCATGGCTTTTATGCACATCTCCTTTATTAGTTCGAACAGAAGCTGAAGGTGCGTAGCAACCGTTATAACGGCCTTCTATTGATCTGTAACGCCCCGATTTCACAGATACGGGGACGTCACTGCGACGTATATACGTAGGTCAGAAGAAGCCTCCACGTATATACGCTAAGCATAAAAGTACAACAAGAAATCAGAGTACACACAAAGCGTGGTATTCATTCATATGCCAACATAAAAAGTACATATACAAAGTCATCACAGTATGATAAATAACTGCACATTACATGTGTCTTTTATCATAACCAAGTCCAAACGTAAACTATACAAAAGAGATACACAATGCTCACGAGTAGGATGAAGATCCCGTGAGTCTACAACAGAAGTCTGGCACGAAGAACTAGAGCTAATCTGGTGGACAGCTCCACTTCGATCCAAGCTTCGAAATCTGAATATGCAAATCCAAGGAATCAAGACATATAGATAATAAACAACTGTAGCCAAGTGGCTAAGAGACATGACTAAGGGGTTAGAACACAAGTGTGGTATATGAAGACAGGTATAGTATAATCATCAAGGAACAGGAAATCCAAGAAAACTAATTGTAAGCAAAAGTGATTGTATACGCTTAGGTTACGGTCACATGAGACTAGTACATCGAAGGAATAATCCAAACAAGGAAACCCTCATATATATACCTTTATCTCATGCCACCGAATATCCAAGCGTATAGAATCAGAGTTGCAATTTATATGAAGGTCAAGCAGGAATACAAAACGGGAATCTATCTTATTATTACTCGTCTGACCCATATATCTCGGTATGTGTCTAGGTGCGCACCCCAACACACATACATCCATATATAGCTAGGCGAGGGTTGTTAACGGAAGTAGATGGAGAACTGATAATGCTTCTTATAGTAGTTCCCATACACCTGGGACCGGCTTTGGAGGCCCTGAGTCCCCCTAACAGTAATCATAACAGTAATCATAACAGTACCGCCAATATATGTCATCCCCATACTATAAGCAAGATATCATTCCGGCATCCATCACTTCCTCCCATACCCATACAAGTTGTAGCTTATTAACATAATTATCAGATTGAGGGAATGAGCAATATCATAACAGGAACACATAACAGTGATCAGGTATCAGGAATACATAACAGTAATCAGTACGTAACAGTAATCAGGTACTACATTCCCTTTATCATGATAATTATAAGAATCGGTGCATCATGCTTGGTGTCAAGAGATAGCATGATAAATGGTGATGTATATCAAGTAACATGTATACCAAGAGATTGATAATAGTCAGGTGATGTAATCAGATATGAAACAGTAGCATGTAATTGACATGCATGCAATAATGACATGATAGGGGTGATCAAGTACAAGTCAAGGAGTGAGAATATATCCTAACATGTCATGAAGTAAGAACATGTAATAACAAGTCCTGAGATACCAGTTATGAAGTGTTTAGCAAGGATGATACATCACCCCTGTATCAAGGTTAAGACCTAATGTCAGAAAGAATGGGAATCAGCAATTTTGGCCCAAAACCAGACTATCGGTCGACTGGGTTGAATGGACGGTCGACCGGAAACACAGAACAATTACCCTAAACATAACCAACGGTCGACTGCCGGTCGACCGGAAAAATGGTGAGAGTTGGGTCGGTCGACTGTGTCGGTCGACTGCCGGTCGACCGATACAACGCCGTGAGCTCCAGGTTTGGTCGGTCGAGTGCCGGTCGACTTCCGGTCGACCGGAGATACACTAACGGTCGCCTGTCGGTCGACTGCCGGTCGACCGATACAGGGCCGTAAGCTCCAGGTTTTCCTATCGGTCGACTGGCTGGTGAACCGGTCGACCGCCAACACAAAACTGTGCACGTTTGTGCACATTGGTCGACCGCTCCCTTGGGCCGGTCGACCGAAGTTCTGAAATATGCTGCTATTTGGTCTTAAAATCAGATTTTTGTGGGGTTGGTTTTAAGGTTCTAAAAACATGATTTTGATGACTTGTGAACTAAAGATATGTAAATACAAGTGTACTAGGAATTAACAAGTCTTGGTGAGTAAATATACTCACGAGGAATGGATATGTGAAGCTTCGGGAACTTGAAATGGATGTGGTCGACGATACGATCTATGGCGATATCTCCGACGAAGAAGACGACGATCCCAATCCAAAGTTGTTGTTGAAGTGGAGATGAAGACCTAGGTGATGTCTCTTGGTGTTGTTGACCTTGGAGTGGTGATTTCCATGGAGATGAAGGAGGAAGAGGATGAAGCTAAGTTGGGGAAGTGGTGGTGGTTGTCTTGGTGGAGATGAAGAAGAGATGGAGGTGGTGAAGGCTAGGGCTTTGGCTTTGGTGAAGAGGAATGAAAAAAGAAAGAGAAATGTAAAGGAAAAGAATTTATAGGTTTTGGATTTTATGAAGGAGATGCAAATAATAAAAAGGGAGGGGCTTATTTGCAAAGTGGATGATGAGATGTCTCTCCTTGGCCAATCAAAGATTGCCATGGAGATGGTGAGGTGGAGAGTTTGTGTGGATGAGGTTGAATGGAAGTGTGTGGAAGGTGGTGAGGTGGAGAGACTTAGGGTGGAAGTAAAGGAGTTTGTGGTGGAGGTTAAAGGAAATAAAGGAAAAAGGAAAAAGTAAAAGAAATGAAATGAGAAGATATTTTCTTGATCTCCAAAAATGAAAATATCAGAAACACAGATTCCCGGGATTGAGTCGCGGATGCGGAAACCTTTCGGGAAAATACCGGATACGTCCCGAAATCAAGTATCTCGGAACGACCCGAAATAAACATCAAAAATCAAGAATATTATATTAAGAATAATGGTGAAATCCGTTTTAAGAAATACTTTATAGTTTTAAAGATAAAAATCCCGGAATCAGTTACCTACCGACTCCGAAAGAATTTTTATAAAATCAATAAATCCTCAGAAAAAGTATTTAGATAAGAAAAGTAATTCTAAGACATAATGTCTAAAGACTCTTCTAGAAATTCCAAACCGTTTGTAAACTAAAAATCCTAGAATCGGTTAACTACCGACTCCGATGGAATTTTCATAAATTCATAAAATTCTCAGAAAAAGAATGTAGGTAGATAATATGATTCTAAGAAATAATGCCTAAAGGACTTTCTACCAATTCCAAGTGGTTTGTGAAATAAAAATCCGGGAAGCGGTCAGCAACACTGGCCGACACCGGTTTTGAAGAAATTCCTTTTAATTCCAGAAAATTCCAGAAATTCATATAAAATCTAATATATTGGAAAATGATATTTGAAATTAAAATCAGTCAAATACGGAAAGTAAATCGAAAAATACGGTCAAAAACTGAATACGAAATGAAGTACGTATTCCGGGAACGGGGTATTACAATCTACCCACCTTACAAAAAATTGCGTCCTCGCAATTTCGCTAAGGGGCAAATTGAACATAAAGGGGACAAGGGTGAAATCAAAGGTCTCACAAATCCAAAACAGGATTAAGGCGAACACAAGAAGGAACAGGATGGATAATGCAAAGCATAATAAGGGAAGTATGAAGAAGGATAACTAACGTAAATACAAGATCCGGGGTAGTGGTTACCATGATATCCTCAAGGTGCCTGATCTGGATACTGGTCTCCACATTCAGCTGCATCGTCTGATACCTCTGTTATCAGGATGTAACCTTGGCCTCTACCCTGATCTGCTCTAAGTCTCATTACCTTCTGCTGATGACCATACTGCTGGGGTGGAACTGGAGCCCTACGGTCAACAGGTTCTGGGTTCCTCCTAAGTGGCGGAGCTGGAAGTGCTGGGACTGGATGTGCTGGTGCTGGAAGAGCTGGTCTGATCGGTGCCACATGTCCAAACTTTCTGTACTGGCAATCCCTGAGTGTATGACCCCCTTTCCCACACACTAAACATAATCCCTTGGCCACTCGACAATCTCTCTTAAAATGTCCGGGCCTGTGGCAAAAATTGCATACAAGCTGAGACAGAGGAGGTTGGAATGGTCTCTCCATCATCGGGCCATGAGCTGCCCTATCTGCATCTTCCTCATCTATTAACTCAAACTCAAAAGGCCTCTTCTTGGCCTGGTTCCTCATCTGGGTCACTCTCTTCTTCTCCAATCCACGCTCTACTTCTCGAGCTATGGTGAGAATCTCGGCATAAGTTTTCAGCTGTTGGGGCATTAGGAATACTTGTATATCCATCTGTAGGCCCTGCTGGAATCAGCTTGCCCGCTTCTCCTCATCCGTTACCATGTACGGAGCAAAGCGGCTGAGTCTCAGAAACTCCGCGGCATACTCGTCCACGGACTTGTTCCCTTACCGAAGCCTGATGAACTGTTCCTCCATGGCTTTTTGAGCTGTGACAGGGAAGAATCTGCTGTAGAAACTCTTGGAGAACGTGTCCCAAGCGACAGGCTTCTCCAATCTGGCTTCCTCAACGAGCCACCAAGTTCTAGCCATGTCCTTCAACTGAATCTTGGCGATCTCCACTTGGTTCTCCTTTGGCACCCTGGCTGCATTCAGTAAATCAGTGGTGTCTGTCAGCCATTGTTCAGCCTCCAAGGGTTTCTCTCCACCCGTGAATATGGCTGGCTGCAGCCGTCTGAAATCCGATATGTTCCCCGGCCTCTGTCCTTTTGGTGCTGCCAACTCTTGCCGGAGGAGCTCGGTCTGCTGCTGCTGGTTCTCCATTATCATCTGGAAAACCCTCAGTATATCCACATTCTCTCCTGCGGGTCCATTCGATGCTTGCCCTGAGTGATTACGACCCGATCGTCTCTCCATACCGAGTTGGGATAAGATAACTAGAATTGGAAACAAATGAAGGGAGTTTAGGACACGAAGAAATGAATCAAGGAAGAATTTAAGAAGGACTAGATAACTTTGTACATTGTAGTTGGCATTTGCAAATTACTAAAATTTGCTGCTTGATTGTACTTTAGGTGTGAGAGCCTAAGCTCTGATACCAACCTGTAACGCCCCGATTTCACAGATACGGGGACGTCACTGCGACGTATATACGTAGGTCAGAAGAAGCCTCCACGTATATACGCTAAGCATAAAAGTACAACAAGAAATCAGAGTACACACAAAGCGTGGTATTCATTCATATGCCAACATAAAAAGTACATATACAAAGTCATCACAGTATGATAAATAACTGCACATTACATGTGTCTTTTATCATAACCAAGTCCAAACGTAAACTATACAAAAGAGATACACAATGCTCACGAGTAGGATGAAGATCCCGTGAGTCTACAACAGAAGTCTGGCACGAAGAACTAGAGCTAATCTGGTGGACAGCTCCACTTCGATCCAAGCTTCGAAATCTGAATATGCAAATCCAAGGAATCAAGACATATAGATAATAAACAACTGTAGCCAAGTGGCTAAGAGACATGACTAAGGGGTTAGAACACAAGTGTGGTATATGAAGACAGGTATAGTATAATCATCAAGGAACAGGAAATCCAAGAAAACTAATTGTAAGCAAAAGTGATTGTATACGCTTAGGTTACGGTCACATGAGACTAGTACATCGAAGGAATAATCCAAACAAGGAAACCCTCATATATATACCTTTACCCCGATTTCACAGATACGGGGACGTCACTGCGACGTATATACGTAGGTCAGAAGAAGCCTCCACGTATATACGCTAAGCATAAAAGTACAACAAGAAATCAGAGTACACACAAAGCGTGGTATTCATTCATATGCCAACATAAAAAGTACATATACAAAGTCATCACAGTATGATAAATAACTGCACATTACATGTGTCTTTTATCATAACCAAGTCCAAACGTAAACTATACAAAAGAGATACACAATGCTCACGAGTAGGATGAAGATCCCGTGAGTCTACAACAGAAGTCTGGCACGAAGAACTAGAGCTAATCTGGTGGACAGCTCCACTTCGATCCAAGCTTCGAAATCTGAATATGCAAATCCAAGGAATCAAGACATATAGATAATAAACAACTGTAGCCAAGTGGCTAAGAGACATGACTAAGGGGTTAGAACACAAGTGTGGTATATGAAGACAGGTATAGTATAATCATCAAGGAACAGGAAATCCAAGAAAACTAATTGTAAGCAAAAGTGATTGTATACGCTTAGGTTACGGTCACATGAGACTAGTACATCGAAGGAATAATCCAAACAAGGAAACCCTCATATATATACCTTTATCTCATGCCACCGAATATCCAAGCGTATAGAATCAGAGTTGCAATTTATATGAAGGTCAAGCAGGAATACAAACGGGAATCTATCTTATTATTACTCGTCTGACCCATATATCTCGGTATGTGTCTAGGTGCGCACCCCAACACACATACATCCATATATAGCTAGGCGAGGGTTGTTAACGGAAGTAGATGGAGAACTGATAATGCTTCTTATAGTAGTTCCCATACACCTGGGACCGGCTTTGGAGGCCCTGAGTCCCCCTAACAGTAATCATAACAGTAATCATAACAGTACCGCCAATATATGTCATCCCCATACTATAAGCAAGATATCATTCCGGCATCCATCACTTCCTCCCATACCCATACAAGTTGTAGCTTATTAACATAATTATCAGATTGAGGGAATGAGCAATATCATAACAGGAACACATAACAGTGATCAGGTATCAGGAATACATAACAGTAATCAGTACGTAACAGTAATCAGGTACTACATTCCCTTTATCATGATAATTATAAGAATCGGTGCATCATGCTTGGTGTCAAGAGATAGCATGATAAATGGTGATGTATATCAAGTAACATGTATACCAAGAGATTGATAATAGTCAGGTGATGTAATCAGATATGAAACAGTAGCATGTAATTGACATGCATGCAATAATGACATGATAGGGGTGATCAAGTACAAGTCAAGGAGTGAGAATATATCCTAACATGTCATGAAGTAAGAACATGTAATAACAAGTCCTGAGATACCAGTTATGAAGTGTTTAGCAAGGATGATACATCACCCCTGTATCAAGGTTAAGACCTAATGTCAGAAAGAATGGGAATCAGCAATTTTGGCCCAAACCAGACTATCGGTCGACTGGGTTGAATGGACGGTCGACCGGAAACACAGAACAATTACCCTAAACATAACCAACGGTCGACTGCCGGTCGACCGGAAAAATGGTGAGAGTTGGGTCGGTCGACTGTGTCGGTCGACTGCCGGTCGACCGATACAACGCCGTGAGCTCCAGGTTTGGTCGGTCGAGTGCCGGTCGACTTCCGGTCGACCGGAGATACACTAACGGTCGCCTGTCGGTCGACTGCCGGTCGACCGATACAGGGCCGTAAGCTCCAGGTTTTCCTATCGGTCGACTGGCTGGTGAACCGGTCGACCGCCAACACAAAACTGTGCACGTTTGTGCACATCGGTCGACCGCTCCCTTGGGCCGGTCGACCGAAGTTCTGAAATATGCTGCTATTTGGTCTTAAAATCAGATTTTTGTGGGGTTGGTTTTAAGGTTCTAAAAACATGATTTTGATGACTTGTGAACTAAAGATATGTAAATACAAGTGTACTAGGAATTAACAAGTCTTGGTGAGTAAATATACTCACGAGGAATGGATATGTGAAGCTTCGGGAACTTGAAATGGATGTGGTCGACGATACGATCTATGGCGATATCTCCGACGAAGAAGACGACGATCCCAATCCAAAGTTGTTGTTGAAGTGGAGATGAAGACCTAGGTGATGTCTCTTGGTGTTGTTGACCTTGGAGTGGTGATTTCCATGGAGATGAAGGAGGAAGAGGATGAAGCTAAGTTGGGGAAGTGGTGGTGGTTGTCTTGGTGGAGATGAAGAAGAGATGGAGGTGGTGAAGGCTAGGGCTTTGGCTTTGGTGAAGAGGAATGAAAAAAGAAAGAGAAATGTAAAGGAAAAGAATTTATAGGTTTTGGATTTTATGAAGGAGATGCAAATAATAAAAAGGGAGGGGCTTATTTGCAAAGTGGATGATGAGATGTCTCTCCTTGGCCAATCAAAGATTGCCATGGAGATGGTGAGGTGGAGAGTTTGTGTGGATGAGGTTGAATGGAAGTGTGTGGAAGGTGGTGAGGTGGAGAGACTTAGGGTGGAAGTAAAGGAGTTTGTGGTGGAGGTTAAAGGAAATAAAGGAAAAAGGAAAAAGTAAAAGAAATGAAATGAGAAGATATTTTCTTGATCTCCAAAAATGAAAATATCAGAAACACAGATTCCCGGGATTGAGTCGCGGATGCGGAAACCTTTCGGGAAAATACCGGATACGTCCCGAAATCAAGTATCTCGGAACGACCCGAAATAAACATCAAAAATCAAGAATATTATATTAAGAATAATGGTGAAATCCGTTTTAAGAAATACTTTATAGTTTTAAAGATAAAAATCCCGGAATCAGTTACCTACCGACTCCGAAAGAATTTTTATAAAATCAATAAATCCTCAGAAAAAGTATTTAGATAAGAAAAGTAATTCTAAGACATAATGTCTAAAGACTCTTCTAGAAATTCTAAACCGTTTGTAAACTAAAAATCCTAGAATCGGTTAACTACCGACTCCGATGGAATTTTCATAAATTCATAAAATTCTCAGAAAAAGAATGTAGGTAGATAATATGATTCTAAGAAATAATGCCTAAAGGACTTTCTACCAATTCCAAGTGGTTTGTGAAATAAAAATCCGGGAAGCGGTCAGCAACACTGGCCGACACCGGTTTTGAAGAAATTCCTTTTAATTCCAGAAAATTCCAGAAATTCATATAAAATCTAATATATTGGAAAATGATATTTGAAATTAAAATCAGTCAAATACGGAAAGTAAATCGAAAAATACGGTCAAAAAACTGAATACGAAATGAAGTACGTATTCCGGGAACGGGGTATTACATGATCAAAATCTGTCATTCTTTTTCTTTTTTCTTTTTCTTTTTTAAAAAATACTGGTTTTAAGAACTTGAATTCTTGATTATTAAGAAGAATTGATATTAAATTATATTGAAAACAGAATATACTAACTAAAACATGTCATCAAGTATCAATTGAAATAGAGAAAAAGCCCAATTGAATATCATTACAAAGAACAACTGAAGATTGATTATTATGAATCAAGAACCCATTGCAAATACAGCACTACTCTCTGATGTTTAAACCTGTCATCATCATCAACTGAAAACAGAGAAAATTAAAGTCCAATTTATTTCTCCGAACAGAATTAAGTTATAATCAAATTGAATTTCAAGAATCCAATGCAAGATTTTGTCAAGGAAAAAAAAGAACCCAACGCAGAAACAAATTAAGGAAATATGTAATATGCATCCAAATTAACAAGATTGGAAATAATTGATCATGAACAAATTAAGTCTGAAGGAAGCAAGTGAGTGCAGACATGGGGCAGGCCGTCGAGGATGCTGGCTGGTGCCGCACCAAGTCACTCCATACAATTACAGGCGTGTTGCGTTTCTCTCCAGCAACACCGCTTCCTCCGCCACCCAAAATACTGTAAGAAATCGGGGCACCATCCCAAAAGACTAATCTTCTAGGTAGAGTAGCCCAAATCCTTATAAATCCAAGACCATTCCCGAGTTTGGCCGATGTCAGACTATTTGTTCGACCCAAATCCTAACATTTCTCCTCTTAAATAAAGAGTCTCTCTGTAAGCTCATCATCACACATGGAAGACATATGCTCTATCAAGATCTTTTTCACTGCGTTTCAGCACACGTCTTACGTGAAGCACAACTTGCAGCTTATGACTCCTCTTCACCGCGTTTGCAGGCACGTCTTACTTGAAGCAGGATTCTGCTGTCAATCTCGAGAGCACAACTTAGCGTTACATAAACTTTATTGCGTCTTTCTGCGCCCTGCGAATTGAGCAGGTTTTGTCCCCCCTCAGACAAAGAGTCCGGGCCACCCTATAAGACGATCTTCCTTACTCCTATGCCCGTGCAAGCCGATCTTCCTTACTCCTCATCCAAGAAGATCATATGCTCAATCGAGGTCACTCCTCTTCACTGCGTTGGAAGACAACATGTCTTAAATAAAGCACCTGGAGCATCCTCGAGAGATCAATCTTTATAGATCCAGCTTAACAGGGGCCCACTGTGCCTTCCGCTGCACTCTTGGGGGATCGAACATTATCCACACACATGACTAAGTTTGAGACATGGCTCTGATTGTTAATGATTTATCACCAATCAAACAACAGAGGAACTCCAAGTCGAAGACTCGGCAGCGAAAACAGAAACGTAGAAGATCTACCACTAGCAAGCAATCACCATACAACCAAGAAACATAAGTTTTAACGTGGTTCGGTAATATGCCTACGTCACGGGGAGGAGAAGAGAAATATTTATTGAAGAAAATATAAGAGTTACAATGAGATCTCTCTCACAACTCTCAATAGTAAAATTTTAGAATTTCTCAAAAGGCCACCCATGAGGAGTTTATATAGTCACTTGGGATGATCTTAGTCCAACACGAACTTAAATCTGCACCTCCTTAGAGAAATAGAAAATCCATATCTAAACCAAAATAAGAGACAGATCCATATTAGAAAACTGTTAAAAATCTGAATTCTTCTCTAATGAATATGAGGCATTCCAAATACTAACAATCTCCACCTTGACTCATGTTTATTGAGTCCCTTCGTAGAAATTGGCCTATGCTTCATTCGCCTTCCTTTCTTCCTCCTTTTGTGACTTCACAATGACTCCTTCCAAGAGCCTATTCGCCACGTTACCTTTAGAGAATCTTGATGAAGTTCAAAAATGTTCTGAGCTTCTTCACTGGGATGGTCTTCGTCATCATATCCGCTATATTCTTCTTCGTGCTGATCTTTACCAAATTGATCACTTAGCATCCACGACCCACTGATGTATTTTATGAAATCTCACATCAATGTGCTTTGTTCGCTTGTGATACTTGTGATCTTTAGCGAGATGAATTACACTCTGGCTATCGCAATAAATCCGAACTGAATCCTGTGTGATGCTGAACGTTTCAACTAATCCTCTCAACAACAAAGCTTATTTTGACGTCTCAACTGCAGCCATGTACTCCGCTCTATCGTTAAAAGAGCAATTATATCTTGCAACTCTGCCTTCCAATTAATGAAGCACTCAGCTACTGTGAACACATAGCCCATCGTAGATCTTCGTTGATCATAATCTCCTACATAATCTGTATTAACATACCCTTATAGTAACCTAGGCTTCCCCATTTTCAATCTCTAAAATATCAAGCCTAGTCTCATAGTCCCTCGCAGATATTGTAGCACCCACTTCACTACTTCTCAATGTTGCTTTCGTGAATTTGACATGAACTACTTACTGTATTAACTGCATAGACTAAGTCAGGCCTAATGCAGACAATAACATACATGAATGATTCTACCGCAATAGCATATAGTACTCGAGACATCTCTTCCTCCTCCACCAGTGAATGTGGACACTGCTTGTAGAGTAATTTGAAGTGACCTGCTAAAAGAGTGATGACTGGTCTTATTTCTATCATGTTGAATCTCTCCAACACTTTAAGAACATAGTTCTTCTGGGATAAACAAAGTCTGCATGTGCTTCTGTCTCGAGTGATCTCCATTCTTAACATCTTCTTGGCTTCTCCCAAATTCTTCATGTCAAATTTATTCTTGAGCTGAGCTTTAAACTTCTGAACATGTGTCTTGTTTCTCGCAACATTCAGCATATCATCCACATATAACAGTAAATATGTCAGATCATCACTCTGCTTGAAATAGATACAACTATCATACTCACATCGGTTGTATTTGACCTTGATCGTGAAAGAGTCCAACTATTTGTGCCACTGCCTAGGAGACTACTTAAGCCCATAGAGGGACTTTTTTAGAAGACACACCTTATTTTTTTACATTCTTAAATATAACCTTCAGGTTATTTATGTATGTCTTCTCCTCCATCTCACCGTGCAGAAACACTGTTTTGACGTCTATCTGCTCCAACTTTAGATCAAACTGAACAACTATTACCAATAACATCTGAATAGATGCATGCTTGACTACAGGAGAAAAAAATTTCATTGTAGTTAATACCCTTCTTCTGAGCATATCCTTTGGCAACTAATCTTACATTATACTGCTCATTGTCCTTCTTGCGAAAGACCCATCTGCAACCTATTGTCTTAGTCTTTTGAAAGATCGACTAATGTTAATGTTTGGTTTCTATTCAAAGACTTCATCTCTTACTCCATGGCTATAATCCACTTGCCGTGATCATTTGCCTTAGTTGCTTCTTTGTAACTATCAAGTTCTCCTATTTCTATTACTAATGCATAAAGAGACATGATCTTCATGCCAGCCATACCTTGTTAGTGGTATCATAACTCTGACTGACCCCCTCAACAGTCTAGGTTGCTCTTGAGTAGCCTCCTATTTGTCTCCATCTGAATCTGAGGAGTCCTCTTCTGACCCTTCAGCCTTTTAAGGCTATCTGAGAACTCGGCTCCCTTTCGTGAGTGTCTGCTGACGAACTGTCTAAAGCTCCACCTTGCGCTTTATCCTCCATCTTTGACTTTTCTCGCAATATTGAATTTTCGTCAAAGACCACATCTCTGCTGGTAAAGGGGCTTCTTTTATCTGGACCTAAAGTCTGAAACTCTTGACTCTTTTGAATCTGCTGAAGATACACTTTTTAAACTTGGACTCCAGTTTGTTCTTTTTCTGACTATCAACCAAACTATATGTCGGGCAACTGAAAATCTGCAAGGTTGAATAGTCTACAAATACTCCTTGCCATATCTCCTCTGGGACCTGAAGATCAATAGCTATTGATGGTAACATGTTTATCATATAACTCGCATGATTCACCGCCTCTGCCCAAAATCCTTCTGACATGTCAGCATGTAATCTGATACTGCGAGCACGCTCTGTAAGTATCTGATTCATGTGCTCTGCTACTCATTTTTGTTCTGATCGCCTTAAAATACTTAGCTGGTGTTTGATGCCCTTTCTTTCTAAGTAGTCTTTGAATTCTTTGGAGGTGTTCTCACCTCTATTATCGGACCTCAAGACTTTCACCTTCCGTCCTGGCTGACTTTCCACCAAAGTTTTTCACTCCTTCAACTTCTGAAATACTTTCAATTTCTGCTTCAAGAAGTATACCCAAATTTTTCTTGAAAAATCATTTATAAAAGTAACATAGTACCTAGCAACTTCAATAGATGCTACTGGCAAAGGCCCCACACCTCTGTATGTATGAGATCTAGCAAGCACTTTGTCTTGTGCTGAGATGTAGAGAAAGCTACTCTACATTGCCTACCCATAATACAATCTATAAAGATCAAGTTTGCAATATTTGATACCTGGTAAAGCACTCCTTTTGTGTAGGACTTGAAGACCTCGCTCGCTTATATGTCCAGGATGCATGTGCCAAAGTTTATCAGTACCCCCTTCTCTGCTGCTGCTGAAGCATCACTAATAATAATATTTTTTGTCAACTTGTACAAGTTTGATGTTCGTTCTCCTTTGAGAATCGTTATGAAGCCTTTAGTAACTTTGATTGCTCCATCTGCACTTGAAAACTTGTACCCACGAGCTTCCAAAGCTCCCAACGAGAGAAGATTCTTCTTAAAATCTGAAACGTATCAAACGTTCGTAAGGGGTTCGAACCTGTCCATCAAATATCCTCATATGGATGTTGTTGATGCTAACAGTCTTACACACGGCGTCGTTTCCCATCAGAACAGAGCCTCCATCATAAAGCTCATAAGTAGTGAACCACTCCATTTTTGGGCACATGTGGTATGTGCACCTCGAGTCAAGTAACCAAGCATCTGAGTATTTATCTTTTCCTGACTCAGCTGTCAAGATATCACATGAATCCTCATCTACTTCTTTGATAACCCCGGTTTGATCTGACTTTTCACTGGGACTAGCTCTATCAGAATCTTTGTCGTCTGTCCTCTTTAGCATCTCCTTGAATTTCATATAATTTTTCTTAATGTGGCTGGTTTCTTGCAAAAGTAGCAAGAGAAACTGCTAGAAGCCTCTGAATCCCTTTTGGGTCCCTTACTCTTTGATCTTCCCCTCTGGCCCTTGACAAACAATCCTAAGAGCTCCTCCGTAGAATCTGTTTTCTTCATCAGCTTATTGTTTTGTAGAATCTGTCTGACATCTTTTAACTCTAAGGTCTCCTTGTCATACATGATGATGGTTGCCAAGTGATCATAACTTGATGAAAGAGAAAAGAGTAACAGAAGAGCTTTGTCTTCTTCTTCTAACTTAATCTTTAGAGCTAACAAGTCGTTTAAAATTCTATTAAAAATATTGAGATGTTGTAGAATAGGCGTACCTTCCTTCATCCGAAGGCTGTATAACTGCTTCTTCATAAAGAACTTATTTGACAAACTCTTCATCATGTACAGGCTCTCCAGGCTACACCAAAGACCAGCAGTTTTCTCCTCGTTCATCACGTTGTAGAGGAATTCATATAATAGGCATAGTATGATCATCGCCTTTGCGCGAAAGTTGATGTTGTTTCACTCACCATCCTCCATCTTTGATGACTTCTTCTCAATACTAAGCAGGGCCTTGTGTATGCCCTCCTTCATGAGCAACGATGTTACTCGCATCTTTCATAAAAGAAAGTTGAATTTCCCGTTGAATTTCTTAACCTTGAACTTAGTTGTCGTGGTCGTCTTGCTAGCCATCACTCTGATACTGTTGATGATCAATCTCCGATCAAAAAACAGAGGAACTCCAAGTAGAAGACTCGGCTGCGAAAGTGGAAGCGTAAAAGATCTACTACTTGCAAACAATCACCATAAGGAACACAAGATTTAACGTGGTTCGATAATGTGCCCATGTCCATGGGAGGAGGGGAGAAATATTTGTTGAAGAAAATACAAGAGTTACAATGAGATCTCTCTCACAACTCTAAATAGTGAAATTCTAGAATTTCTCTTGAATTCTTGACTCCCCTTTAAAAGGCCACCCTGAGGGGTTTATGTAGGCGCCTGGGATGATCCTAGTCCAATACGAACTCAAATCAGTACCTCCTTAGAGAAATAGAAAACTCGTATCTAAATCAAAATAGGAGATATATTCGTATTAGAAAACTACTAAAAACCTGAATTCTTCTCTAATGAATATGAGACATTTCATATACTAACAATGATACCACTTTTAAATGTACTTACATCTAGAGGGGATAAATAGGTATACAAGCTAATCTATGACAATTGATGCGAAATTTAAAACTTAATTGCTAACACACTATGTGTAATCAAAAGTGAGCCCGAATCCCCACGAAGGGCTCTGGAACTACTCCTCTAGATTTCTCTAAATTAAGAGTTGAGGTGCTTTAAAAATTTTCTTGATTGAATACAAGTATGGACACACAAATAATATCTAACATATATGTGAATATGGCCAAGTAATAACAATGCAAGATATAAGAGAAAGTTGAGAGATAGTGAATCAAACGCAAACACTGAGATATGTTTGCTCTACGTCCCCGCCTTCACACAGAAGGATTCAACTATCCACTATAAGATCTTCTACACAGGGACCTCCACTGAGGAATTACAACTCAACAGTGGGAGTACACAACTTCTCTCTCTACACAATCACCTCTACACAAGAGGAAAGACACAAGCCTAGCATAAAGCAAAAAGAAATAAAACTTGATGATCTAATGATCACAAACTCTCTCTTGGTGATCTCAATAGATCACAAATAATTTTCTCATAATACAAAGATGCTAAAGATAGATTTGAGTTGATAGCTGAAGTATGTGAGAAAATAAAGTGTTTAAAAATAAAACAACAAAGAAAATACTTGAGAAAAACTTCTTGATGGATATATAAAATAAATAACAAAATAAAATTCTCAAAGATTCGATTTTCTTTGATTTTTTAAAACTTTGAAAACAAATAACGATAGAGAATTTTTGGCACGAAAACTCTTTTGAAAACTTTATTAAAAACACTTGAGAAGGTGAAAAAAATTTCTCTCAAAATCTTAGTGAAAACAGTTCAAGGGAACCCATATTTATAGGATTCTCAAAAAATAGCCGTTGGGGTCAGAACAAGCCCAGAATGGCCTGTCAGTTGACCGTCCGGCTGACCGGCCAACGGTCAGATTTTTGACCATTGAGATTGTCGGTCAATCGGCTGGTCGACCGCCCCAAGGCAATTTATCTGTCGGTCGACCAGCCGGTCGACCGAGGCCAGAACCAGAGAGTGAACTCTCCGGTCGGTCGACTGAGGCCAGATCCAGAGAGTAAGCTCTCTGGATCGGTCAACTGTGCAGTCGATCGACTCAATGGCCAGAGCCTTGTGCACGTCCTGTGCACATTAGTCGACCGAGATCTGGTCTGGTCGACCAGTCGGTCGATCGCCAGTGGTCTCATGCTGGGTTTTAGGGTTTGAATATTTGGTCTTTTAAATACCCATAAAATCATATAAAATTCACAAAAATAAGTTCATGTAAGCACTTGAAATACAAATATGTTTGATCAAAGATCAACCCATATTACAAACAATTTGAACTAATTTTGAAACGTTAGAAATTAAGCTTGAAACAAAAAATTGTATTTTCAAAACTCATTTTATTTTATCTTCAAGAGTTTTTGAGAAGACCTCAAAATGAAACCTATTTCTTGAAAACTTGTTCAAATACAAAAATAAGATATTGGAAGATATTTGAAGCATAGTGTGTATGAATAGAATCCAATACACATCTAAAAATATATCTATATTTTTGACATTAAATTCAAACTAAGTTTTGTTAAAAACAAAACTTGAAACACATGAATTAGAATCATTAAATAAGTTCTTTTTATAATATGAAATAATAATGTATATGGATGAAATCCAATACACATTTAAACATGTAAAACTTGTTTTGATCTTATCAATTCATGAAAACCATAAAGATGTATATCTTCTTGAAAATCTAAGACGATTATATCGAAACCAAATTATGAATTTTGTGTGTATGTGTGTGTAAACTTGAGCATATTAAAACTAATTTTTTTATACAAGATCTAAATGATAAACAAACCGAGATCTTCTTGTCGATCTTCATCTTCAAGATGACTCGATTCAAACTTGATCCAAAAGAGGTAGATGCGATCATTGCAATGTGAGCTCCTGAATTCATACTTGTTTGCTTCAACACTTTGACAGTGAATTTCTTGTTGAAGTCAAATCTTCATTAAGATCTTGATCAATATCTGAAACTTATTGTAACCCCCTGATCCTTCATGTACGTATCACAGTAGCAGTACTCAATACGATGTACAAAATTGATTTGACTTTCTTGATAGTCAGATTGAGCCAATTTCAGTTTTAGATATTATTTTTTTAATATTTTAGATTTTTTAAAATTTTTTAGATTTTTTTGAATTAGTTTGAAAAATCTCAATATTCAGTATCGACCGATACTGATATCGGCTCTATGATTTTTAATTCACAAATAGAGTAGAATTTTAAGAATCTACTTTCATATTGTGTCTTAAAATAATATTATTTACATTAGAATATTTTTGGAGATTTTTTCTTAATTATTCTAAAATCCGGCTAAATCACTGTCACCCAATACCGGCGAAATGTTTCAGGATTTTTAATTTGCAAATCAGACTAAATTTCTTTAAACTATTTTCATATTATATCTCAGGCTAATATTCTTTATTTTACAGAATTTTTGGGACCGATACGGAACTAGTCAAATTTTACCGACTAAAATAATATTAATTAAATAATAGAAAATATTTTTCTATTTCTTTTTCCCTTTCTTCTTCCCCAATTCTCCCAACTGCCATAACCCACTGACTACCATTCCACCGCGGCTCTCTCGTCTCATTTAAAACCCTTAAAATATCTCTTCCCCCTAACTTTCTCTCACTCTCTTTCTCACTCTCTCCTCTCCCTCTCTCTCTTTCTCACTGTCTCTCTCTCTCTCCCTCACTCTCTCTGTTAAGACTGCCGCTGGCCTTGTCGTCGGCAAGCCGGCGCACCATCGGTGGTCGCATCCCCAATCGCGCCACCCCCTTCCCTTCTTTTCCTCCTCCTTCTCTTCTTCCTTTTCTTCTTCTTCTCCTCCTTTATTCTTCTTCTTCCTGTTCTTCATTTTTTCCTCTCTCTTTCCTCCCATCTCGCTCTATTCTTCTTTCTCTCCCCCTGGCGGACCAGCCGCGGGCGCGGCGGCACCGGCGAGGTCGGGGCTGACTGCCGCTAGCCCCTCCCCCTCTGTCCTATCTCTCTCTTTCTCTTTCTCTTTCTCTAATTGGGTAATACCCAATAACTCTCAAACCCAACCCGATAACCCATAAACCTATTATTATCATACATGTATTACTATAATACTTATTACTGTTTTTTTCATTTTACCATTCACTAGGTCACTTTCTGACGACCCTAGTTTTGCGTGCCCAGGTTGGAGATCCGAATTATCGTTCTGTCAGATATTTCTTTGGATTCACATAGGAGACTCATCATCAAGACCATTCATAGGTATCTTTGTGATTTATTTTTGTTATCTTATTTATTCCTATTTTCATATCTGTTATGATCACTAACCTCTTTTTGCAGGTATTCTTCTACTTATTTAATGTTGGAACTCTTGTATATATGGAGGTTATTCCCTGTACTAAGGCTTAACGTACGTACGTGAGGGTATCTCCGCCCTGCGTATGTACGTCGTTATAACATCTCCGTATCTACGGGATTGGGGTGTTACACTTATTAAACACAAGATCGTTAGCAAACTAACATTCATAAGTTAGTAATTATCAAAACTAAGATAAAGGGTCTCTGGGCCAACAATCTCCTCCTTTTTGATGATGACAACTTATAAGGTTATATATGCATAGATTAAGAATAAGCTTCATAGAAGCTCCCCCTTAACTTATGCATATAAATAAATGATAAAGATATGCAATGTAAGTTCAAGATACCAAATAAGAACACACACGCACACACATGCATGCACAAACAATTAATCAAACATGCATATATAATCTCAAATTCTTCTCTCCTTTTTTGTCACTCATCAACAAAGAGGTGAAGACAAACAAACGATACCAATAAATATTTTTTTTAAAACAAAATTTTGATACGAATAAAAACAATCGATTAAAAGAAACTAATTGAAAGTGACACCATTTTTTTATCAATCAAAATAAAATAATCTTTTTACCAATAATATCAATAGAAAGACATGATACCAATTGAAAATAAAATCAATTGAAAGATAACACAAAAAATTTTCTCCCCCTTTATGAAATACCAATAAAATAATGCATAAGCTTGTAAATATATCAATTATCATTAAAAATATAAAGCTTAGCATAAAATTAATTTGTGCTATATTTATGAAATTATAAAATAAGCACAAAAAAAACATCTATATGTATGTATGATCAGAGCAATATAATATCAATTGAAATTAAGATGCATTCATATAAAAAATAAATATGAATATACAAAAATGAATTTTTATTAAAATCAAGTATATCTCATAACTACCACCCTATTCATGCACATGTTGGGCATATAAGGCATGATCGCCCATCCAACCGCCCTTCAGTTGGTAGAGGTTTTCAAAAATATGATTTAAAAATACTTTTAACATATTTGAAAACTCTACCAATTGAAGAATAAAGACTAGTTTAAAGATAATTTTATAAACTAGTACTAAATCCATCAAATAAGGAATAAAACAAATATATATCTCATAATGTATGAAAATTACACTAGAATCGACACTCAAAAATTCATTAAGCTCATATAGACTCGTGAGTCAAAATCATGAGTAAACAAAAGACATATAGAGTGTACAAAAATCATGTAATCAATAAAATCATGAAATAAGACATTGAAGCTCATATGAAATTTCTTTTATCAAAACAAGAAGTCATAAAAACTTCAAAAACTAAAAAAATTTAAGGCATATGCATGTTTTGTCAAAATTAAAAGTATACATACATATCCCAAACATAAATTGAGTTACAAAAGAATATTGCATGAAGGCAAGTGACTCTAAGATAGACTTGTGTATCTATTAGTTTTAGACAAAATTATCATATATATGAAGCAAAATATAAAACATAAACAAAAATGGGAAAAACAAGTGTAATTGTAAGAATTGTCAAACTAGGTTATACATGTACATCTAATGAGTACAAATGAGTAATGAAGCACAAACACATGATAATCAAGTGTAGCTCACTAATTATACAGGTATAAACCCAAGTTTTTATAAAAAATTGCATCTAAACAAGTAATCAAAATATAAAGCACAAAAACATAAACAGATCATTAGGCTAAGTGCACGTGCTATTAGAACTAGGATATATATATTAGTTAAATAATAGTGAGAATAAAAAAATATGAATTCATATGAACATGAATAGATTTCAAAAACTATCCATATATATATCACATGTCTAATTAACATTGCATTTAACATAATGAGCATTAAAACATGACATCCTAAAAACCAATAATATAAATGCATGTAAACTGAAACAAGGAGTTAGAGATTGTTACCAAAACCAATATAACTAGTCTCTAGGTCTCCAAATCATGGTGGTTCTCCCACCTAAACATCTCTTAAAGTGATGCATCCATAGATATGATCTTTAAGTTCAAAATGCATCCACCATCAAGGTACCGATACTCTCACGTCTTATGAGAACTGACACCAACAACAAATGAAATAGAGGTAGATTTTGGTACCCACACATTCTTGGATCCATTGGGTTTAGCACCTTTCCTATCCCAAACAAACTTATTTACAAAATTTGAATTTTATAATCTATCATAATAAAACTTTGCAAGATGGCCCATACATCTACAATGTGTACAAGTGTGTACATTAGCATACATGGTGTCATCTGTGTGAATATGAGAAGCATGTGTCTGCCGTAATGGGTGTGCACGAGTATGTGGAGTATATTTCTTCTGAAATATAGATTCCAAACGTGTGTGGTTCATAGCACATTGGCTCAAAGTAGAGCCCAAACAACGTACTCTATTCTTCAAAACACAAATATCATTTTTAATGATTGAAAAAGAAGTAGAGTATGCAACATGTTTATCACTAAAAGATGAAGTAGTAGGTGTATGACAAACATGAGAATCAAAAAATTTTTTCAAAGAAACTTTTTCTTTTGAAACCAAATCTAATTCTTTGGAAATCAAAACAATTTTATTTTTTAAAGAATTATTTTCTTTTAAAAGAAATTCAAGTTTTGAAGACAAAATCTCTTTTTTTTCTTTCAAAACAACATCAAAATCATTTTTATTTTTCGAAAATTCATTTTCTTTCAAGGCAAGGACAAGTTGAAATTTCAATGACTCCCTTTCATTTGAAATCTCAACCTTCTCTTGCAAAACCATATCAAGTTTAAAAAACAATTTTTTATTTTCTTCTTTTAATTCAAAATTTTTCTTTTTCAAAAGTTTATATTTAATTAACAAGTTTTCACAAAATAGAGAAAGCTCTTCATTTAAGGCATAGGCATCTATACTATTATGTTCATCATTAGAATATACTATTATGTTCATCATTAGAAGACTTAGCACTATCATTTAGATGAGTATCAGAATACCTCAAGGGAGTCAATCCCTTAGATCATGAAGTAAGCTTGATCGGACTCATCTCTTCTTGGTTCCTTCTCCACATAGTTAATGGGAGTGGTCAATGTGTTCCATGCTGCAAAAGTGAAATCACAATGAGAAATAATAGAAAGATATTTTTTGCTAAATGTGTGCCTAAATGCCTCCATGACTTTTGTATTGATCTCAATGTACTTGTCGTTATCAAAATAGAATTTATTGGTAGTGGCAAGATAAACATGCAAACCTAGGGCTTTTAGATATGCACTCATCTTAAACTTTCACATATCGATATTAGAAACATCATACATGGGAGAGGCAAGGAAATCTATGAGTGTTGTGTATAAACTATATGTGTACAGAATCAAATCTAGAATAGCAATCTAAGGATCACACTCCTAAATGGTTAAATCGAATATCAGGAGCACTGGCTCTGATACCAATTGTAGGTACACCTAGAGGGGTGAATAGGTGTACAAGCTAATCTATGATAAATGATGCGAAATTTAAAACTTAATTGATAACACACTATGTGTAACCAAAAGTGAGCTCGAATTTTCTATGAAGGGCTCTGGTACTACTCATCTAGATTCCTCTAAATTAAGAGTTGAGGCAATATTTAAATAACGGTAAAGTAGCAATAATGTTTTTCTTTTATTATGTTAACATAGATTATAACGTAACGCATAACGTAGGTGAGTTAATATTTATTTAATAAAAATAAATATATATACTATATTTAAAATTTTTATAAAGAGAAAAATAATTTTAAAATATCTAAAAAATATTAAAATAATATATAACACATTTAACAAGTCTCACAATAAATTTTAGTGAGCATTAAGGAATTGAGGTGCTCCGATGTCATATGGTTCCTCGTCAATTGAAGAGAGATCGAAAAGAGATTGACGACGAGTTCCTCATCAATTGAAAAGTCGTGCTGTTTTTTAATTTTTGAAACACTACAATGATGAGTTCCTCATCAATTGAAGAGAGATCAAAGAGAGAGAAACTAGAGTGCTGTGATGCTCGCCGATGAGAAAGATGAAATTGAAGAGGAACTGTAGAAAGAGGAGGAGCCGCACGACAGAGTCACCGTCGTTGTCGTCGTCGACTACAGAGAGAGGAGGAACTTGGGTGCTTCTATGTTTCACTTGCCTTCGCCAATTTAGGATTTCACGTCGATTTGATCTTGAGAGAGAAATCGCTTCGTTGTTTTATATTTGCAATCTGTGTAAATAACGCGAGTTACGAATGTTATGTTATTTTCATAACGTAACGTTTGTAAAGCTTCAAAAAACGCTCGTTACTGGGAACTGCGTTTTTTTGAGTGTTATATAACGGTTAGGTGTTGTTATGTTCTGTAGAGAGTTATAACGAGTTACATAATGGGTTTTTTAAAATATTGAGTTGAGGTGCTTTAAAAGCTCTCTTGATTGAACATAAGTGTTGAAACACAAACAATATCTAGCATGCATATGAATATGAACAAGTAATAACAATGCAAGATATAAAAGAGAGTTGAGAGATAGTGGATAGAACGCAAACACTAAGATATGTTTCGAGATTCGAGCCACTGCTCTACGTCCCCGCCTTCACATAGAAGGATTTTCACTATGTCTACACATGACCTTTCACAAAAGGACCTCCACTGAGGAATTACAACTTTTCACCAGGAGTACACAATTCCTCTCTCAATACAAGCACCTCCACACAAGAGGTAAGGTACATAGCCAAAAAGAAAAAGTTTACAACTTAGTGATCCAATGAGCATAAACTCTCTTTTAGTGATCTTGAAAGATCACAAATAATTTTTCTCATAAAAATAAGATCCTATAGATAGGTATTGAATTGATTGCTCAAGTGTGAGAAAAACAAAGTGTTTTGAAAAAGAAAACACAAAGAAAAACTCTTGGGAAAACTTCTTGATAGATAAAAAATGAAAAACAAAACTAGAATTCCCAAAGATTGATTTTCTTTGATTTTCCAAAAAATTTTGAAACAAATAAAGATAAGAGAATTTTTGGCACAAAAATTTGTTTTAAAAACTTACTGAAAACCCTTAAGAAGGTGCTGGGAGCATTGTTGACTGATTTTTCCTGCACACAAAAATTAGAATATTAGATTAAGAATAGATCGTGCGAGGAATCAGTTCTAATCCGCGGTAGCAGGGCTATGCGGGTCGTGATCCTCAAGGAGGGACTGCGATAGAAGCGTTAAGCAAGTTTCTCTAAAAATTTATCTTTTTTAGTTAATTTGTTAGTCACGATGGTATTTACAAAGAAAAGTGGTATTTACAATGAGTTGTGGGAAAGAATATTGGAGAGGTGTGGATTTGATCTACAAAAAAGAAAAGAAAAGAAAAGAATAGAAAACTAACCTTGGTTGGAGAAAATATGCGAAACCTAACACTTTCTACCTTATTTCGGAGGCGTTGAACGTATAAACCTTGGGATCGAACTCAGTCCGTTGTCGCATTAGGTCATCAAGCCTTGGGCAAGCATGAGTTGATACGCCTTGAGGAGGAGAACATCGCCATGGAATATCGTTGGAACCTACTAATCTTCGGTATACTTGTGGTTCGGTAAACGCTCGCGTGCTCGTCAAAGATCAACAAAAAGAAACACAGTAGAAAAGAAAGAGAAAACAAAGAAAAGCAACGACATAAGAACAAAATAAAAATTACCTTTTTATTGATTACAATGGAAGAGAAGAGAATCATCTGTCGGTGTCACCCTCAACAAAGCCATCTCCCTCACTTACATAAAAATTACAAAAAGAAAAGAAAACCTAGAAGAAACCCTAAAAATCTGAACTTTGGCCCTTTGCTGGACGCTGGACGCTCTGTACGTTGCACTGCAGGGGATATTTATAGGTGCAGAAGGCCGAGGAGTCCTGGATGAACTTGCCCACGAAATCTGGGATTCTGGATCATCTACTTTGCCGCGGAAACGCCGCGGAAACGCGGCACTTTAGTGGCTTCTGGCCACGCGCTTTGGCGCGTGGCTTCGTCTGGTCCGTCCATGTGGGCGCCTGCTTCTAGAAGTATCATCCTGGCTCTTCATATTGGGATTTCGAGATAACTTGATAATTAAGTTACCTAGATTTTGAATTCTCCCAATCTCTTTTAAACGAATTTCCTTCTCATCTTTGGCTTTTATGCTCATCCTGCAAGAGTTTAGGGTTGGGTAGAATTCTATCCTTCCCTCATCTTTAATAATTGCAACTTTGGCCCTTATGTATTTGCACTTTTGACATTTGGTATTTGCACTTTTACACCTGGGCTTGGACTTGGGCTTGGATATGGGCTTTTGGGCTTCATTAAGCTTTATTTATTATAAAATAATAATTCGAGGCCTGCACACAATAAATTATAAATTATTAATAAATGTGCAGAATTAAATGAATAAATATGAAAATGTGATGGTAAATATGATGATAAAATGCACTTTTCACTACCAATCACACCCCCACACTTATCTTTTTGCTCGTCCTCGAGTAAAAACAAAGAAAAAGAAAAAGTTAATCTAACCTAACTCACTTTCGTAGGAATCACGATTGCACTTAGCATGTGCAACAAGCCGTTAAACCTCTAGGTTACCCTAGAGGACGAGTGTTGTCTCGTGAGGGTTTTCAGCGGATTGCACCCACAAAATCCATAAAAAGAAAAATATTTGAATTATTATTGAAGAGACTAAGTAGTCTATAAGTTTTAGGATCCTCATTTTATTCATTCTTCAAACCTAGTCTTTATAAAGTCAATTGTTATTCATTTTAGGTAAGGATTAAAATTGAATTTCTAATATAGTCTTTTTCGTTACCAAAAATCATATGCATCCTTATGTTTTTACTAGGAATTCCTTAACTTGGACTCTCATGCCTCTTTATTATATAAGTATATATATATATATATATAATATATATATATATATATTTTGATATGTATAACTCATCTACTTTTCTTTCGTGTAAGTATCAAGGCTTCTTGAGGCCCTAATACCTAACTAATTGATTATTAGATGTGTTAGTACATATAAGTAATTTTTCCTTAGTTCCCTCGGACTTTCTAATCCACCCATGTAGCGAACTAAAAGTCTGTGACTCCCAAACCGGTCGGTCTTAGGGCACCAGGTGAGAAAACACCCCGCGGACTCAAATTCGAGTGAACTAGGCCACAAAACTAAGGTATTATTTTTTTTATTTTTATTTTTATTTTTTTTTTTGCATTCACCTTTAGGCGTGAATACTTATGCTTCTTGAAGCACATGTATCCAGCTTAATTAGTGATTTTTTTCTTTTTTTTTTTATATATGAGGCACAAGGGTCTTTGTCTTAGAATCCTAGATATGCATTAGGTATGCAATATTCATTAAGGTAAAAATCAAGACTAATTATTTATTCAATTTCTCTCCTATACCTAAAATTTAAACAATTTATTTATTTTGACCAAGTCTTTAGAAATCCTAATCATGATTTTCCTAATCCTTAAAACTAACTTAGATTTCTTTCAAAAAATAAGTCAAAATACTTCCTTTTTATAAAAAATTTTTTTTTTTTAAATTTTTTTTTATTAGCAAATTTTGTTAGTGTCTACCTATGTTAGTATGTTAGTAAAGCTCACCCCCACACTTATCTCATGCATTGTCCTCAATGTATGAATGTATGCATATATGCATGAAACAGAACAAGGGAAGGCGGAAGTTACCTTAGGGTGGTGGTTCCGGATGTGGTCTAATTGGTCCACAAAATGCGGCCCAAACAAGATAACGTGGTAGTTCACGGGACCTACCTTTATTGACCTCTTTTTTATTTACATATTTACAGTCCCCAGTATGAATAGGATCATGGAAGATCCTCTCTTGAAACTTACTCCCTTTACATGACCAGTCCTGGAAAATCATCACAGAGTCATGGTCTATACCTATGTTCAACAAAAGAATGTGACTTGATAGAATGGTTGACTTGGACTCAAGAATGATCGGTTCAGGAACTAATACCGACTCAGGAAAGAAACTCAAATCAAGTAAGGGTTCAGGAGTCGGGCTAGGTTCAAGAATTGGGTCCAAGTCAAGAAGTTGAAACTCAAGTCCACAATCATTTTCCCATAATGGAATGTGACTCAATTTTGGTGATTCAAGTTCAGGAATGATAGGTGTGGGAATCAAAACTGACTCTAAAATATTACCTAAGTCGGGTAACAAAACAGGAGTCAATAATGATTCGGGAATTTGAACTTGATCATAGATTTGGGAATCTAGGTCACATATCTCATTAGTTTCAATCTCATAAAAATGGGAACTTGCCAATTTTTCCATGGGACTTTCAAAATTGCACAATTGGTCAAGTTCAATATGATCATAAAAAATGGGTGATTCAATTTCATGATCTATGGGTATGGGAATAAATGTTGGCTCAGAAAATTGGTCCAAATTGGGTAAGGATACCGGAGTCAACATAGATTCGAAAATGGAAACTGAATCGCAAAGTTGGGGATCGGGTTCACATTCACAATCTAATTCAATCTCATTGAAATTAAAACTAGCCAACTTGTCCAAGGATTGGGGTTGAGCAAGTTCATATTGATGTGATGAAATTGAATTTTGATCAAGGTCTTCTAGACAGAATGATTCTTGGTTCCTATCAACTTGGTTGGTTCGCTCAAGAATGTTTGAAAGTCTAGAAATTTGATCATTCATTATATCTTGCAACCGATCCACTTTTTCTTCTAACCCATCAAATAGATCAATGGTGGACTGAAACCTTGGTGATGTGGGAAAAGACGTATATGAAGATACTGTTGGAACCTGACAAGTTCAAGATGTTGAAGCCTCTCCAATTACTAGATTTTGATGATGGACGAACACGACTACTACATGATGATTGCTCTACCTCAGATGGAGTTTATTAAGCTTACGGGTGTTTGTGGAAGTTGTTGTGTAAACTTAGAAAGTTTTGTAATAGCCTTGATCACCTTCCACACAAAATAAACAACTCCAAGTCGACTTACCCTATTGATATAGTCGACTACCCCAATGTAGTCGACTTGATATATAGCTCTAGTCGACTAGTCCACTTAGAACAAAAACTCTCAACTCTCTGTTTGGACTCTGTAAGCCAAATTAGTCGACTTGACTTTTTACCTAGTCGACTAACAGATACTCTAGTCGACTAACCCTATTTTCAAGTCGACTAATCTTTGACACAAAAAATATCCAACTCTCTGTTTCTTTTCTGAAACAAAATTAGTCGACTAACCTTTTTATCCAGTCGACTAATCCAGTGTTTAAGTCGACTACAAGTTAGTTACAGTCGACTAATTTCAGTTATCCAGAAACTTTTGTTTCCAACAGACACTTCCCTAGTCGACTAACAATCTTACCTAGTCGACTAATAAGTGAACTTTTGTCTAGCCTAGTCGACTAATCCAGTATCCTAGTCGACTATAGGTAGTTTCTGACTGTTGGACAGTTTCTCTTATCTGATTCATTTGGCAACGTTTTCAAATGTTCAAATTGTCTGAATTGGTGCCATAACTTCCCTAACTGACCCTAGTCTACATCTATAAATAGAGAAGTTATTGCTTAGGCCATTTACCAACTCTTTCAATCAGATTTCCAAAGCCAAAAAATTTCCAGAATCCTGAAAACTGAAATTTGCAACTTCTTTCTTCACCAAAAGCCATCTCCTCTTGTGAAGAATTCTGAAGTTAAATCTTCCTATACTGAACCTTGTCCACTACACATTCTGAATCAAGGCTATAGGAAGTTATTGTATTCATTTCAAAGAAAGTTGTACAAGGAGTCTTCTTGGGTGTAGAAGATTGTACAAGGCGTGTTCTCTTGGTGGAAGAGAAGTTGTGTGCATTTGACAAAGGGTGTTTGTCAAGTGGTGCACAAGGCAATTGTTGTAGGGTGTACACAAGGAAAGAAAGGAAAATCTCAAGTGGTTGGCTTGGGGACTGGATGTAGGTCACAAGGACCGAACCAGGATAACTCTCCGTTGTTTGCGTTTGTTTTTCTGTGCTTAATCTCTTATGATTATTTAATTTCTGCAAGTAATTTGTTTTAATTTTTAATTAACACTATTCACCCCCCCTCTAGTGTTGTTTGCATCCTACATTTGGTATCAGAGCAGGTTTCAAGGCAAACAACCATACAAGGATGGCAACGGAATTCCAATCATCCCAATTCAAAGAGGGTCATTCTACACAACGTCCACCGCTCTTTGACGGAACCAACTACAATTACTGGAAGTGTAGAATGAAGATCTACTTGCAGTCACTTGACTACGATCTTTGGAACATCGTAGAAGCAGCATACACAAAGCCTACAACCAATTACAGCGCTTGGAGTGAAGAACAAAAGAAGAATGCAAATCTGGATGCCAAGGCGATGAACGCTCTCTTTTGTGCCTTAACCAAAGAAGAGTTCAACCGTGTGTCTACATCAACCTCTGCACATCAAATATGGCATACACTCGAGGTAACACACGAAGGTACGAACAAGGTTAAGGAATCTAAAATTTCTGTTCTTGTCCACAGATTTGAATTGTTCAAGATGAAGGAGAACGAAACCATATCCGAAATGGTTACAAGGTTCACCGACATCACCAACACTCTTGCATCCCTTGGAAAGGACTACACTCAAGTTGAACGAGTCCGTAAGATCCTTCGAGCACTCACACCGAATGGGAGAAGAAGACAACCGCCATTGAAGAGGCGAACGATCTCTCAACGATGACATTAGAAAACCTAATCGGTAATCTAATGGCATATGAAGTGCAAATAGAAGAAAGAAAGAAGGACGAACAACAACATCAATCCAAGAAGAAAGTTCTTGCCTTCCATGCAACTTCAGATACAGATAATTCGGATGAAGATGAAGAAGAAATGGCCATGCTTTCAAGAAAGTTCAAAAGGTTCTTAAAACAAGGTAAGTATAATAAGAATAAAGATACTAACGATACTACTACTTGTTTTAAGTGTAACAAACCAGGCCACATGAAGAAGGATTGTCCATTGATGAAATCAAAAGGACACTTCAAGACTTTCAACAAGTCCAACAAATTCAACAAGTTCAACAAGAATAAGAAGGCCTTTCAAGCAACATGGGATGATAGCGACTCATCTTCCTCGGACGAAGAAGAAGCAACGGAAACCGCCAATATTTGCTTTATGGCCCAAGAAGATGAGGTACAAGATTATGATGCTTTATTAGAAGCCTTTAATGAACTTTATAGTAATTTCAAAACTGAAAAGATTAGAAATAAAGTTTTAATAAAGGAAAATGAAAAACTTGTTAATGATAATTCAATTCTTGTTTCTCAAACATCATCTTTTAGTTCTCAAAAAGAAGAATTTGAAAAAGTTATTGTATCTTTAAAAAGAGACAATGAAGTTTTCTTAAAAGAGAATGCTTTACTTAAAAAGGAAACTTTTTCTTTAAGTTCTAGAATTAATGTTTTAGATAAAGATATGATAAGTTTCAAAGTTAAGTATGAAGATCTTTTGAAAAATGTAAATAAATTTAATAAAGGAAAAGAAAATTTAAATATGTTATTATCTTCTCAAAAGATGTCTAACAACCATTTTGGTCTTGGTTTTTCAAAAGATAACATGTATAAGCCTACTCATGTTGGTATTGGTTTTTCAAAGACTAATTTTGTAAAATCTACACATGTTCATAATCCATACAATTCTTTTGTAAAAAGAAATGATATTTCAAAAAGAAGTAGATGCAAATATATATGGGTTCCTAAGAATCTAAATAATATTGATAAGAATGTTTATATTGCATCTTTTATACATGATGTGTGTAATTCTAAGAATTATGTTTATACTAACAAGTGGAAACCAAATTCCAATTGGATTTGGGTTCCTAAAGGCTAACCTTTTTCGGACCCTATCATGATGGGTACCATATTTATTGTTTTATCTTATAGGTACCTAACAAAGAAAAGTGGATACTTGATAGTGGGTGTTCCAAACACATGACCGGACATATACAACTATTGTCTTCCGTACAAATCAAAAGGGAGGTACAGTGATCTTTGGAGACAATAACAAAGGAAAAGTTATTGGAACCGGCATTGTTGGTAATCTTTCAAAACCTCTTATTGAAAATGTTCTTTTGGTAAGTGGTTTAAAACACAATCTATTAAGTATTAGTCAATTATGTGATAAGGGTTATAAAATTGTGTTTGAAAAAGATGTTTGTCTTATTTATGATGCTAATATGAAAGATATTTTGTTTAAAGGTTTTCGAAACAATAACATATATGAATTGTCAATAGCATGCATGTCTTCAAATGAAAATTTATGTCTAATTGCTTCAAATAATGATTATTTTTTATGGCATAAAAGATTTGGTCATTTGAATATGAAAACTATTTCTAAGATTTCAAATTTGACTTAGTTAAAGGTCTTCCAAAATTGCTTTTAAAAAGGACTATTTTTGTGATTCTTGTCAATTAGGAAAACAAGTTAAATCTTCTTTTAAATCAAAAGATTTGGTTTCTACAAAAAGACCTTTAGAATTATTGCATTTGGATTTATTTGGCCCTACTCGTGTTTCTTCATTAAACAAGAGTAGATATGTTTTTGTCATTATAGATGATTACTCACGTTTTACATGGGTGATTTTTCTGAAAAATAAAAATGACACTTTTGATGAATTTGTAAGTTTTTGTAAAAGAATTCAAAATCAAAAGTCTCTAAACATAGTTACTATTCGTAGTGATCATGGAGGAGAATTTGAGAATGAATCTTTTTCAAATTTCTGTAATAAGTATGGTATTACACATAATTTTGCATTTCCTAGAGCATCTCCTCAAAATGGTGTTGTAGAGAGAAAGAATAGGACTTTGCAAGAATGTGCTAGAACTATGCTTATGGATAGTAACTTACCAAAATATTTTTGGGCTGAAGCAACTGCTACTGCTTGTTATGTTTTAAATCGAGTTCTTATTCGACCATTTTTAAATAAAACTTCTTATGAATTGTTTCATGATCGGATTCCAAAAGTTTCATATTTTAAGATTTTTGGTTGTAAATGCTTTATTTTAAATACAAAAGATGCTTTAGATAAATTTGATGCTAGATCCAATGAAGGTATTTTTGTTGGCTATTCTACTCATAGTAAAGCATATAGAATTTTTAATAAAAAATCTTTTACAATTGAAGAATCTTTACATGTTAAATTTGATGAATCCTTGACTAAACTTGTTTCTAATGCTTCTCCACATGATGATGATCATATTATAGATTCTCCTAAAGATAATATTGTTATATCTTCTGTTGATACTAACGTGTCTAAGGATGAAGAAATTCCTACCGAGTTACCGAAAGCCTATGTTGAAGTAAGGAATCATCCACAAGATTTGGTAATTGGAGATATAAATCAAGGCGTTCAAACGAGATCCAAGTTGAACTACATGACACAAATTGCCTTCATTTCAATCATTGAACCGAAGAATATCAACGAAGCATGTGAGGACGATTTTTGGATAATCGCCATGCAAGAAGAGTTGAACCAATTTGTGAGAAATGATGTGTGGGATCTTGTGCAACGTCCTACTGATCATCCCGTCATCGGTACAAGATGGGTCTTCAAGAACAAACTCAATGAAGCCGGTGAAGTCATTAAGAACAAGGCAAGGTTAGTAGCACAAGGGTACAATCAAGAAGAAGGTATTGATTTCGATGAAACTTATGCTCCTGTTGCAAGACTTGAATCAATTCGTATATTACTTGCTTTTTCATGTTTCATGAATTTCAAATTATATCAAATGGATGTAAAAAGTGCCTTTTTAAATGGAATAATTAAAGAAACTGTTTATGTTGAACAACCACCAGGTTTTGAACATGAAAAATTTCCTAACCATGTTTTCAAACTTAAAAAAGCTTTATATGGTTTAAAGCAAGCACCCCGTGCTTGGTATGATAGATTAAAGAGTTTTCTTTTAAATTCTGATTTTAAAATGGGAAGTGCAGATACAACTCTTTTTATCAAAAATGTTAATAAAGATATCTTAATAATTCAGATTTATGTTGATGATATATTATTTGGTTCTACTAATGATGATCTTTGTCAAGAATTTTCTAAGACTATGCAGAATGAATTTGAGATGAGCCACATGGGCGAACTCACTTACTTCCTCGGTCTTCAAATCAAACAAATGAAGGATGGAATCTTCATTTCCCAATACAAATACGCCAAGGAACTTCTAAAGCGATTTGGTATGGAAAATTCTGGTCACAAGAATACTCCCATGAGTACAACTACCTTTTTGGACAAAGATGAAAGTGGTAAGAATGTCGATCAGAAACTATATAGAGGTATGATTGGCTCTCTACTTTATATTACTTCTAGTAGACCTGATATAATGTTTAGCGTATGCTTATGTGCTAGATATCAGTCAAATCCTAAGGAATCACATATTAAAGCCGTGAAAAGGATCTTTAGATATTTAAATAACACAGTCAACTATGGTTTATTTTATCCAAAGTCATGCACATTTGATTTATTATCTTATAGTGATGCTGATTTTGCTGGTTGTAAATCTGACCGGAAGAGTACTAGTGGTACTTGTCACTTTTTGGGACATTCACTAGTATCTTGGTTCAGTAAAAAGCAAAATTCCGTGTCCTTATCAACAACTGAGGCAGAATATATTGCTGCTAGTGTTGCATGTGCACAAATAATATGGATGAAACAAACCTTACTTGATTATGGCATGACTATCACAAACTCACCTATTATGTGTGATAATACAAGTGCTATTAATCTATCTAAAAATCCAGTTCACCATTCACGTACCAAACATATTGATATTAGACATCATTTCTTACGTGATCATGCTTTAAAAGGTGATATTTCTTTAAATTTCATATCAACTGATAATCAAGTTGCTGATATATTAACTAAACCTCTGAAAGAAGATACCTTTATTAAATTTAGAAGAGATTTGGGTATTTGTAATTTTTCAGATTTTTAAACAAATTTTTCAAATTTTTTCAAAAAGGCAGTTTTTATGCAAGTTAGTCGACTTATAACTCTTATTAGTCGACTTATAAAAGCCTTAGTCGACTTGAAATATTACCTAGTCGACTCCTGCAACAAACAGAAACTTCAATTTCTGATTTGTCCAGAATTAGTCGACTATAGTAATTTTACAGTCGACTAGTCCTATTATTAGTCGACTAGTTTTGTCCTGTAAGTCGACTAATACTGTGAAATTCTGTTTTCTGTTTTCGGATTTCAATTTCAAACCCGACCCAATAACTTAAGTTAAGGATCCGATATCAATTACTTTTAATCCTATCCATTGATTTTTATCCAGGATACATCTTAACCATTCATTTCTTTCATTATCTCACCTAAACCCTAGAATCCCCTCATTTCCTTCTGCCAGTCGAGACTCTCAGTCGACCAAGGAGAAAATTAGGGCACCCGGGTTCTGCGACTTCTCCAGAGCAATTTTTTCCAATTTCCTCCACTGTTCTTCATTTCAGGGTATAAAACTTTCCAATTTCAGTTCATTCCTTCATTATCTACTGTCTTTTTGTTCCAATTTCAGTTTTCATCATGTCTCGTTCCAAGAAAACCAAATTTACCCCTGGTTCCTCTTCCTCTAATGTTGATTTTAGGTCTTTTCTGAAAAATCCTAAACTAGAGGCTGATTATCTTCGTCTATCACAATTAGATATCATACCCGGAAGATTTATCAACTATGATGACTTTTATGATTATGATATCATGTCCTCTCTTAGAAATTGTGGATTGTATAACATGTTCTCTTCAGAATTTAAGGATGCTTATTATCCTTTTCTCATTTATCTATTCTACACAAATTTACATTTTGAAGATAATGAGAATGCTACCTATCTTGAATCCTATGTTAAAGGTGTTCACATTAAGCTTTCCATCAAGCAAATTGGCCGTATCTTATCTATTCCATATTCTGGCCTTTCCCTTGATGAGATTGTGATGGATGATGAGGATGTCTTGAATCAAATTTTTCTACCCGGCAAACATCTACCTATGACCAACAACAAGCTTAGACCTATTCCCCGTCTAATTGGTAGAATCCTCTCTTATAACATCTGCCCTAAGACTGGTAGTTATAACTACTATTCCAGGGAATTATCGTCTTGTGTCTATGCTATAATGGCTGGACATGACGTTAATTGGGCAAAAATCATTTTCGACACCATGGTCAAGTTTCATTCCTCCTTCCTACCATTTGGCGCCTTTCTAACTCCAATCTTTCGGAAGTATCATGTTGATCTTGCTTCTGAAAATACTGTTGTCAAGATTTTCGAGCTCTTTGATCGTGCCGCCATAAATAGAATGAAATTACCTGATTTTCCTTCTGATGAACCCCAACAACCATCTTCCCCTCAACAACCACCTCCACCAAGTCCTTCACATGGTCCCTCTACCTCTTCACAACCTTTCACTGATCCACCACCAACTCAACCAAATCCATATGCGGATGCTTTCTATAATTCCATGTCCGCCCAGCTAGCATCCCTTCAATCTCAGCAACAAGATTTGTTGGATTCTCACTCTCGCATTCTTGAGAACCAATCTATGATGATGACTAGACTGCAATCCATTGAGTCTACTCAATCAGCCATAATCAGTCTTCTCAAGATCCATCACCCGCCACCTCCTCCCGGATCCGAAGATTGAAGCTATTGGCGTTGGAGTGTTTTTTAGCACTTATGTATTTTTTTTTTTTGTGTTACAAACTCTGTCCTTTTATGTTTAAGAACATCTGTATTTTCTCTTTTTGTTAATGACAAAGGGGGAGAACTGCTATGTGTTAAGTGTTTGTTTATCTTATGTTAAACTCTGTTTGTTATATGTAACTCAGTTATGTTATGTGATATGTGTTCTATGTGTTATGTGTTATGTCACATATCTGTATATCTGTGTATCTGTGTAGTATCTGTGTTTGTTTATCTATATCTGTATGTTTTTGTGTATATTTGTGTATCTGTGTCATAATCTGAGAAATTCTGCATGTTGTACAACTTGTGACAAAATCAAGAATTTTTTGACATATATATGTTATGGATACTAACATATAACCATGCAGGTGCAACCTAACATTTTTCTGCAGGGACAAAATATTTTTATAACTTAGTTACTGCAGGGAAGTTTTGTTGCAGGGGGAGCCATCATAGACATATGTTGTCATCATCAAAAAGGGGGAGAATGTTGGAACCTGACAAGTTCAAGATGTTGAAGCCTCTCCAATTACTAGATTTTGATGATGGACGAACACGACTACTACATGATGATTGCTCTACCTCAGATGGAGTTTATTAAGCTTACGGGTGTTTGTGGAAGTTGTTGTGTAAACTTAGAAAGTTTTGTAATAGCCTTGATCACCTTCCACACAAAATAAACAACTCCAAGTCGACTTACCCTATTGATATAGTCGACTACCCCAATGTAGTCGACTTGATATATAGCTCTAGTCGACTAGTCCACTTAGAACAAAAACTCTCAACTCTCTGTTTGGACTCTGTAAGCCAAATTAGTCGACTTGACTTTTTACCTAGTCGACTAACAGATACTCTAGTCGACTAACCCTATTTTCAAGTCGACTAATCTTTGACACAAAAAATATCCAACTCTCTGTTTCTTTTCTGAAACAAATTAGTCGACTAACCTTTTTATCCAGTCGACTAATCCAGTGTTTAAGTCGACTACAAGTTAGTTACAGTCGACTAATTTCAGTTATCCAGAAACTTTTGTTTCCAACAGACACTTCCCTAGTCGACTAACAATCTTACCTAGTCGACTAATAAGTGAACTTTTGTCTAGCCTAGTCGACTAATCCAGTATCCTAGTCGACTATAGGTAGTTTCTGACTGTTGGATAGTTTCTCTTATCTGATTCATTTAGCAACGTTTTCAAATGTTCAAATTGTCTGAATTGGTGCCATAACTTCCCTAACTGACCCTAGTCTACATCTATAAATAGAGAAGTTATTGCTTAGGCCATTTACCAACTCTTTCAATCAGATTTCCAAAGCCAAAAAATTTCCAGAATCCTGAAAACTGAAATTTGCAACTTCTTTCTTCACCAAAAGCCATCTCCTCTTGTGAAGAATTCTGAAGTTAAATCTTCCTATACTGAACCTTGTCCACTACACATTCTGAATCAAGGCTATAGGAAGTTATTGTATTCATTTCAAAGAAAGTTGTACAAGGAGTCTTCTTGGGTGTAGAAGATTGTACAAGGCGTGTTCTCTTGGTGGAAGAGAAGTTGTGTGCATTTGACAAAGGGTGTTTGTCAAGTGGTGCACAAGGCAATTGTTGTAGGGTGTACACAAGGAAAGAAAGGAAAATCTCAAGCGGTTGGCTTGGGGACTGGATGTAGGTCACAAGGACCGAACCAGGATAACTCTCCGTTGTTTGCGTTTGTTTTTCTGTGCTTAATCTCTTGTGATTATTTAATTTCTGCAAGTAATTTGTTTTAATTTTTAATTAACACTATTCACCCCCCCTCTAGTGTTGTTTGCATCCTACAGATACTGGTTGAACAGGTGGTTGACCATATGGCTCAGGGGTATTGAATCCCCATTGACTCTGTGAAGAGTAGTGATGATTATTCCAATCTTGTTCATAGTATTGGGACTGGGGCATGTAATGATTCGGATAAGACCAATCTGGCACACTAGGTTGGTCAAAGTTATGATATGCCGGGTTGGTAATATCCGAATAAGAGGTTGGTGTGTAATATGGATCCTCATTAAAATTGAAAAAATTGTTGTTATAGGCCATATCACACAATCACAAACAAAACAAAAGAAAACAAACAAAGAAGAAAAATTTCTAACCTAAGTTAGGGTAGACCTAGACCTAGACGACTCCTAACTGGTTAGACTGTCCACGGGAGGTAGGGTGTAGACTTTGACCACAAGTTAATCAGCCAGGTCGGGGCAAGAGTGGTGGGAGGTTTTCCGTCAAAGACGTTCCTTAATTAAATAACCACCACACTTCGGCTTTCGGCCCTCAATCCCCTTCCTAGACACTGATTTGGCAGGAGTCAACTTCCAACACCGTTCCCCCTTAGGATAATCTCCTAATTGAGTCCGAGTGTCCCTAGGGCCAACGTCTACTAATTTTTAAGTTAGGCTTGGGTTAGTGAGTGCTTGGAATATGATTTTTGGGCTAAGGAAGGGTGATGAAATCCCCACCTTATCTTGTTAATGGGTTATGCCCTTAAGATGAATTAGTGCAAGTGTACAAGATAAATAGATAAGAATCACTCAAAGCAGAAAATCAACCAAGAGATGAATCCTATTCTACATGCAATGCGTACGTACCTTGCTTCTCCAGCACTCTTCAATAGTAAAAAAATAATTGAAAAGACACGTGCCTAATATGCAAACGTCTAATCAATTTTTATTTTTAACAACCAATGATTTACTGTTGAATTATTAGCAATTTACAGGTATATCACAGAACAAAACAGAATAGAGCAGTAAGCAGTAATCTCAAATTTCAGCAATCTGCAAAAAACTGAATTAGTAGTTCACTGCACTTGCCGCGGATCCGCGGCTTTGGCCGCGTTTCCGCGGCAAACTTGCAGGCCCTCGTGCTCTGCCTTCGAGGGCAGAGGCACTGGGTTGCTGTATGTCCTTGCTGCTGCTCTGTTTCTGTTTCCTGTTCTCCAAACCTGCAAACAGAAAAGAATAAAGAATTAGTTAAAAATTAAATTTTTATTAGAGAATAACTTACCGTCCCTCCCCGGCAACGGCGCCAATTTGTTGACTGATTTTTCCTGCACACAAAAATTAGAATATTAGATTAAGAATAGATCGTGCGAGGAATCAGTTCTAATCCGCGGTAGCAGGGCTATGCGGGTCGTGATCCTCAAGGAGGGACTGCGATAGAAGCGTTAAGCAAGTTTCTCTAAAAATTTATCTTTTTTAGTTAATTGTTAGTCACGATGGTATTTACAAAGAAAAGTGGTATTTACAATGAGTTGTGGGAAAGAATATTGGAGAGGTGTGGATTTGATCTACAAAAAAGAAAAGAAAAGAAAAGAATAGAAAACTAACCTTGGTTGGAGAAAATATACGAAACCTAACACTTTCTACCTTATTTCGGAGGCGTTGAACGTATAAACCTTGGGATCGAACTCAGTCCGTTGTCGCATTAGGTCATCAAGCCTTGGGCAAGCATGAGTTGATACGCCTTGAGGAGGAGAACATCGCCATGGAATATCGTTGGAACCTACTAATCTTCGGTATACTTGTGTTCGGTAAACGCTCGCGTGCTCGTCAAAGATCAACAAAAAGAAACACAGTAGAAAAGAAAGAGAAAACAAAGAAAAGCAACGACATAAGAACAAAATAAAATTACCTTTTTATTGATTACAATGGAAGAGAAGAGAATCATCTGTCGGTGTCACCCTCAACAAAGCCATCTCCCTCACTTACATAAAAATTACAAAAAGAAAAGAAAACCTAGAAGAAACCCTAAAAATCTGAACTTTGGCCCTTTGCTGGACGCTGGACGCTCTGTACGTTGCACTGCAGGGGATATTTATAGGTGCAGAAGGCCGAGGAGTCCTGGATGAACTTGCCCACGAAATCTGGGATTCTGGATCATCTACTTTGCCGCGGAAACGCCGCGGAAACGCGGCACTTTAGTGGCTTCTGGCCACGCGCTTTGGCGCGTGGCTTCGTCTGGTCCGTCCATGTGGGCGCCTGCTTCTAGAAGTATCATCCTGGCTCTTCATATTGGGATTTCGAGATAACTTGATAATTAAGTTACCTAGATTTTGAATTCTCCCAATCTCTTTTAAACGAATTTCCTTCTCATCTTTGGCTTTTATGCTCATCCTGCAAGAGTTTAGGGTTGGGTAGAATTCTATCCTTCCCTCATCTTTAATAATTGCAACTTTGGCCCTTATGTATTTGCACTTTTGATATTTGGTATTTGCACTTTTACACCTGGGCTTGGACTTGGGCTTGGATATGGGCTTTTGGGCTTCATTAAGCTTTATTTATTATAAAAATAATAATTCGAGGCCTGCACACAATAAATTATAAATTATTAATAAATGTGCAGAATTAAATGAATAAATATGAAAATGTGATGGTAAATATGATGATAAAAATGCACTTTTCACTACCAATCAAGCATTTGTCAAATTAAAGGGCATAATTGTCCTTTCATGTAATTTTCTCTTCATCTTAAAAGTGACTTTTCATTAATCTCCTAGACGAATACAGATTTTTATGGTAGCCACTCTTGAGACTGATCTTTGAGGAGACAATAGCTTCAACCATCAAATCCAGTATATCATCCAACCTAACGATGGAAAAATGGTAATTGACTGTTATTTTTTTGATTGTGTGGCTATCCATACAAATGTGCTAAGATTCATCTTTTTTTGGTATTAACAAGGCGAGGACTACACAAGGGCTTATACTCTTGAAATCATTTCTCACTAGCTCATCAACTTACCTTTTGAGTTTTGTATGCTCTATGAGATTCATTCGGTAATGTGCCAAGTTGGGAAGACTTGCTCCTGGAATCAATAACATGTTGGATGTCACACATTAGTGGCGCTTGTTCGGGAGATCTTCTGAGAAGACATTACTAAACTCTTTAATCACAGAGTGACTTCAAGATGAATAATGCTATCAACCTCCTCCAAAACTTCTTTAGCTGTGTGAATCATAAATGAAGCCCCTCTTTCAGTTCTTGGTCAAAGGCCTTCACACTGATTAAGTTAATTTCCTTAGTCTTCTTTGGTATGGTAGGTGTCTTCTCAAGTTATCCATCCTTGAGTCGGGAAGGCAATAGTTAATCTTTTTAACCTCATGTTCGCATTGACACATCTAAATCTATCATAAATGATGACAACTTTGTCGAACAACCCTAGTCTTCTAAGGATAACCTGACCACGTCCATTGTCACCACATCGCATCATATCTTACCCTTATAAAGATTAAAGTCGATCAGGACATGACATCATTGTTTTACTTCTGGGGCCGTGGAGTTGACCCATAATACCTTGTACGAGTGAAGATGGGGTATAACCTTTAATCTTTATCGATCACCTTGGAGAATATTGCATTGATGCAATTTTTACTATTCACAATTATCTTATAATTCTTATCTTCTATCTTGATGAATGTGTGAAACCTTGCAGTTCTTCTCTGTAATACCCCGTTTCCGTAATACGTACTAAGTTGCGTATTCTGATTTTCGATCGTATTTTTCGATTTACTTCCCGTATTTGACCAATTTCAATTTCAAATATCATTTTCTAATATATTAGATTTTAGGTGAATTTCTGGAATTTTCTAGAATTAAAATGAATTTCTTCAAAACCCGTGTCGACCAGTGTCGCTGATCGATTCCCGAATTTTTATCTTACAAACAGTTAGGAATTTCTAGAAAGTCCTTTAGGCATTATCTCTTAGAATCGTATTTTCTATCTACATTCTTTTTCTTAGAATTTTATGAATTTATGAAAATTCCAACGGAGTCGGTAGTTTACTGATTCCGGGATTTTTAGTTTTAAAATTATAAAGTATTTCTTAAAAAGGATTTCACTATTAGTTTTCATATATTATTATTGATTTTTGGTAAAATTTACGAGTCGTTCCGAGACACTTGAATTTCGGACGATTTCGGTATTTTCCGAAATGTTTTCCGCATTCTCGGTTTAAAACCCGGGAATCAGTGTTTTCAATATTTTTATTTTTCAAAATTAAGAAAATATCTTTCTTTTACAAATTCTTTTTCTTTTTCCTTTTTCTTTCCTTCTTTCCTTCCACCAAATTCCCAAAATATCTTCTCCTAAAAATATCTATTTTTTCAAAATATCCAACACTCCACACCCTTCCCCATTAATGCCTCTCTTTTCTCTCTCTTCCATGGCCGGCCATGATAGGCCAAGGGAGACAACCCCATCCTCCCCTATTTGCACAAAACCCCTCTCCAATTCTTTATTTGCATCTCCTTTACAAGAATCAAATCCTATATAAACTTTCCTTTACAATTCTTTTCTCTTTTTTCACTTCTCCATCTCAATCCCTAACTCCCAACCACCTCAAAGCCTTCACCATCTTCTTCTCAAGCTACCACAACTCTTGGATTTGGATCGCATCTCACTTCGTCGGAGGTATCGCCAAAGACCTAATTGGTGACATCGTCGACAAACGATCCTTCAAGACTCGTAGAACTTTCACATAACCGTGCGAAGTGAGTATATTTACTCACCAAGACTAGACAACTTCCTTGTTTACTTGTGTTGATCATTCGTGTACACTTGTGCCATAAAAATCGTATTTTTAGCCCATCAAACAACTATCAGAAATTCTGTTCTGTTTTCTATTTTTCTCAGGATTAGTCGACTTAACCTAGAAACTAGTCGACTAACCCTTTTGTTCTGAAACGTAACTTTTTCTGATTTCACAGTTTTAGTCGACTAAGCCATTTTACCAGTCGACTAGACCCCCCTAGTCGACTACTTTTTGATCCCTAGTCGACTATTTTCCTTGAACCAAAAACACCAACTCTCGGCTCTAGTCGATTTATCCCAATTATTAGTCGACTTGAGACCTCTAGTCGACTACACATAGTACCTTAGTCGACTAACATGTCCCTGAAATAAATCCCAATTTTCTATATCACAGATTTAGTCGACTTGCGCATCCGTTAGTCGACTTATAGTTCACCACTAGTCGACTACCCTTCCAACCCTAGTCGACTAACTATTCTTGAAACAGAATTCCAACTCTCTGGAAACCATTATTAGTCGACTCCTGCAGACTAGTAGTCGACTTAAGACCTCTATTAGTCGACTAACCCTTGCACCTAGTCGACTAATTCTGACTATTTAACTTAGTTGTTTCCTTTTCTGATTTTGGACTTTAACCTCTATACACATGTGATACATTGTTCATGTTTACGCTACATTACTGATATTACATGACATGTTACTTGATGAATCTTATCTCATATTACTTCATGACTTGTTATTATTATTTTCCGTTTCATGACTTGTTAATAAATGGATATCCCCACTTATCATGCTATCACTTGAACCAAGCATGATATACTTGGCTTTTGTATAAATGGACCAACTTATATTGGGTCGGGGGAAAACATGCGGATATCGATATGTGTTCGTGTTTACAGTGGCTTTTAGGAGTGTTGTGCAACCCATGTTCCGGTCTGACCTGTGGGCCTCCAGGGGACCGAGGGGAGTGCTTGCTCCCTGTATTACTGGTACCATCTTGATAAGGGCATACATAAGTCCCTCCTGAATAGCCTAGCGGCTGGCTTCCGTCACCAAGCAACGGAACAATCCTGGACCGTTATCCCGGGCATGTACGGGGTCCACTGTAAACATAGTTCGTCGATACAACCGCTGATTTCCAATAACAACCTTGTATTACTAGGATATGGATCTATGTGCACTGGGACGCTGGACCACATAGCTAGATATCCGAGTAAAACAAGTAATAATAATAAAACGTTAATTGTAGATCTATTGTACGACTTTATCTATTCATGCTTTTCATATCTGTTAGTTGATATACCTTATATAGTCCCATCTTACTGGTACTCGTCCCTTAGCCACTTGGCTGTAGCTATCTATTGTTTATATGTCTTGATCCTTTGGATTTGCATATTCAGATTCTGAGGCTTGGAACGAAGTGGAGCCATCCACAGAGGACCAGGCTTATTTCAGTGAGCAGGCTGATCAGATCTAGTTCCCTCGTGCCAGACTCTCCCTCTTGGCTCACGAGTCTCCATCTCTTACGTGAGCATCTTGTGTATATGTTTGTATATTGTCCTTTTGGACTTGGATATGATAAATAACACTTGTGTATATGTTTGTATATTGTCCTTTTGGACTTGGATATGATAAATAACACTTGTAAAGTGTATTACTTTATCATAATTTGTATAACTTTGTACTTGTATCTTGTAAGTTGGCCTATGAATACACCACGCTTTGTGTTGTACTCTGTTTCCTTATTGTACTTTTATGCTTAGCGTATATACGTGGGGGCTTCTTCTGACCTACGTATATACGTCGCAGTGACGTCCCCGTATCCGTGAAATCGGGGCGTTACAGGTTGGTATCAGAGCCTAGGCTCTCAACCTAAAGTACAAACAAGTAGCAAATTCTAGAAATTTGCTTATGCCAACTACAATGTACAAAGTTATAGAGTCCTTCTTGCTTCTTTCGTTGATCAATTCCTTCATATCCTAAACTCCTTTCCTTTGTTTCCAATTCCAGTTATCATTCGGTATGGAGAGACGATCGGGTCGTAACAATATCGGGCAAGTCCCGAATGGACCCGTAGGAGGAGAGAATGCTGATATCCTGAAGGTCATTCAGACCATGCTAGGAAACCAGCAACAGCAGATGAAAATCAGCAACAGCAGACCGAGCTCCTTAGGCAGGAGTTGGCAGCCCCGAAGGAGCAGAGGCCGGGGAATGTGTCCGACTTCCGGCGGCTGCAACCGGCCATCTTCACGGGAGGCGAGAAACCATTGGAGGCTGAGCAATGGTTGACGGACACTACAGACCTACTGAATGCAGCCCGTGTCCCGAAGGAGAGCCAAGTTGAAGTAGCTAAGATTCAGTTAAAGGATGTTGCGAGAACTTGGTGGCTCGCAGAGGAGGCTAGACTGGAGAAGCCCGTTACTTGGGACGCCTTCTCCAAGAGTTTTTACAGCCGCTTCTTCCTGCTACGGCGCAGAAAGATATGGAGGAGCAATTCATCAGGCTCCAGCAGTGGAACAAGTCCGTGGACGAGTATGCCGCGGAGTTTCTTCGACTGAGCCGCTTCGCGCCGTATATGGTAACGGACGAGGAGAAGCGAGCGAGCAGGTTTCAGCAGGGTCTACAGATGAAGATTCAGATGTACCTGATGCCCCAGCAGCTGAAGACCTATGCAGAGGTTCTCACCATCGCTCGGGAGGTAGAGCGTGGGTTTGAGAAGGAGCAAGGGGATCAGATGAGACAGCAGGTCATGAAGCGGCCATTTGTACCTATGGGAAGAGGGGCCCGTTCAGAGCAGCGAAGATCCAGATGAGGCAACCTTTCAGGCCAGCACCTTATCAGTCAGCCCAACCACTGGTATTCTGTAGTCATTGTCAGAAGCCAGGGCACACTCGACAGACTTGCCGGAGGGCAAATGGACTGTGCTTGGTGTGTGGAGCCAGAGATCACTCCATAGAGGCATGTCCACACAGGAGATTGGGGATGGCTAACCAGACCTTGCCATCACTTCCAGGACCGAGTGGACAGCGGGCAGTACCAGGGCCTCTTGAGCAGAGGAACCAGGGGCCAGTGATGAGGAGAGCTCTTCCACTTCCTCCACAGCATGTTGTTCGCCCAGTCCAGAGAGGAGGCAGGACTGCAGCAGGGCGTGGCAGAGGTCAGGCTTATACTCTGACAGCAGAAGAGGCTGAGGCTTCAGAGGAGGTGATAACAGGTAACATCAGAGTTCATTCAATACCTGTTCTCGCTCTCTTCGATTCAGGAGCATCCCACTGTTATATCTCAGAGAATTTTGTGGCTTTACATTCTATACCTGTTAGATCATTAGACCACAAATGGGAGATAAGTACAGGGAATGGGGTAGTTATATCTTCCCGAGTTTGTACTGATTGTCCAGTAGAATTATGTGACAAGACTTTGGCCATAGATATGCTCGTACTAGACACAAAGGGTACGACGTAATCTTAGGCATGACTTGGCTCAGTCAGTACTATGCAGTGATTGACTGTAGGGAGAGGAAGATTAATTTCAGAATTCCCCTTCAACCTGAATTCCAGTTTAGTGGAGAAGTGAAGTCCACTAGGGGAAAGACTCAGATCACTACTTCGGAGGTTCAGAAGCAGAAGGTGCCGGTGTGGGGTGAATTCCCGGAGGTGTTTGCTGAGATCACAGGACTGCCACCGGAGAGGATGATTGAGTTCTCCATTGATACAGTTCCAGGAGCAGCTCCCATATCCAAGGCTCCATACAGGATGGCACCGACGGAGTTAGAGATTTTAAAGAAGCAGCTGCAGGAGTACTCAGACAAGGGATTGATTAGGCCTAGCACTTCACCATGGGGAGCTCCAGTACTATTGGCGAACAAGAAGGATGGTGGTAAGAGACTTTGTATTGATTATAGGGAATTGAACAAAGTCACCATCAAGAACAAGTATCCCCTCCCCAGGATTGATGATCTATTTGATCAGCTTCATGGAGCCCGTGTATTCTCCAAATTGGATTTACAGTCGGGTTACCACCAGCTGAGGGTGAAGAAGGAGGATATTCCGAAGACGGCATTCAGGACCCGATATGGCCACTATGAGTTTCTAGTAATGCCTTTCGGAGTTACCAATGCCCCTGCAGTTTTCATGGACTTGATGAACCGAGTGTTCTCGCCCTACTTGGATCAGTTCGTTGTTGTTTTCATAGACGACATTCTGATCTATTCAAAGAACAACAGGGAGCATGCAGAACACTTGAGGATTGTGTTGCAGACTCTCCGGCAGGAGCAGCTTCATGCCAAGAGAAGCAAGTGTGAGTTCTGGTTGGACAGCATAGCATTCCTTGGACATATGGTGTCAGCAGAAGGTATCTCAGTTGATCCGAGCAAGTCCAGGCAGTAAAGGATTGGCCAGTTCCGAGGACGGTGACTGAGATAAAGAGTTTTCTTGGACTAGCCGGCTATTACAGACGCTTTGTTCAGGATTTCTCTAGAATTGCAGCTCCGTTGACCAGGCTCACCAGAAAGGGGGAGAGGTACATTTGGACAGAGGAATGTGATGCAGCATTTGAGCAGTTGAAGCAGAGGCTTATTTCAGCTCCAATCTTGAGGACTCCCTCAGGGAGAGGAGGGATGGTCATCTTTAGTGATGCTTCAGGTAAAGGCCTGGGATGCGTACTATTGCAACATGATCATGTTATAGCATATGCATCTAGGCAACTGAAGACTCATGAGCGGAACTACCCAACTCATGATTTAGAGCTAGCAGCAGTGATCTTTGCCTTGAAGATTTGGAGGCACTATCTTCTGGGAGATAAGGTGTTGATTTATACAGATCATAAGAGCCTCAAGTATATCTTCTCGCAGAAGGAGTTGAACATGAGGCAGAGGCGGTGGCTGGAGCTTATGGCAGACTATGATATTGACTTGCAATATCATCCAGGCAAGGTCAATACAGTTCCTGATGCACTGAGTAGGATGCCAGAGAACAGAGTGCTTGTCCAACTTACTCAGCAGAAGGAGTTGATTCAGGACTTTATCAGATTGGACTTGATGGTGGTTCGAGGAGCTGAGAAGACAGGACAGCTTCTGACTTTACAGATCCAGTCTTCATTGATAGATGAGATTAAGGAAGCTCAGAAGGAGGACCCCAGGCTACAGACATTCCGAGTTCAGGTGGAGGCTGGATTGAGGACGGATATTTGTATTCGTCCGGATGGTGCATTGTACTTTGGAGTAGACTTTGTGTTCCCCAAGGAGAAGTTAGACAGAAGATTTTGGAGGAAGCACATAGTTCAGCCTATTCTATACATCCAGGAGGAAACAAGATGTACCAGGACTTGAAGAAGCAATTTTGGTGGAATGCCATGAAGAGAGAGATAGCTCAGTTTGTAGCTAAGTGCTTGGTGTGCCAGCAGATAAAGATTGAGCATCAGAGATCAGCCGGGCTTCTTCATCCTTTGCCAATACCTGAATGGAAGTGGGAGCACATCACTATGGACTTTGTCACGGCATTACCTCGTAGTCCCAAAGGTAATAATGCTGTGTGGGTTATCATTGATCGTCTTACCAAGTCAGCTCATTTCATACCATTCAGGTGGGTCAGACTACAGAGGTTCTGGCAGATAAGTATGTGAAGGAGATAGTTCGTCTGCATGGAGTTCCAGTCAGTATTGTATCAGATAGAGATACCAGATTCAGATCTCATTTCTGGGAAAGTCTCCAAGAGAGTCTGGGAACTCGTCTGAAGTTCAGTACAGCCTATCATCCTCAGACAGACGGACAATCTGAGAGGACCATCCAGATCCTCGAAGACATGCTTAGAGCCTGCATGATTGAGTTCAGGGGTTCATGGGAAGACCATCTACACTTGGCTGAGTTTTCTTATAACAACAGTTATCAGGCAAGTATTAAGATGGCACCTTTTGAGGCACTGTATGGGAGGAAATGCAGGTCACCGATTTGTTGGGATGAAGTCGGTGAGAGGAGTCTATTGGGGCCAGAGATTCTGATCCAGACCACAGAGAAAGTTAGAGTTATCAGAGATCATCTCAAGGCAGCTCAGAGTCGGCAGAAGAGCTGGGCAGATTTGCAGAGGAGGCCATTGGAATTCGGAGTTGGAGATCATGTGTTCTTGAAGATTTCACCTACCAAGGGAGTAATCCGGTTCGGCACTCGTGGGAAACTAAGTCCGAGATATATCGGCCCATTCGAGATATTGGATCGAGTGGGAGATGTGTCTTATCGATTGGCGTTGCCGCCATCGTTGGACGGAGTTTATAATGTTTTCCACATGTCTCAGTTGAGGAGGTATGTTAAGGATGACAGCCATATTTTGGATCATTCCGAGCTGGAGCTACAACCGGATTTATCATATCAGGAGCAGCCAATGGCCATCTTGGATAGGAGTGTGAAGACACTGAAGAACAAGGCTATACCTTTAGTGTTGGTGTCTTGGAACCGCCATGCGCCAGGAGAGGCCACCTGGGAACGAGAGGACGTCATCCGAGAGCGTTATCCTCAACTCTTCTCATCTTGATTGGTAAGACTCTTTCCTTTTACTCTTTTCTATTTGTTATCTTTCTTCCTAGCCTTATCTATCTGTTACCATTCCTGTTACCCTTCACCTTATGAAATTTCGAGGACGAAATTTTTGTAAGGTGGGTAGATTGTAATACCCCGTTTCCGTAATACGTACTAAGTTGCGTATTCTGATTTTCGATCGTATTTTTCGATTTACTCCCGTATTTGACCAATTTCAATTTCAAATATCATTTTCTAATATATTAGATTTTAGGTGAATTTCTGGAATTTTCTAGAATTAAAATGAATTTCTTCAAAACCCGTGTCGACCAGTGTCGCTGATCGATTCCCGAATTTTTATCTTACAAACAGTTAGGAATTTCTAGAAAGTCCTTTAGGCATTATCTCTTAGAATCGTATTTTCTATCTACATTCTTTTTCTTAGAATTTTATGAATTTATGAAAATTCCAACGGAGTCGGTAGTTTACTGATTCCGGGATTTTTAGTTTTAAAATTATAAAGTATTTCTTAAAAAGGATTTCACTATTAGTTTTCATATATTATTATTGATTTTTGGTAAAATTTACGAGTCGTTCCGAGACACTTGAATTTCGGACGATTTCGGTATTTTCCGAAATGTTTTCCGCATTCTCGGTTTAAACCCGGGAATCAGTGTTTTCAATATTTTTATTTTTCAAAATTAAGAAAATATCTTTTCTTTTACAAATTCTTTTTCTTTTCCTTTTTCTTTCCTTCTTTCCTTCCACCAAATTCCAAAATATCTTCTCCTAAAAATATCTATTTTTTCAAAATATCCAACACTCCACACCCTTCCCCATTAATGCCTCTCTTTTCTCTCTCTTCCATGGCCGGCCATGATAGGCCAAGGGAGACAACCCCATCCTCCCCTATTTGCACAAAACCCCTCTCCAATTCTTTATTTGCATCTCCTTTACAAGAATCAAATCCTATATAAACTTTCCTTTACAATTCTTTTCTCTTTTTTCACTTCTCCATCTCAATCCCTAACTCCCAACCACCTCAAAGCCTTCACCATCTTCTTCTCAAGCTACCACAACTCTTGGATTTGGATCGCATCTCACTTCGTCGGAGGTATCGCCAAAGACCTAATTGGTGACATCGTCGACAAACGATCCTTCAAGACTCGTAGAACTTTCACATAACCGTGCGAAGTGAGTATATTTACTCACCAAGACTAGACAACTTCCTTGTTTACTTGTGTTGATCATTCGTGTACACTTGTGCCATAAAATCGTATTTTTAGCCCATCAAACAACTATCAGAAATTCTGTTCTGTTTTCTATTTTTCTCAGGATTAGTCGACTTAACCTAGAAACTAGTCGACTAACCCTTTTGTTCTGAAACGTAACTTTTTCTGATTTCACAGTTTTAGTCGACTAAGCCATTTTACCAGTCGACTAGACCCCCTAGTCGACTACTTTTTGATCCCTAGTCGACTAATTTTCCTTGAACCAAAAACACCAACTCTCGGCTCTAGTCGATTTATCCCAATTATTAGTCGACTTGAGACCTCTAGTCGACTACACATAGTACCTTAGTCGACTAACATGTCCCTGAAATAAATCCCAATTTTCTATATCACAGATTTAGTCGACTTGCGCATCCGTTAGTCGACTTATAGTTCACCACTAGTCGACTACCCTTCCAACCCTAGTCGACTAACTATTCTTGAAACAGAATTCCAACTCTCTGGAAACCATTATTAGTCGACTCCTGCAGACTAGTAGTCGACTTAAGACCTCTATTAGTCGACTAACCCTTGCACCTAGTCGACTAATTCTGACTATTTAACTTAGTTGTTTCCTTTTCTGATTTTGGACTTTAACCTCTATACACATGTGATACATTGTTCATGTTTACGCTACATTACTGATATTACATGACATGTTACTTGATGAATCTTATCTCATATTACTTCATGACTTGTTATTATTATTTTTCCGTTTCATGACTTGTTAATAAATGGATATCCCCACTTATCATGCTATCACTTGAACCAAGCATGATATACTTGGCTTTTGTATAAAATGGACCAACTTATATTGGGTCGGGGGAAAACATGCGGATATCGATATGTGTTCGTGTTTACAGTGGCTTTTAGGAGTGTTGTGCAACCCATGTTCCGGTCTGACCTGTGGGCCTCCAGGGGACCGAGGGGAGTGGTTGCTCCCTGTATTACTGGTACCATCTTGATAAGGGCATACATAAGTCCCTCCTGAATAGCCTAGCGGCTGGCTTCCGTCACCAAGCAACGGAACAATCCTGGACCGTTATCCCGGGCATGTACGGGGTCCACTGTAAACATAGTTCGTCGATACAACCGCTGATTTCCAATAACAACCTTGTATTACTAGGATATGGATCTATGTGCACTGGGACGCTGGACCACATAGCTAGATATCCGAGTAAAACAAGTAATAATAATAAAACGTTAATTGTAGATCTATTGTACGACTTTATCTATTCATGCTTTTCATATCTGTTAGTTGATATACCTTATATAGTCCCATCTTACTGGTACTCGTCCCTTAGCCACTTGGCTGTAGCTATCTATTGTTTATATGTCTTGATCCTTTGGATTTGCATATTCAGATTCTGAGGCTTGGAACGAAGTGGAGCCATCCACAGAGGACCAGGCTTATTTCAGTGAGCAGGCTGATCAGATCTAGTTCCCTCGTGCCAGACTCTCCCTCTTGGCTCACGAGTCTCCATCTCTTACGTGAGCATCTTGTGTATATGTTTGTATATTGTCCTTTTGGACTTGGATATGATAAATAACACTTGTAAAGTGTATTACTTTATCATAATTTGTATAACTTTGTACTTGTATCTTGTAAGTTGGCCTATGAATACACCACGCTTTGTGTTGTACTCTGTTTCCTTATTGTACTTTTATGCTTAGCGTATATACGTGGGGGCTTCTTCTGACCTACGTATATACGTCGCAGTGACGTCCCCGTATCCGTGAAATCGGGGCGTTACATTCTCCAAACACACCTGGCATACAAATGAGTTGATGGTGTCTGCCTAATACAGCTGAGTACAACATCTTCATCTTTATGATCATGATTGAAGTCATCACCTACATCTTTACTCGCTTGGTAAATGAATTATTCTAAATCAGACTTAGGAGCTTCAATGTGAGCTTATCAATAATGACAATCTTAACAGGATTGTGGGCAATTGATAATGATATGCCCATATATTTGTCACTTATAGCATTTAGCAGTGGTAATCTTAAAAAATTCCTTTTGGTACCTTTATTTCTGCTGTCTCGTTTAAAGCTCTTTCTATTAACATCATTCATATGTGGGAATGTATGAGTATAAGACTTATGAAGCTGGGTAGATGGAGAAAATCTAGACACTGGTGCTCTTTTGTCATGACTTTTGAAGGCATAATTGGCTCTAACAACATTTAGATCTTGAACTGAGGCATAAGCCTTCTGAAATTTCGTAACTCCATGGGCCAACATTTCTATGCTTAGGTCTTCTCTAAGACCAGCTCTAAATTTGAAAAAAATCTAAGTCTGCATTTTGTGACTAAGGCATTGCATCTAATGACAAACTTATCAAACTTGACAAAGTATTCCTTAGCCGACTTATTGTCTTGAGTGAATCGATGCCACTTGTCTAAAAGACAGGCATAATAAGATTGTGACACGTACTTTTCCTTGAGCTCATCCTTTATAGCAGCCCATGTCTCTATAAGGTATTGAGCTCGAGATGCTCACAGGGTCTCCATATTGGTCCAATACTGGTTAGCCTGACCGGTCAACTTCATGACTGCGAACGTAACCTTCCTAGGCTCAGAAAGAGGATGACAGGTGAAAAACCTATCTGTTCTTGAAGCTAATCTAGAAAAAAATTGAGGGTTCGTTTTCTTGAATTCTTGAGAGAGAGAAAAAGAGGCACGACAATGATATATGCGCCAGAGGCACGACCGGATGTCCACATCATAGGGACTGGCTTTGGAGAAGGGTTGCTGACGTGATAGTGGGACTGGTGGCGTGGCATGTGATGAGGCCAGTGGTGGAGGAGCAGATGGTGTTTGGGGGTTGAGGCTGGTGGCCGGCTCCGGGGTCATCATCAGGAATGGGAAACTGGATAGGAGAGGGATGCCAGGCTAAGAAGAGAAGGGCATCATTGCTGTTTCGATAGAAGATATTTGTCGTTGATCTCCATTCTGGTAGTTGCCGTTGTGGATTTGGAGAAACGAAAGCAGTTGTAGGAATTGATTGCAAGAGAGAAAGAGGAGCTCCATTTTCTTGAATCCTTGAGAGAGAGAGAAAAGGAGGGAAGATGAAAATTGTGGAATATGCAGTGCTCAATCAATTTGTGGGTATTTATCGTTTACTGACAGATTCTAGAATATGTGTGATTGTTCAGCATAATTAAAGAAATGAAAAAAAAAATGAAAAGAAAAAATGATGGCAATTATGCACCAGGCTAGATTTCATCAATCAATCTTCTTGAAATGCTAAGCTAATTCAAACCCCATGATCGTAAAAACCCAATTTGTTGGAATCAGAACCAAATAATATCACCAAAGTTCAATCTTCCTCTCCAATTTTCCTTGCCAAATAGGCACTATAAATACCCTCAAGTTGATTGAGCACTGCATGTTCCTCAATACTCATCTCTCTCTCTCTCTCTCTCTCTCTCTCTCTCTCTCTCTCTCACAGCTCCAAGAAACCCGCAAGCTACTTGCTCTCCTCCTCCTCCTCCTCCAAGAACTCCTCCAAATCCAATGGCCGACGAAGATCCAGGCTTCAGCTACAACAGATGGGAATCGACTACCAACATCTTTTACCATGACGACAATGGCGTCCCCCGCTCCTTAGCCTGGGGTCCCACTCGTATCCCCGATCCCATTTTCCTTGACGACCCACACACCCTGTGCTCCTCCTGCAGAGGCTTCACCATTTCCCGCGTCGCCTGGTCCGACTACTACATCGGCAACCCTTTCACCGCAGATAGCGACGTCTATGAAGATGATGGTGAACCTCGCCATGAGGGCCCCCTCGGAAATCCAACCAGCCATCCTCCCCATCACACTCACACCGTCCTCGCCTGCTACCAGACCGATCCTATAGACGAGGATGGTGTCGAATTCACTGTTTTCCTCATCATCCGCGCCCTCTGGCACTGGCCGTTCATCTACACCTTCGACGAATTCTCCCCCATCACCCAGGAATGGCTCACCGGGCCGGCCAAGTTCAACCTGCGCCGCGAAATCGTTCCCAACACCGGCACTTCTTGCGGCGCATTCTGGCTCACCGAGTACCCAAGTTCAGTTCTCAGGTACGACTTCTGGGGCGACACTGACGAGGAGGTCATATCGTTCTTGGAGCTGCCGCGGCCTATTCTAGATCCTCCTGCGAGGGAGGCAAGAATGCAGCTGGGAAGAGTTGGGGACATGCTGGGCCTCATAATTGTCGACGCGGCAGAGTGCACAGTGGAGCTGTACACTCGCGGACTCGATGAGGACCAGTGGAGACCTCCCCATGTCTTCGACGTGGAGATAAAAGTAGCCGAGGCGACCGTGTGCCGCCTTGAAGAGAAGACATGGACTTTGTTCTGCAGGGAAATGCCGCGGCCGATGAGGTTCGAGAGTTTCAAGATGGAGGCACTGTTTTGGGTGGCGGGGCGGGTGGTGATGCTGGAGAGCAATGCCAATAACGAGGACGAGTTTAGGGTTAGGGTGTTGCCCGGTGAGGCCCCTGCTAGCATCGTCGACGGCCTGCCCCATGTCTGCACCAATTTGATTCCTTCGGGGTTCGATTGGTTGTGATCGATTCTTGATCGTTCTTGATCGATTCTTGTTAATTTGGATGAAGATTATAGTTTTCCTACATTACTTAAGTTGTTCTTGATCGATTCTTGTTTGGATGATTGATTTGTTTTGGAGTTCTTGATTCCAAATGTAATGTTGATGACATTTTCATTTGTCTTCAGGATAATGATGATTATGTTCAATTTGATTGGAGCTCAAAAGAGTAAAAGGATCTTACTTTCTCTATTTTCAGTTGATGACGATGACATATTTTACGCACGCGCCTTCAGCTCATTCAAACTGTCTCACAAAATTATGCACACAAGCACCGCTGGCATTTGATAATTGCACAAAGACTACAGAAATTTGCATAAAACTCCAACTAACCATGAAAACTCTTCAGTATCAGTCCATTCTTGTCCAGTTATTCAGCATCAACCACCAAATTGATTTCTTCATCAAATCACCAAACACAAAGCCAGCAATAGAATGATAAAAGATTAATCAGCAATAGAATTGTGCAGGAAAAGATTAAAAGATTAATCTTTTATAATCAAATCATTACCTATCCTTTTATATTCGGGTTTCCTTGATAATCAACTTAATTAAGCCAACAAATATCTTTAATAAGATGGGAAAATTACAAATGCCCACGGATTAAAACACAATTTGTACAGCTAGCTCAACCTGAAAATTAACCTGAACACTTAATTCTACCACCTGTCATTAAACAATAAATACCCGCTCATCGCTTGAGCGCCGCATATTCCACAATTCTCATCATCCTTCTTGCTCTATCTCTCGAGAATTCAAGAAAACAATTCAAGCTCCTCTCTTGCAACCAAGAAACCTGCAAACAACCTACTCTTCTTCCTCTTTTTCTTCCAAGAACTCCATCCCCGCCTCCAAATCTGCAATGAACAATGACGATCCAGGCATAAATACAGTAATTATTTTCATGAGAGCAGACATAAATACAGTAATTATTTTCATAATAACATCACCTTTTCATTGGCTCATACATGATGAAATTCCAATTGTTTTATCCGAAAACAGGACCGAACATTTTTTGTTGGAATTGAAGAATATAAAAGCGAATCTTTGAGCTGAATTATGGCAAGATCCGTTGATCGATTCAATTGGATGATGGTTGGAGTGTGTTCTCCTTCCACCTTCCATTGGGGATGAACGTGATATATTCACATGTTCAATTCCGACTTCGAATGAATGAGATATTCAAGTCTAAAGATTGCCTAATTCAAAGCCAAAATGGGACTAAAGGTAGCTAAAAGCATTTAGTCCCACGTTGGCCATGAGATGGAAGTTTGTGGTATATAAATAGAGAAAATCGAGAACAAAGGGCGTGCCCTTTGGGTACTTGGAGTTTTCGCGCGCGAAAAGGAGGGAACTATGCTCGCACATGCGTGCATGCGCGCGCCGCCGCTGGCGGCGGCCGGCCGTTGCCGGGGCCCGGCGGGCAGGGCCGGGCCGGGCCGGGCTCGGGTCTGGGTTCGGGTTAATTCATAGCGATCTGTGTGACTTGAAGTTTATGCCAACTAGAGCTGGTAAAAAGTATTTTATTACTTTTATTGATGACTGTACGAGATACTGTTATGTGTATCTTTTAAACAGTAAGGGTGAGGCAATAAATATGTTTATAACATATAAAGCCGAAGTTGAGAATCAACTCAACAAGAAAATCAAGATTCTAAAATCCGATAGAGGCGGAGAATATGAATCAAATGATTTTAGTGAGTTATGTGCTAGTTTTGGTATAATACATCAAACAACAGCACCATATACTCCTCAGCAAAATGGAGTTGCTAAATGATTTTAGTGAGTTATGTGCTAGTTTTGATATAATACATCAAACAACAGCACCATATACTCCTCAGCAAAATAGAGTTGCTGAACGGAAGAACAGAACTTTAAAGAAGATGGTAAATTCCATGCTCGTAAGTTCTGGAGCTCCACAGAACTTGTGGGGGGAAGCTCTATTAACTGCAAATTATATTCTAAATAGAGTACCCCACAAGAAACTTGGTCTTATACCATTTGAATTATGGCATGGAAGGACACCTTCCTACCATTACCTCAAAATATGGGGGTGCCTTGCAAAGGTGCTGGCACCATTACCTAAGAAGACTAAGTTGGGAGCAAAAACTATGGACTGCATATTCATAGGCTATGCCTTGAATAGTAGTGCCTACAGATTTCTGGTTTATAAATCAGAAATACTAGATATTCATGCAAACATGATTATCGAATCTAGAGATGTGTTCTTTGAAGACATCTTTCCATACAAATGGGAAGCAGATAAGACTTCTGGAAAAAGAACACATGAGATGGCATTCAGGGACGAAAGCCCCAAGGAACCGACTATTAATGCGAAAACTGAACCAAGAAGAAGTCAGAGATCTAGAATCTCAAAATCTTTTGGTTCAGATTTCATAGCATATGCTATTGAAAGCGAGCCTCAAACATTTAAAGAGGCTATGACAACCCCAGAAGCACAAATATGGAAAGAATCTATAAATAGCGAAATAGAATCCATACTAAGTAATCATACTTGGGAATTGGTAAACTTGCCTCCTGGTAGTAAACCAATTGGGTGTAAGTGGATTTTCAAATGAAAATTAAAACCCGATGGATCTATCGATAAGTACAAGGCTAGATTAGTAGCCAAAGGTTATCGGCAAAAAGAAGGACTTGACTACTTCGATACTTATTCACCAGTAACAAGAACAACGTCTATTCAGATGTTGATTGCAATTGCAGTATTGCACAACTTAGATATCCATCAAATGGATGTCAAGACTGCATTCTTAAATGGTGAATTAAATGAAGAAATTTATATGGAGCAACCTGAAGGATTTATAGTCAAGGGCCAAGAACACAAGGTGTGTAAATTGATAAAATCCTTATAGGTTTAAAGCAGGCTCCTAAACAATGACATGAGAAATTTGATAGTGTCATGATCAAAGATGGATTCACTATCAATGAATGCGATAAGTGTGTTTATACGAAAACAGTTGAAAACGCATGTATCATTGTATATGTATACACTGCGATAATCAAGCAGCTATATCTAGGGCACAAAATGTTATATACAACGGTAAATCTAGACATATTTGTCGTAGACATAATACCGTGAAGCAGTTGCTCTCAAATGGAATTATCTCTATTGACTTTGTATCGTCAAAAGATAATTTAGCGGATCCGCTTACTAAAGGTTTAAGTGGAAAGCGTATAAACTGCGCATCGAGGAGAATGGGTCTAAAAGCCTAACCTTACCGAGTCAGCTTAATGGAAACCTCACTTAGCGACTGGAGATCCCACGGACTAAGTTCAAGAGGAAAAACTAGTTATGATTGACTCAGCATGTAAGCACTTGGGAGCTTGACTCCAATCCATTCCTAAGGTGCACAAAAGTGCTTTTCTACAAGTGAATTAAGGATAAGCTTAACGCTTTTAATGATGCCTATATCTTGTTACTAAACAAGTGGAGTAGAGTAGACTACTCTTAATAGGACGATCACCTATGTGAGTATAGAGTTGGGTCGGCTCTTTGGGAATTTCTATGGAGGCTGTTATTCCCTAAAGATACTCTCTGAAACCAAGAATGTCTAGGGCCAAAACGGACACAACCGAGAAACAAAGTTGATTTGGAAAGTCACTGTGTGAAGCTTATTGACTTGGCTTACACTAACGGCTAACAGTTCAAGACCTACTTCACTGATTAGCCAGTAAGTCCGATAAAGCTTTCGCTATGGAAGGTTCAAGACCTAGTTCACCTATCCTGATGCAGTTTCTTTTCTAAAGTATCTTTCACAATAGAGTCAGTCTCTTTGTGTGTCATTTCCTTGAATCTCCATTCATTGTGAGAGATTGTTGGAATTGAAGAATATAAAAGCGAATCTTTGAGCTGAATTATGGCAAGATCCGTTGATCGATTCAATTGGATGATGGTTGGAGTGTGTTCTCCATCCATTGGGGATGAACGTGGTATATTCACATGTTCAATTCCGACTTCGAATCAATGAGATATTCAAGTCTAAAGATTGCCTAATTCAAAGTCAAAATGGGACTAAAGGTAGCTAAAAGCATTTAGTCTCATATTGGCCATGAGATGGAAGTTTGTGGTATATAAATAGAGAAAATTGAGAACAAAGGGCGTGCCCTTTGGGTACTTGGAGTTCTCGCGAGCGAAAAGGAGGGAACTATGCTCGCACATGCGTGCATGCGCGCGCGCCGCCGCTGGAGGCGGCCGGCCGGGCCGGGCTCGGGTCTGGGTCCGGGTCTGGGTTCGGGCTCGGGCTCGGGTCTGGGTCTGGGTCTGGGTCTGGGTTCGGGTTCGGGTTCCCTACCTGGCCTGGTTCTTTTTGAATCGGGTCTCAAGGGTATGGACCGCTCCGCTACCCGAATCAGACCGACTCGCTCCGCTCCGGATCCGAATCCCGCCAACGGATGTCTGCGAACGGATCCGAACCGCCCGCCAACGGATGTCTGAAAACCGTTGTGCAGTTGGGCGGTTGGGACCAAACAGTTGCGACGGTTCTGTCCGAACCGTTGCAACTGTTGGGATTTCGCGGACCAAAATGTCCCTCCCGGAGCGCTATAAATAGCGCTCCGGTTTCCCTTTCTCAAAAACACAAAAAACACCAAAACAAACAACAGTCTCTCTCTCTCAGGGTTCTAAGTCTGCGTTCTGGCAGTGGAGTTCTGAAGCGAAGCGACTTCCAGCGTGAAGTGGGAAATTCATAACTCGGTTTTCGAAGCGACTTCCAAAGAAGATTCTGTAAAATTCGTTCTGAAAGAGGGATCAGAAAATTCAACAGATTCTTTTATAGAATTGTTATCTGAACCTAGTACTTCTGAAGAAGAATATTCTTCAACCTTCCTTCGTCCTCAACAGTGGGTGCTACTCCAAAGTAAAGGCAAATATTCATCCGAAATTTGTCCTTGTACCGCTGTTTCAACGATCTTGTGAAGGTACTGGTTGACTACGGTTCGACCGTACGGTGATTTGGTAGTGCTATCCAAATACCGTGAAGGAGTGTTGTATCTTGGGAGACCAGCGTCCATTATCCCGTTAGCACCGGTGCGGGGGACGTAATTGTCTTAAGGAGATTCGCTCTAAGCGTACCTCACTCCAAATACTGTATAAGTGGATTAAGTTCTTTATACAGGGGATATACTTTACAGTATATCGAGACTGATTTAGATTCAGTCTAATTGGTATTTAACCAGGAAGGAAATTGAAAGGTGATTCTTAAATTAAGGAACGTTCTACTGAACGGAAAACCTCCCACCTGATATTTGCCGACCTGGCCAATTAGATTGTTGATATCTCAGTGATCTTGATTAGTTGTCAGATTGATTCCTGTTAAGTAGAATCCAACATTTTTAACATCAAAAGTAAATTGGTTAAAATCTGTTCTTCTTTCTTTCAGCCCGCAGCAACATTCTCAGGTTCCTGTAGATTTTTTTTCTTCGACTCTCCCTTCCGTGTCCTTTTTGCCTGGAGGCTTGTACAAGCCAGCGCCTCCCTCACCGGCTTCCTGTATTCCCAGCCAAAAAGCCTATACACTTTACCAAGGATGAAGACCATCAGCAATGACAATGCGTTGATGACTGGGATGAGGAAAAAAAGGGCAAAAGGCAAGCAAAGCACACCATCTTGCAGACTTTATTCTTTGCCTAATTAGTTTCTTCTACTTTCTGTTGCGCTCGCGTTATCCTTGGCAACAACCAATTGAGGAACCCCAAAAGACAGAGAGGGATGCAATCGAGAAGGACTCAAAAAACAAAAACAAAACAACCAATAAGAGAGAAAGCAATATAATATTTAACGAGGTTCGGCAATTTACCTTCGTCCTCGGAGTAAGAGAGAGATCTTATTGATTCACAATCAAGTACAAGTATTTTAGAGATACTATTCATGAGGGCTCTACCCTTATAATTATAGCCAGAGAGTCTCAGGATTTTAAGAAACCACAATTGGATTCGACTCCAAAATAGAAAAAGTCCAAATTCGAACAAGAGAGCAAATTCGACCGACCCTGTCCCTTAGTCGACCGGTCGGTCGACCGGGACCAATAGAGAGCCAAACGATGCTAGTCGGTCGATCGTGCCGGTCGACCGTTCTCCTTACCACAGTCGATCGGGCTGCACCTGTGCACGTCGTACTCGCCGGTCGACCGGGCGGTCGACCGTGCCCTATTCTGGTACATGCTGGAGACTGCCTCCTCGCTCCTTTTGGATTCTGATTTCTGCGTTATCTCTTCCAATGAGTTTAAAAAACTCTTCTGATAAATTTTATCTCATCTTATCTCCTCTCTCCCTATAATTCTCCACCTCGGTGAAGATTTTTCAAATCTGAGCCGAACTCCAATGAACATCTGGCGAAATCAACAGATGATCTCGACGAAATCGACACACGATTTCGACTTGTGCGATCCGAACGAAATCAGCACACGATCTCAACAAAATCGATACACGATCGACTTGGCCGACAGAAGAAATCAGTTCTTACAAAACAAATCGCCATCATACATGCAATTGATTTTCAATGATCACACCAAATCTAAATTAAGTTTGTCGTCACCACTAGCAACTCTCTCCAAACTCTAATATCAATTGTATTGATTCCAAACTTCAGCTCAGCTATCCAAATGGAATGCACCATATATGCCTTCCCATCACTGCACCGAAGAGAAATAACACCATTGAGCCGACCAACGAACTTGTCTGCAGCTCAGCAATTGAGCGAAACACCATTCCAAATAACCTCAGAAAGAACCCAACATAAGCCAACACTAACTCTCTAACTGACTGGCTCTCCAGTTCAAATGTTTTCAAGATGGTCCAACCAAATTTGAGTAGAGCATACCAAATACCAACATCAGCTCAACAAATTGGATGCACACGCCTTATGCAAGCTCAACTATCTTCTCATTAGAAGATCAAATGTTCATCGAGATCACAACACTTCAGGTCTAGGTGAAGTCCAACTCTTCACCTCTATGTGAAGTCCAAATCAGTTTTTGCTGCCAATTCTCAGGAACCCAAATATACTAAATAGCTTCATAGGGGTTGCATCACCAAACGACGCGCTTATGTGGCTGCCTACGTACCTTACCCAAGAGATCAAGCTTTTCGTATTTCACTAAACGAGCTCCACTGAGCTAAAACACTGTGACTAGATCTTCAGTAGTGAATTGAAATGGCTGAGTCATATGAACCTCCTTACCATTACTGTCATGGAGAACAACGGCATTCATTTGTATTAGTAGTAAAACCGCACGGAGGTAGCATTAGTAATACTACTAACTGCATACTACTCATAATTTTAGTATGTTTGATGATGTGACCTTTGTTGTTCCTACAGTTGTCTCGTTTAAGGAACAGCTGTGCGGGTACTCATTCAAGGCCAACCACTGGTTCACAGCAAAGCGCTGGTCTAAATCTCTTGGCTAGGCCAGTGGTGTACGCATCCACGTACTCCACGTACCACTCGGGTTAGTTCCTAGTGTTGTCGTGACTCAGGAGCATCCAGCCAGACAATTTAGGGAGGCATGACCTAGTAGCTTTAAAGGTATCCAAATTGCCATTATTGAAATAGTTGTATCCAGTTTCCATGGCCCCAACCCAGGACTCTAGGTTGCTGGTGGAGACTAGAGGGACCCATGGCACGTTCTAGCCAGCTTCAGGCTAATGGTGGTGTCAGTGTAGTTGATCTTTGATAAAAAAAATATGAGAGAAGAGAAATTTATGGAGAAAGAAAAACACTTACTTTATTTTATTAACTTAAATAATTTCGCATATAAAATTTTAAACCCTCTTGTGCTATGTATAAAAAATATAAATTCTCTAATTTTCTACTCTCATACAGACTCTAATAATCAAATGCTATTAGTAAAAGAGAACCCTAAATAAATAAAAATTCCTACTACACATATGAATAAATTTTGCCTCATTAAAAAAATAGAAACTCTTCTAAATAGAAACTCTAACTCTTTATATTTGTAGGACTCAACTACACAGTATAGAATTAATTTATTAATTCCAATATCCTCCTTTAATCTAATTCTTTCATAGAACACATACTGAGTAGCTTTCAGAGCTTTACGAACACGTCCTTCAATGCCTTTGTGAAAATATTTACAGTTTAATCTTCACCTCTGATATATAGTAACTGAGTCTCTTTGATTTTAACCAATATTGAATGGAGTGATGGTGAACGTCAATGTGCTTGCATCTTTCATGATAACCTAGATTCTTTGCAATGAAAATTGTTGAATTATTGTTTCAAAACACTTGTGTAAAATCTTCCAAAAGGTAGCCAATTTTTCAATTAGTCTTCTAAGCCAAACAACTTGAGTAGCACATGAAGATGCAACAATGTACTAAACTTTTGCAGTGGAGAGAGCAACAACCTCTAGCTTCTTCGAAGACCATGTGAATGTAATATTGTCTAGAAAAATGCATTGCTTGAAGTGCTTCTTCTATCACTAACATCACTGGCCCAATCACTATCTGTGTATCCCATAAATGAAGAATTATCACAAGATGCATAGAATATATCATAATCTAGTGTTCCCTTGATGTAGTAATTTCCTCTTTGTGCTTTGAGGATAAATTTGTATAGGCAACTTCATATGCCAACTAACCAATCCAACACAATAAAGAATATTACGCTTTGTCGCTTTTAGATAGTGGAGACTTCCTACCAAACTCTACGTGGGATCCACCTTTGCACCTTGCCTTTTCTTGCTCAACTTCATGCATGTTTTAACTGGAGGATCTAATGACTTCGAATTCTCTATCTTGAATTTTTTCAAATCTCACGAGTATACATTTTTTGACAAATAAAGATACCTTTATCACTTTGAGAGACTTCAATGCCTAGATATTATGACACGAGACTTATATCTTTCATCTGAAACTCACGAACGATGCTCTCATTGAACTCTTCTACCATAGAAGGATTATTACACTAAAGATCAAATCATCAACATATTACAAACTGAATAAACATCACCTTTCTTACTTCGTTTCATATTAGAGTATGTTCATAAAGGCACTTTTGGAAGCCAGTCTTTGAAAGTAGCTATCAATACAAGTGTTCCATCCACAGGAGAGTGCTTCAATTCATAAAGTGCTTTCTTCAGCTTATAGACTTTATCTTCATGGCCTTCTTTTTCATATCTCAGAGGTTGTTCTATACACACTTTTTCTTTGAGAACTCCATTAATAAAAACAGATTCACGTTCATCTTATGAATCTTCCACTTATCCGCCAATGCAATCAACTGTCTTACAATTCCAATATAACAACTGGAGTGAACACCTCATGATATTCTATGTCGAGTTCTTTCTTGTAGCCTTTCACAATAAGTCTTGTCTTGTATCGATCAATTAAACTGTCTTGCTTGTACTGTTTAGTAAACCCACTTAACACTAATAGTTTTGTGTCCTTTTGAAAGTTTAGTCAACTTACATGTCTTATTTTTCTTAAACGATTCTACCTTCAAGTCTATGGTTTCTTTCTACTTTTTCTTTCATGGCTTCTTCAAACACAAGTGGGTCACAATCTGTAAATAGATTTTGGTGAATTAATTCACCATCATAATCAATATCATCATCATTAGTAGCCAAAAAATCATCAAATCTACATGACACTGTGATGGTTTGAGGAGGGTTCCTTCGAACACGAGGAGTTGCCATAGACGGAGAAGAGGAACTAATAGAGTGGGGCAATGGATGTGGAGTGTGAGGACTTTTTGGTTCATGTTATTTTCGCTCCTCTTTTTCTTCAAGTTGAACTTCAATTCCTTCCTTTTCTTTTTTCAATCCCAAGTCTTTGCTTCATCAAACTTCACTTATTTGCTAAAACACCTTGCTGGTAATTGGAATGTAGAGTTTATACGACTTCATGTGCTCTCTATAACCAACAAGTGCACAACTTTTCCTTGTTGCTTTGGAATATGTGCATATGCAAGTGATCCAAATACTCAAAGATGACTAATTGAGGGCTTTCTTCCACTCCAGATTTCTTTGGGTGTCTTCTTTGGAACACTTTTTCTAGGACTTCTGTTTAATACATATTCTGCACATGCAACTGCTTCGCCTTAAAATTTCTTCGACATATCCTTCTCTAAGAGCATGCTTTTCACCATCTCCACAATGTTATTTTGAGAAAGTCTTGAAATATGTAACATATTGACTCTCTCATCAATAAAATTAAACTTACTGCTCAAATGTGTGTGTAGGTGGTGTGAATATATGTATGCATGCATATTGCAAACATTTTTTTCTTGATATGGCTGTTTGGGGGTTATTGTCATCGTCTGCAAATAGAAGCTTTCTTGCTACTTTAGACGATAGAGGTATTTCTTATTCAAAACAAATGTAGTTCTTCCTCATTGAATTCTTCATGTTTCTTGAACAAATTCATTCTAACGGAAGGAGGAGTGCAGAGAGAATCTTTTAATAGGGTGTGCCCCATTTCGAAAGGGTTGTCCCTATTTGTTGAGCCGAGCATGAATTTTCGTATTACTGGTTCATATATCTATCTTTACACAATGTAGGTACTCTCTTCCGTTTTCTTATTGCCATCGGAAACTATTTAGATAATGAAAAATCATATAAGAATTCAAAGGAAGCAAAAAGAGCATATACATGCAGGCACGTAACGCACACATACAAACATGCATGCTGGCGCACATACATACACAAACATGCACATACATGCGCTCGGGTGCAAACACACATGCACGCACACGACCACACACAGTCAACTAAAAGTCCAGATATAATAAGTACTAATAATTTCCAAGTATAGGCGTCAAGTATGTGTACGCTGATACGTTCACCAAAAGATTATAACATGATGGGCAGCTAGAGTATCATAGTTTTGGATTATGTATAATAAATTCAGATTCTATGTTTATCAAGAAATTTGCAAGCTTTGGTTGAGAAATATGAAAATGGGAATTTGCAAATTGTAGTTGAGATGCAAGTTATAGTTGATAAATTTGCAAGTTGCAATTCTATGTTTATCAAATATTCAGATTTTATGGATAGATGTTCCTGCTTGACAGATTTTGGAAATTTAAAAAATAAAAATTAAAAAAAATCTGATTTGCATTGTATTTTTTTTTTTTGGATTTTGAGAGGATATTCTTTTCATTTCATGTTTAGCAAGAAATTGATGTTTAAAAGAATACACAAGTCCGTAATCTATTAACATGTGATATTTTGATTCTAAGGTAAATCAGAATGAAAAGATACAAGGATACTACCAATCAAAGTTTATAAATCAAAGAATTCATCTAACTATGGCCAACTCGAAGGCCTAGTTGGGATTCTCCTTGCCATGAGACAATTAAGTGCTGGAGGTCCTTTAAGTTCTAAGTAATTATTTTCTTGATGTAAAGTTCTAGTAATTAGTAGTTTCAAACAATTAAGTATGATATTTTATCATTTTAGCATACATATATGTGAGTTCTTGAGTTTATGCATATTTCGCATGTTGTGCATGTTTTGTGCACCATTAAGGGCTTGTGTATGTTTTTCCAACATTAGGACTTTTGTTTGATTCCTAAAAATATTTTTTAACAGCATTACAAACTTAATTTATAAGTAGACTACATATTATCTCTCGGTCTACATAGTATCAGTGATGGATCTCCGACAGGTTACTTCTCTGTCAATTGTGGCTGGTTCTAGTGTCAAGTTATCTCATTTGGTATGTGCATGAATTTGGCAAGAAAGGAATTGAAGAAAATTTTTGAATCTGAAAATTTCCATAGAATGAAGCTTAAAAGACAAATAGAGAGTCCAGTGAGGACTATTTCTCTGGAATGCATTTTACAAAAGCAAGATATTGAAGAGGATATTGCTATCAAATTGGAATATCACACTGTAATACTTGTGTCTACATATACAGATTAAAGAGCCTGACTTGTCCTGGATGTTGAATTTTACCAAGGATGAATTCCCAAATCCTTATGGAGTACTCGCATTGGACAGGAGATGCTCCACCATCTCATTGGAGTCTAGACAAAGAGAGAAACAATCTTGACCCTGCCACTTTCTTTAGTCAGACTATCTTTGGTGAGAATGGCATTTCTGCAAGCCAACCTCATGAATACCCTCACCTTTAAAAGTGCACATGCTTTCCAAATTGGTCTATACGCCACACTTCAAATTTTGGAGGAGCTGATTAGCCAATAGAGGGAGCTGTTCTTGAAGGTGGTGCTCTTATCCCACTAGCTCACTCTTGTGAATCCCATTATCTTGATGATGATCAAACTAATCAATTGATTATGTTTAGCAGGCATGTCTTACTAGATATGTTAAGACTCAAGAGTTAGAGGATGGATGGAATGATCTCATAATGCAAAATCAATATGGAGATTGTTGGATTTAAGACTCCAATATCTTATTCAAATTACATCAAATTTCAAATCAATTACATCAAGAGTCAAGATCAAAAGAAGTGCTATAAAAAAGTAACTTTCATATTTTTCTAATAAAGTGATTTGATAAAGTATTTTAGTTTGGAACTTAAGACGTTTCTAGTTCGTATCTTCTATCTTTCCTTACAACGATCATATAGAATAGTCTCCTATTTATCTTCTTTTTTCCTGATTAATTCATATTTTTCTCAGAATTTCTATCTGATCCTTCCAAGTAGAGATCACTCTTCTTAAATGTAAACTCATCAAATTATTATAATTTTATTAAATAATAATAATAAAATAATCTTGATCTAACTAGAGCTATAAGAAAACTCATAAAATTGTTCAAAAAAAAAGGTAACTAATAAATTAGAAAATCAATCTATTTAGGAATTAATCTTGATATAATTAGAATTATAAGAAAACTCGTAAATTAGAAAATTAATTTATTTAGAATATTTTAAATTTATCATTTATATTTTAGAAAAATCATCAAATTAGGTTTCTCAAAAAAAAAAACTCGTCAAATTAAATATTTGAAAATTCAATTAGAATCTAACTAAAAATAATAAAAATAGTCTCAACCTACCTTGAATCTTAAAATAAAAAATTATCAAATTAGATCTTTACCTACGTAAAAGTACATAGGGAAACCATTACACTAGATTCTCAATCTATTTAGAACTAAAATAAACTTAATCAAATTATAATCCAGATTGGAAAAAGTTGAACAAACTATAATCTCAGTTTAATAAGAATCTATTAGGGTCTAAATTTAATAAAGAGGTTAGGATCATAAACTTTATTGTACTTATGTAAAAGTCAAGTTCTTTTGGAATTAATGTCATAGTTAATTAATTTATTATTATTATTTTTGGCTAGACAACCAACCACACACCTTTCGGGGGCTGGAAATAATAATGTCACGCGGGCGGTGGGATTTGAACTCGGGACCTCAGGGTCGAGCGGCGCTCTAACAAGCCTGGGGCAACTAAGCTCCCACCAGCAGGGGACATTTAATTTAGTTATTCAGAAGGATATTTGTAACTTTCTCTGTTATTTTTCTCTCTCTAAATTATATGCAATATATCTCTAGCTTGTCCTTTCTAATACAAAATTATCTCTGTAAATACTTTTCATAGACTTTTAGCTTTCTATCCTAAATTTCGGATAGTTTAAATATGAAGAATATGATTTAATTCCATTAATTGTTCTTGTTATTCTATTTGTTTTCTCTTAATTATTCTTTTTCTGGCTCTATGTCTGGTGATTTGATGAAAAAACAATCTGGTAATTACTGCTGAATCACTGGACATGATGGACTGATAAGCAAAAAATTTCATGGTCAGTTGGACTTATGTGCAATTTTCTTCCACCTTTCTGCAATTTTCAAATGCCAGCATGGCTTTTATGCACATCGCCTTTATTTGTTCGAACAGAAGCTGAAGGCGCGTAGCAACAGTTATAACGGCCTTCCATTGATCAAAATCTGTCATTCTTTTTCTTTTTTTTTAAAATACTTGTTTTAAGAACTTGAATTCTTGATTATTAAGAAGAATTGATATTAAATTATATTGAAAACAGAATATACTAAATAAAACCTGTCATCAATTATCAACTGAAATAGAGAAAAAACCCAAATTGAACATCATTACAAAGAACAACTGAAGATTGATTATTACGAATTAAGAACCCATTGCAAATAATACAGCACTACTCTCTGATGTTTAAACCTGTCATCATCATCAACTGAAAACAGAGAAAATTAAAGCCCAATTTATTTCTCCGAACAGAATTAAGTTATAATCAAATTGAATTTCAAGAATCCAATGCAAGATTTTGTCAAGGAAAAAAAAAAGAACCCAACGCAGAAACAAATTAAGGAAATATGCAATATGCATCCAAATTAACAAGATTGGAAATAATTGATCATGAACAAATTAAGGAAAGTCTGAAGGAAGCAAGTGAGTGCAGACATGGGGCAGGCCGTCGAGGATGCTCGCGGTGCCGCACCAAGTCACTCCTACAATTACAGGCGTGTTGTGTTTCTCTCCAGCAACACCTCTTCCTCCGCCACCCAAAATACTGTAAGGAATCGGGGCGCCATCCTAAAAGACTAGTCTTCTAGGTGGAGTAGCCCAAATCCTTATAAATCCAAGACCATCCCCATGTTTAGCTGATGTCAGACTATTTGTTCGACCCAAATCCTAACATTCCTCCTCTTAAACAAAGAGTCTCTCTGTAAGCTCATCATCACACATGGAAGACATATGCTCTATCAAGATTCTTTTCACTGCGTTTTAGCACACGTCTTACGTGAAGCACAACTTGCAGCTTATGACTCCTCTTTACCGCGTTTGCAGGCACGTCTTACTTGAAGCAGGACTCTGCTGTCAATCTCGAGAGCACAACTTAGCTGTACAGAAACTTTATTGCGTCTTTCTGCGCCCTGCGAATTGAGCAGGTTTTGTCCCCCCTCAGACAAAGAGTCCGGGCCTCACTGCAAGATGATCTTCCTTACTCCTCATGCCCGTGCAAGCCGATCTTCCTCACTCCTCATCCAAGAAGATCATATGCTTAATCGAGGTCACTCCTCTTCATTACGTTGGAAGACAACATGTCTTAAATAAAGCGCCTGGAGCATCCTCGAGAGCTCAATCTTTCTAGATCCAGCTTAACAGGGGCCCATTGTGCCTTCCGCTGCACTCTGGGGGATCGAACATCATCCACACACACACACACGACTAAGTTTGGGACATGGCTTTGATTGTTAATGATTTATCACCGATCAAACAACAGAGGAACTCTAAGTCGAAGACTCGGCAACGAAAGCAGAATTGTAGAAGATCTACCACTAGCAAGCAATCACCATACAATCAAGAAACATAAGTTTTAACGTGGTTCGGTAATATGCCTACATCACGGGAAGGAGAAGAGAAATATTTATTGAAGAAAATACAAGAGTTACAATGAGATCTCTCTCACAACTCTCAATAGTGAAATTTAAGAATTTCTCAAAAGGCCACCCATGAGGAGTTTATATATGTACTTGGGATGATCTTAGTCTAACACAAACTTAAATCTGCACCTCCTTAGAGAAATAGAAAATCCATATCTATATCAAAATAAGAGACAGATACATATTAGAAAATTGTTAAAAACCTGAATTCTTCTCTAATAAATATGAGGTATTCCAAATACTAACAATCTCCACCTTGACTTATGTTTATTGAGTCCATTCGTAGAAATTGGTCTCTGCTTCATTCGCCTTCCTTTCTTCCTCCTTTTGTGACTTCACATGACTCCCTCCCAAGAGCCCGTTCGCCACTTTACCTTTAGAGAATCTTGATGAATTTCAGAAATGCTCTGAGCTTCTTTACTGAGATGGTCTTCGTCATCATATCCGCTATATTCTTCTTCGTGCTGATCTTTACCAAATTGATCGCTTATCATCTACGATGCACTGATGTATTTTGTGAAATCTCACATCAGTGTGCTTCGTTCGCTTGTAATACTGGTGATCTTTAGTGAGATGAATTGCACTCTGACTGTCGTAATAAACCCGAACTGAATCCTGTGTGATGCTGAACGTCTCAACCAATACTCTCAACCACAAAGCTTACTTTGATGTCTCAACTGCAACCATGTACTCTACTCTATCATTGAAAGATTAATTGTATCTTACAACTCTACCTTCTAATTAATGAAGCACTCAGCTACTGTGAACACATAGCCCATCGTAGATCTTCGTTGATCAAGATCTCCTGCATAATCTGCATCAACATACCCTTGTAGTAACCTAGGCTTCCCCATTTTCAATATCTAAAATATCAAGCCTATTCTCATAGTCCCTCGCAGATATTGTAGACCCACTTCACTACTTCTCAATGTTGCTTTCTTGAATTTGACATGAACTGACTCACTGTATTAACTGTATAGACTAAATCAGGCCTACTGCAGACAATAACATACATGAGTGATCCTACTGTACTAGCATATAGTACTCGAGACATCTCTTCCTCCTCCACCAGTGAATGTGGACACTGCTTGTAGAGTAATTTGAAGTGACCTGCCAAAAGAGTGGTGACTGGTCTTACTTCTATCATATTGAATCTCTCCAACACTTTAAGAACATAATTCTTCTGGGATAAACAAAGTCTGCATGTGCTTCTGTCTCAAGCAATCTCCATTCCTAAGATCTTTTTGGCTTCTCTCAAATTCTTCATGTCAAATTTATTCTTGAGCTGAGTTTTAAACTTCTGAACATGTGTCTTATTTCTCGCAAAATTCAGCATATCATCCACATATAACAGTAAATAAGTCAGATCATCACTCTGCTTGAAATAGATATAACTATCATACTCACATCGGTTGTATTTGGCTTTGACCATGAAAGAGTCGAACTGTTCGTATCACTGCCTGGGAGACTGCTTAAGCCCATAAAGGAACTTTTTTAGAAGATACACCTTTTTTTTTACATTCTTAAATATAACCTTCAGGTTATTTATGTATGTCTTCTCCTCCATCTCACCGTGCAGAAACACTGTTTTGACGTTCATCTGCTCTAATTTTAGATCAAACTGAACAACTATCGTCAATAACATCTGAATAGATGCAAGCTTAACTACAGGAGAAAAATCTCATTATAGTCAATACCCTTCTTCTAAGCATATCCTTTGGCAACTAATCTTACATTGTACTGCTCATTGTCCTTCTTGCGAAAGACCCATCTGCAACCTATTGTCTTGGAGTCTTTTGAAAGATCGACTAATGTTAATTTTTAGTTTCTATTCAAAGACTCCATCTCTTATTCATGGCTATAATCCACTTGCCGTGATCATTTGCCTTGGTTGCTTCTTTGTAACTATCAGGTTCTCCAGTTTCTATTACTAATGCATAAAGAGACATGATCTTCATGCCAGTCATACCTTGTTGGTGGCATCATAACTCTGACTGACCCCCTCAACAGTCTAGGTTGCTCTTGAGTAGCCTCCTGTTTGTCTCCATCTGAATTTGAGGAGTCCTCTTCTGACCCTTCAGGCCTTTTAAGGCTATCTGAGAACTCGGCTCCCTTTTCGTGAGTGTCTGCTGACGAATTGTCTAAAGCTCCACCTTGCGCTTTATCCTTCGTATTTGACTTTTCTCGCAACATTGAATCTTCGTCAAAGACCACATCTCTGCTGGTAAAGGGGCTCCTTTTATCGGGAACCTAAAGTCTAAAACTCTTGACTCTTTTGGTGAATCCGCTGAAGATACACATCTTAGACTTGGACTCTAGTTTGTTCTTTTTCTGACTATCAACCAAACTATATATCAGGCAACTAAAATCTGTAAGGTTGAATAGTTCACAAATACTCCTCACCATATCTCCTCTGGGATCTGAAGATCAATAGCTATTGATGGTAACATGTTTACCATATAACTTGCATGATTCACCGCCTCTGCCCAAAATCCTTCTGACATGTTAGCATGTAATCTGATACTGCGAGCACACTCTGTAAGTATCCGATTCATACGCTCTGCTACTCATTTTTATTTTGATCGCCCTAAAATACTTAGCTGGTGTTTGATGCCCTTTCTTTCTAAGTAGTCTTTGAATTCTTGGGAGGTGTACTCACCTCTATTATCGGACTTCAAGACTTTCACCTTCAACCTGTCTGGCTTTCCAATAAAGTTTTTCACTCCTTTATCTTCTGAAATACTTTCAATTTCTGCTTCAAGAAGTATACCCAAACTTTTCTTGAAAAATCATCTATAAAAGTAACATAGTACCTAGCACCTTCAATGGATGCTGCTGGCGAAGGCCCCCACACCTCCGAATGTATGAGATCTAGCAAGCGCTTTGTCTTGTGCTAAGATGTAGAGAAAGCTACTATACATTACGTACCGATAATACAATTTACAAAGATCAAGTTTGTAATATTTGATACCTGGTAAAGCACTCCTTTTGTGTAGGACTTGAAGACCTCGCTCGCTTATGTGTCCAGGACGCATGTACTAAAAGTCTATCAGTACCCTCCTTCTCTGTTACTGCTGAAGCATCACTAATAATAATATTTTTTATCAACTTGTACAAGTTTGATGTTCTTTCTCCTTTGAGAATCGTCATGAAGCCTTTAGTAACTTTGATTGCTTCATCTGCACTAGAAAACTTGTACCCATAAGCTTCCAAAGCTCCCAGCGAGAGAAGATTCTTCTTAAAATTCGAAACGTATCAAACGTTCGTAAGGGGTTTGAACCTGTCCATCAAACATCCTCATATGGATGTTGTTGATGCCAACAGTCTTACACACGGCGTCGTTTCCCATCAGAACAGAGCCTCCATCATAAAGCTTGTAAGTAGTGAACTACTCCCTTTTTGAGCACATGTGGTATGTGCACCTCGAGTCAAGTAGCCAAGCATCTGAGTATTTATCTTTTCCTGACTCAGCTGTCAAGATATCACATGAATCCCCATCTACTTCTTTGATAACCCCGGCTTGATCTGACTTTTCACTGGGACTTGTTGACACTTAAAAAAGACAAGATTCTCATTGGTCCGAATAATGTCTAAACTTGTTGACATTTACAAAAGACAAGTGACAGACGAGCTGAAGACCAGTTTTCACCCATCTCCGAGGGACAGGGAAGTAACTTGGACTCCACTGATCCAGCAAGCAGACAGTGAACCCAGATTGTTTCTGAACAGGCCTCAGCAGGTCTAAGGTGCTAGCACTTAGCATCATATGAGCCCAAAGGGATAACCTCGCTTGAGAGGTTAGGATCACCTAACTCCGCCTTGAAGCCATTCAAAGCCTCGCCAGGAGACTAACTTATAGCTTCGATGCAGAAGACTTCTAGCTCCGCCGAAAAGCCTCTTTTCGGGCTTCACCAAGAATTGTCTCTTGCTCCGCTACGAGCTCAATGCGGGTAGCGCCGCTACGGATCTGTTATGGTCAACCTTTGACAAATCAAATCTCCGGATGAGATCGGATCCAATCAGATCAAATCCAATCGGCAATCAAATATGGCAGTTAATTGCCACAATCTCTTGACTCTCCTAAAACGAGTAAGGAGATCAGGGAAAATCCTCCAATGATATGGAAAGGATCAAAACAGATCAATAAGATCAACCGACCTGCCATTTCTAGCTTCGCAGAAGCTGATCTTAGCCTCGCAGCAAGGCTACTTTCCAGATTCGAACAGATTCGATTCAATCTGTTTCCATATCTTCAAAGGGAACGATTATACCCTTGCTCTCCCTATAAATAGCCCACCAGGGGTACAAGGAGAGGGAGAGGCACGTACAGACAGGGCATGCGCAAAGACTTCTTCACAACGCACCGTGCGCTCTCTAATTCAGAGACTTTCAAGAGAAATACTTCTCTCTTCAGGGTGTTGATACCCTAATATCCCTTTTTCCTCAAGGAATCTTCAGAACCAGGTGAGAAGGAATTCCTCACGAAAGGTGGTTTTTGAGAAGTAGCAAGAGGGTTCTACCAACCCTCTATTCTCTGATTCCTAGAACCAGGCGAAAAGGGAATCTCATCGCTCGCATCGTCAAAGGGACAAAGTGGTCGCGCGCTGACCAGACTCCTATCGGCACATTTCTTCAGAATCTCTGAGGAGATCTACTTGTAATCTTTTTAAGAATACTTGTAATTTAGCTCCTCAAACTTTTTTATTTGTAAGTTTTCCCCCTTTGTAAATCAATGAAAAACAAGATGGCGACTCCGCTGGGGAATGTATTCTCTACTGCTGAGAATCAAGTGTCGCAATGCGACGAACAGACCCTCGGGTCTAACTCTGAATTCGAAAAAGCCGGTGCAGCCAGAACTTCTCTGGCTAAATCTTCAAGCAAAGTCTCTGCGGAGACAGAAAAGGTTCTCTGCGAACCTGCTGCGGTTCTCTGGCGCAATAAGAAATCATGTCCGCAGCCCAAGTCCTGCACTCTTGAGAACTTGGTCGTCCAGATCGATCAAGGAAGATTAGAAGAAGTCCTCTCTAGGGGTGGCCTGATGCTTCGAGCACGAAAGCACAGGAAGGTCTTCACGACCAAGGTTTCAAATCAGAAACCAGAGGCAGAATTCTGCCAACACCCCACAGCCCCGCGTGTGGCTATTCAGGTTCCTTATGAACCTAAGCATCTTCTGTCAAGGCGGATTTGGAAGCCTAAACAGAAGTTTCCAGTCGAAGCTTCAGGCATAGCTACGCCAAAACTGCGCCTCTCTCGCGAAGAAAAGGGCAAGATGCCTGTCTACTCCAACAATGCTGCTGATCATAAAGTCAAGACGACAATCATACCGTCGCCCAATTCAAGAGCAGCAATGCCTTGTGTCAGCCTCGTTTTCACAAGCGAAGCTACTGTACCACGGCGTACTCACTGGGTCTACGGCTGCGAGGCTAGGGCCAAAGTGTTATCTAAGGCTTATCCTCTTCGCAGTAGCACAGGGGGTAGGACACCACAGCGTGCCCCGCCCTCCAGTTCATCAAGCACTAGGCTCGCACCTGTTGGCGAAACTAGAGCTGAAGTACTATTCAGTACTAATCCCTTCTGTAGGGATAAGAAGAATGGAGCATCATCCCATGCCCGCTCCAAAAAGGCCTCTCCACAGGGTTGTTTAGGCTCTGTTGGGCCTGACTTGCGAGAATTCTTGGCGAACAAGCGGAAATTGGAGTCTCTCCGAACTACTTCCCCCTGTTGTCGACAAAGTGGATGCCAGTTGGTGACGGTTCACTCAGCTCAGTGTCAGTTACGACCGATCCTCGCCACTCCTCTATGCCGGCAATCAGTCTTTGATCGGCTGTCTGTACGTGCCCCGATAAAGCATCGTAAAAGGAGCATCTCACGAGGTCCCGTCTCTGCATCCGTCAACATGACCGGAAGGGGATGAGAATTACGCAGAGGAAGTCGAACCTCTGACGACACCCCCTGTAGCTCCCCAGATCCAGATTACAGCCCAGGCTTAGGTGAAGTCTTGGTGCGCGAAGAAGGTGTTTTCCAAAACACCAGATCCAGGGTGGCCATACCATACAGTCACGAGCAGCCTTCTTCCCCAATGGCCCTAACCTCGCTACAGCCCAGGCGGTCACCCCAACCATCCGATGAAGAAGATGAAGACAACGGGTATGCCTCTTCAGCGACGGTCAGTTCAGTGCGAACGGACAAAGCATCAGTCAATATGGCTGATAACGCTAATGACGACCTTCGTCGGCGCTTGGAAGCTCAGGAGCAAACCTCCAGGACCCAACAGGAAGCCCTGGACAATATTCAACAGATGCTTGATCGACTCCTCAGCAACCGAAATGATAATGATACCGAGAGCAACCACGATGAGGAAGAACACTTCAGCCATAATCCGCCCAAGACGGAGAAATCCAAGGAAGGCTCTTCCCTAGACGCCGAGGTCCTTAAGGGCCTCCAAGCTCAAATTGCATCCCCAGCTCAGAGGGATGAATTAAAGAAAGTAGGGGCAGTCCGTCCTTACCCACTGGAGTGGGATTCGGTGCCATATCCACCAAAGTTCAAGCCACCGACGTTGCATACGTATGATGGCAAGAGCTCGCCTAATCAGCACATCTATTACTTACGGTCTCAGACTGGTAATGTTTTAAGCAACGACGCCATCATGGCTAGGTTGTTCATTGGCACCTTAAAGGGGGTGGCATTCGACTGGTTCCGAAGCCTTCCTCCGGACTCTATCAATTCCTGGATCGACCTGGAAACTCGGTTCTTCTCTCGTTTCTATGAGGATGACACCGAGGTGACTATAGACAAGCTTCTCTCCACCGTGCAGAAGAAGGGCGAATCTGTCTGTGACTACATCGAGCGGTTCAGAAACTTATCCTTGATGTGCCCAGCAGGGATGCCATTACCCATGCTCTTACAGACATGCAGGCACAACTTCTTAGACCAAGTAGAGGTTCGCATGGGGCTGTCAAAGCCCATACTTGGAAGAAATTGGTCGAACAAGCTGAGATAGCAGAGAAGTCGGCTAAAAAGTTCGAACCATCCGTCCCTAGAGGCAAATGGGGTATGAACAGCAAAGGGCGCAGCGACCCACCGTAGTCTTCTCAAGCTAAAGGGAAAGAGATTATGTCTGTGGAATTATCTGGAGACACGCACTCGAAGGCCAAGAAGAGCGGCTTCAACGGCCAGGAGCCTAAGTTCCCTCCAAAACAGTACTCCTTCAAAGACGATCAGGTGGTTACAATATTCCATCTGCTCCACAAAGGGAACAAGATGAAGCTGCTGGATGCTCGGCGTCCTAATGAGATAGGGCGCACATACGACCCTAAATACTGTCTCTATCATAGGATGGTTCACCATCCTACCGACAAGTGTTACGTCCTCAAAGACAGGATACAAGCCTTGATTGACGCCGGGGTCCTAACACTGAAGATGGAGCAGAAGAAAGTCACCGCCAATATGGTGACTCTTGAGTTCGGCAGCACCCAAAAGGTTACGGTTTCCTGACGGGACCTATCCAGCCCCACGCCAAGGTTGGAAGTCAGGCATCCTTCAGCTATAATTCAAGAGGACAAGGGTCTCGTTCCTTTAACACTGGGGACGGGGGAAGTCATGTGGATACACCCAGACCTCGTCCAAGACATACAACGAGGTTCAAATAAGCCTAACTTGAAGGGCAAATCCTGCAATGTCGTCTTTGTCCTGCCAGCGATGGTAATCTTACTTCGGCTTCCCTCAGCGATTCGGAAGAAGAAAAGCACGCTTGCGCGACGCAAGCCGACGCGCCTCAACAGATGGGCACCCGGTCTGGAAAATCATACTTGAGGCAGTATGAGAGGTCTACTGACGAGACACAACAGCAAACGACGTCAGTACTAGTACAAGCATCCGCTCCAATCCCAACCAAAGGAAGAGAAAAGCCTAAGGAGGTACGGTTCAACCATGTGTTGAAGAAACCGCCAGGCCAAGGGCTTGATACGCCCTTTCGCTTTGATATATTGGCCCACTTGGCCAATATCCCAGCTCGTATCACAATACACGAGCTCCTCCGTCTCTCCAAAGAGACACGAGATGCACTCAGGGATGCTCTGGCTGACTCAGAGACTTTTCTGACATGCATACCAGAGGTCTCTAACCATGACGCTCAGCCTCTTGCCCAGAATGCCATCATGTACAATTGAGGGTGTCCACCATTACCTTCACGGCGGAAGATATGCTTCTCAAAGACAACAAGCACGATCGACCTCTGTATTATACCGGATATATCGGTCAACATGCATTGAAAGAGTACAAGTCGATCCGGGGTCTGCACTCAGCATCATCCCCAAAAGGCTTTTCTACTTCCTCGGCATACCACTGTACAAGTTGTCCGCAACCAATCACTACTATAATATATGTTTCAATGCCGGGAGCAGTAATCCACTTGGGAAGATTCGACTCCGTTGCAGAATCGGAAGCCTGAAGTTAGAAGTGACGTGCTATGTCATTGACGCTGACACGTCATATAACCTGCTGCTAGAACGGCCATGGATCCATGCCAACTGGATCGTTCCTTCTACCCTCCACCAATGCTTCAAATATGCTGAAGATGATGCGACAGTACGAACTGTCTTCGCTGAAAAGTAACCCTTCAAAGGGGTGGAAAATTACTTCACTGATGCTCTCCTGTATCAAGAGGCCGTGGAACACTTGAAGAACCATTGCCAGATAATGATGAAAGTGGCAATGAGGCGGATTCAGAATCTGAAGCAGGCATGCTAGCCATTCTGATTGGCGAATCAATTATAGCATGTCTCAAAGACCCCCTATGTAATACGCCTTCTGAAGAAGAAGGTGAATGGGTAATTAATGATAATATTTCCGTTGATTATCCTGCGAGTATTGGGTCGATTAAATCCATTATGGATGGCTCTCTGCATATGCCCGTACATGAGCCAAGTGTGGCCAGCACATCTGTGGAGGCTATAGAAGGGGCCACGCTGGTGATCCCTCCATCCAAACAAGGCCAGTCCCCGATAATCTTTGGTAGAACCCGGCCACGGGGACCCACAACTGCAGACTCAAGCCCAGAGTCAGATGCTCCACAGTTCTCCATTATGCGCGGCCGGCGCGCCACATTATGAAGAAAATGGGATATGACTTGAAGCATGGAGGCGGCCTAAATTTTGGAAAAGGAAGGCGCAGTCTAATGTGTAATTTTGTCCCAAAAGGGAAGCCTGCAAACTACTATGATAGTACACGCAGGGGGTTGGGATACGTTACACCCACATCATCAGTAACGGTTCAAGTCAAAGACGACGGGTCAATTCCATCACAGTCGGCCTTATCCTCTGAATGGGACTCCGATGTCAGTATAGGAGGAATGTTTAAAGACCTCACTGTCAATATGACGTCGAGCAGTCAGTTGGAACCTGCAGAGGCTACGATGAAGAACCATGGGCCCAGCAATTAAACCTCCAATGGGAAAAGCGGTTCGAGCTGCACGAACCACCTACTGAAGACAAGGTGATGCAGGTCAACTGGGGTAGTCAAGATCACCCTAAACCCATCTTTATAAGTGAAAGCCTATCACTTATAGAAAAGGAAGAATTAATAATGCTCATAAAAGAGTATATAGACGTCTTCGCATGGAGCTACGAAGACATGCCCGGACTTGATCCACAGGTCGCCATGCACCGTCTGAATATCAAGCCTGACGTCAAGCCAGTCAAGCAGCAACAACGTCGGTTTCGCCCGAACATTATGGAAGCTATTGAAGCCGAAGTTCACAAACTCATTGCATGTGGCTTCATCCGGGAGGAACAACATCCAGACTGGGTAGCTAATATCGTCCCCGTCCTCAAGAAGAACGGGAAAATACGGATCTGCATCGACTACCGTGATCTCAATACGGCCTGTCCCAAAGATGAATTTCCACTGCCCATCACCGATGTCATGATTGACAACACGTGCGGGTTCGAAAGGATGTCTTTCATGGACGGCTTTTCAGGATACAACCAGATCAAGATGTATCCCGACGACGAGAAGCATACTTCGTTCCGAACGCCATTGGGGGTATACTGCTACACTGTAATGCCCTTCGGACTGAAGAATGCCAGAGCAACCTATCAGCGGGCGATGAGTACGATCTTTCGCGATCATCTCCGAAAGACGGTGGAATGCTATGTTGACGATATTGCTGTCAAAAGCCGCAATAAGGATGAACATCTCCGCAATCTCAGAACGATGTTCGACATAATGCGGGCTCATCAACTGAAATGAACCCGACAAAATCCTTCTTGAGAGTGTCAAGTGACAAGTCCTTGGGTTCATGTTACATCAAAAGGAATTCATCTTGACCTAGACAAAGTCAAAGCCATCCAGAGCATGCATCCACCAAGGAGCCTCAAGGAGCTTAGAGGCTTGCAAGGCAGGCTGGCTTATATTAGAAGATTCATCGCAAATCTCTCAGGCCGCTGCCAACCTTTCACCCGACTCATGAAAAAGGGTGCTTCCTTCGTATGGGATCAAGCTTGTCAAGAAGCTTATGAAGACATCAAGGGGTATCTCACAAAACCTCCAGTCTTGGTGGCCCCTACATCAGGAAAACCATTCTTGCTTTATGTAAAAGCTCTGGACTATTCCCTCGGTGCCCTCCCTCTCAAAGGACGACAATGGCCATGAGCAGGCCATTTATTATCTGAGCAGGACCCTCATAGGAGCGGAATCTCGCTACAATCCTATCGAGAAAGAGTGTTTAGCTCTCGTCTTCGCTATTCAGAAGACACGACATTATTTGGTTGGCCAAACCATACATGTCATCTCCAGAGTGAACCCTTTGCGTCTTCTCATGACGAAGCCAGGATCACTAAATTCAAGGTTGGCTAAATGGGCACTTCTATTGTCTCAATATGACATGACCTTTACCCCTCAGAAGGCAGTTAAAGGTCAGGCCCTTGTAGAGTTCTTGGCTGCTCACCCAGTTCCGGAACATTCAAAACTTCACGAAGACATCCCTGATGAGGTCTTCGAGTCTAATGTAACCTCAGAAGAGGAAGTGTGGCAGATGTTCTTCGATGGAGCATCGCGAATGGGCCCTAAAGGCAAGATTATTGCCAGAGTGGGGGTGTGTTTGTCTCCCACAGAACCACATCCTTCCCAGAGCATTCTCCTTGACAGAATCATGCTCCAACAATGTAGCGGAATACAATGCTCTGCTCATTGGTCTCCAGCTTGCCCATGGAAGGGGGTACGCTACCTCGAAGCTTATGGCGATTCAAAGCTGATCATCAATCAGGTAAAAGGTGAATATGAAGTCCGCCATGAGGACTTGGTGCCTTATTACCACACGGCCATCGAATTGGCTAACCTATTTGAAGGTTTCTACATCAGGCACGTGTCTCGATCTCAGAATACCAAGGCGGACGCTCTCGCTGCATTAGCGACAACGCTAGCCTTGCCACCCGACACCGAGTATCACCTCACAGCGCGACCGACATCTCGTATGCTCTAAGCATATGCTAAGAATCCGAGAGGTCCATAGTGTCTCCGCGGATCTTGAGCCGAGGGATTGGCGCTTCCCTCTCATTGACTATGCTCTCCACGGTCTGCTTCCTGACGATCCTAAAGAAGCAGCGTCCATCAGACGAAGGTCTCTCCGTTTCTACTACGATCCAACCTTGAAGACACTTTATCGTCGTTTATATGACGGTGTCCTTCTCCGTTGCCTCTCTCATTTAGAGGCACAGGAAGTGCTTAAAGAGGCACACGATGGCATTTGCGGAGCTCATCAACCAGGTCCAAAGCTGAAAGACAGGTTGCACAGGCTGTGATATTATTGGCCAACTATGATAGCCGACGCCATCCAATATGCACGAAGGTGTAAAGCATGTCAAGTCCATGCGGACTTCATACACCAGCCTTCGGAGTTGCTCCACCCTACTGTTGCTTCATGGCCATTTGAAGCATGGGGAATAGACGTCGTAGGGCCGATCAGCCCCTCTTCGGCGGCAAGAGGTCACCGGTTTATCCTGATAAACGATTACTTCTCAAAATGGGCAGAAGTCATACCATTGGCCGAAGTCAAAACCTCTAATGTGGTTCACTTTATCAAACACCACGTCATCCATCGATTTGGTGTCCCTGGGCGGATCATCCACGACAATGGTCCCCAATTCATAAGCCAAGTATTCTATCGGTTCTGCGATAAATACCGAATCAGAATGTGGCTTCAACTGCCTATAATCCTGCCGCTAATGGCTTGGCAGAAGCATTCAACAAGACAATTATCAAGCTGCTCAAGAAGTTCGTCTCCTCGAATAAGCGAGATTGGGACGAAAAGCTTGGTGAATGTCTCTGGGCCTACCGAACCATGGTGCGGACACCGACAGGCAATACGTCTTTTTCCCTGGTATATGGGTGCGAAGCAGTCATCCCATTGGAAATCCAGATGCCGTCATTGCGAGTAGCTCTGACCACTAAGATCACATCAGAGGACAATGATCGACTGCGTCTTCAAGAGCTCGAAGCCCTAGATGAGAAGCGGCTACAAGCGCAGCAACACATTGAGCTGTATCAGGCTCGAATGTCAAAAGCCTTCAATAAGAAGGTCAAGCAGAGAGTCTTCCAGAAAGGAGACCTGGTCTTAGCCGTCAGACGACCGATGATTATGATGCACAAGACCAAAGGCAAATTTCAGCCTAAATGGGAAGGATCGTTTGTGATAGAAACAGTCTATTCAAACGGAACATACCGCCTTATGACTACGGATGGCGACCTACTCATGATGCCGATCAATGGCAAGTTCTTAAAGAAGTATTATCCTTAATCAAGAATCCTTCTCTTGATCAAGTTAACACTACACCTCTGATCAAGATCTCCGTGTCCAAAGTACACACAAAGAGAGCCTTTCTCTTCCTCCAAGTGAGATCACACAACCATAAACCAGTAGGAACCTGGCGTGTACTGGTTATCCTAAAGGAGAATCAAGGTTATGCAGACATTAACCTGATAATCCAACATCCTTAACGATTAAGGATAGAGGAAAATGTTGCCTATAAGCCCAACATAAGTCCTCGACAACTCATCATGCTGAGGGGAATAGCATGGCTAGCCCAACTCAAACGGTAGTTGGTAAAGGCATGTCAAACCCATTGACAGCTGGGGGTTTGCTAAAAATCCTACGGGACCTGTTCCATTTGATTCCTTTTCAAAATCACTTACCAATTCTCATCCATAGAATGGTAGGACCACATATATATCATGCTGTTACGTTAACATTAAACCTATGACAAACAATTCCCTCATTTCTCCCTGTGAGAACGAGACCTCCAAAATCGCTTACCAATTCTCGTCCATAGAATGGTAAGGTCACATATGTGTTTCGCTGTTACGTTAACATTAAACCTATGACAGCGATTTTCTCGTTTCTCCTTGTGAAAGCGAGACCCCTTCCTAAATTCCATCCAACTTTTGAGCTTGGTGGCGTCTCAATCGGTTATGTCATTGCGACCTCAGAACCAGCAGACAACTAAGTCTCAACCCGAGCCCTGTTGACATTTACAAAAGACAGGTCTCGATACTTGTTGACATTTACAAAAGATAAGTATCACCAATTTTTGAGCTTGGTGCTTCTCAACCAGTTATGTCATTGCGACCTCTGAAACTGTCAGATAGCCAAGTATCACCAATTTTTTTGAGCTTGGTGGCGTCTCAATCGGTTATGTCATTGCGACCTCTGAACCAGCAGACAGCTAAGTCTCAATCTTGAGCCCTGTTGACATCTACAAAAGACAGGTCTCGATACTTGTTGACATTTAAAAAAGACAAGTATCACAATTTTTGAGCTTGGTGGCGTCTCAATCGGTTATGTCATTGCGACCTCTGAACCAGCAGACAGCTAAGTCTCAACCCGAGCCCTGTTGACAGTTACAAAAGACAGGTCTCGAACTTGTTGACATTTACAAAAGACAAGTATCACCAATTTTGAGCTTGGTGGCGTCTCAATCGGTTATGTCATTGCGACCTCTGAACCAGCAGACAGCTAAATCTCAACCCGAGCCCTGTTGACATTTACAAAAGACAGGTCTCGATACTTGTTGACATTTATAAAAGACAAGTATCACCAATTTTTGAGCTTGGTGGCGTCTCAATCGGTTATGTCATTGCGACCTCTGAACCAGCAGACAGCTAAGTCTCAACCCCGAGCCCTGTTGACATTTACAAAAGACAGGTCTCGATACTTGTTGACATTTACAAAAGACAAGTATCACCTACTTTGAGCTTGGTGGCTTCTCAACCAGTTATGTCATTGCGACCTCTGAACTGGCAGATAGCCAAGTTTCACCAATTTTTGAGCTTGGTGGCATCTCAATCGGTTATGTCATTGCGACCTCTGAACCAGCAGACAACTAAGTCTCAATTTCGAGCCCTGTTGACATTTACAAAAGACAGGTCTCGATGCTTGCTGACATTTACAAAAGGCAGGTATCTCCCCCTTTAGCCCCGCAAAGGGCTAACCTCGAGACTGGCGACGTCTCAATCGGTTATGTCATTGCGACCTCTGAACCAACGGATAGCCATGTCTCATTATCCAATCCAACAAAGATTACGTTCTCAAGTAAGAAAAAGATTGGAGATTCGACAGAAGTCAAAACAAAAGAAAGAATTTCATTAATTCTAAAAAGATGGGATACATGGAGGCAGGTATACAACAACCTACAGGCGACATTGTAAGTTCTGAGCCGTTCTCCAAGGGAAGCTAGCCTCGCCCTCCTGTCATCAGCAGCCTGGGCAAGCGCCTGTGACCTCAGCTCAGCCTCATTGAAATCCACCGCCTGAGCCAGACGAGCTTCGACCTCCGCCAAAGTTGCCCTCTGTGACAACCCCTGCCGCGCCAGTTCCTCATTCTGAGCTTTGAGCTGTTCAAGTCGCGCAGTTTTCTTCAAAACGCACTGATACGGCCTTGGATAAGAGGAGATTTGCTTTCCTAATCATTTCCTCAGCCCTCCCAATCTTATCTTCAGCGTCAAGAAGAGCACTGGACGAAGCGTCAATCGCACTTTCGACTTCTGCTTGCCTTGTTTCAAGGATTTCAAGTCAGAGGAGATAGCCTTAGCAGCCTCTTGAGCGACAAGCCGGGCCTCGTGCTTTTGGGCAACAAGACGTGCGAGCCGCTCAAGCTAAAGACTCGGGTCCGAACGATGGAGATGGCGCTACTCCTCTACATCCTTCTCAAATTCATCCACCAGGAGTTCCAAAGCAGTAGCCTGATGATACCCCTCAAAGTCCCGAATGCTCTCAATGCCACGGGAGAGGACCACCTTTAGCTTTGAGAATGGCATAGGAGAGCCCTTCAAAACCAGGTCGATAGTTTGCTCCAAGCTTTTATAAAAGCTATTGACCAGGTCACCTATATAATCATTCTCAGTCTCAGCCACTTCTGGTAGAGAGGCAATCTCGGAGTAATCTACAGCCTGGTCGACGTCGTCGCGAAAGAAGCAGCGGGAAACACTGACAGCAGCAGGACAAGCCGAGGGCGATCTCGGCGGAGTCCTCATCGAAACCAGCACGCAGCCATCGCGGAAGTAGGATAACAACCACCTCCTGAGCAGCAGGCTCAATCACCAGGGTTGGGGAAGTAGGGCTTGTAATCACCCTCAGCTCCCCACTTGGCAAAATTGTCGGCACCTCACTCGTTGATATAGTTGGGAGTGAGGATACCTCCGGGACTGCCGCCTCTTCAACCACTGGTCTTTCGGCTGACTTGGGCGATAAGAGGGCAGGTCGCCATACAACGCATCCAACACAGCAGCATCCGCGCGGTTGAAGCGCTCATGTCACCCCTGGACCCTTCAGGGAAATCACCGGCTCCCTCGAAGCTGATGCATTTTGAGGCCGAGCACCTGCAACAAACCATGGTTAAGATGAAGACACAATAAACAGAAGAAGCCCAAGAGGTCGTCGTCATACCAAAGGCTGATGTCGCCTCAAACATCTCGTCAGCCGCATCAGTCTCCAGGCGCTCCATCGAGAAATTCTGGCAGAATCAACACGAATAGCCGGCCCGCTTTCGCTTGCCGAGCATCCCGTAGACCACCCAATAGAGCTTGATGTCACAGGACTTCCTTGGAAGTCCCAGCGCTTGAAGGACAATGTCGGCTGCATCACCTCCGGACTCCTCGAGGGGCAAAGGAAACCAGCTGCAGTCCCATAAGTGAATAGGGGATCATAATGTTCCCCTTGCTCTCTAACCGCCTCAGCTCCTGCAACAAGAAGCAAATAATGAGTTATTTGGAACACACCAAAGGCGTATTATACGGACAGGGTCGATCTTACCCAGACTCGGAGCAAATCCACCAGTAGTCGGTTCAGCAACCGACGGTCCAGCCCCAATGGAGCAGAAGGAGGGAACGTGTAGAGGATGCACCCTCTACCACAATTGTAGGAGCTGGCGACGGGGCTTCTTCGCCAACGACTTCCTACGGGATCCACTCCCCCGCTTCCTCTTGAAGTGGACGTCAGAATCCTCTTCCTCCGCTTCTTTCACATGTTGTGGGGGAGCTGTCCCCACCACACCAGAGCCAGCCACATGAGTGTCAGCCCCCGTCCCGCTTCAAAGCGAGGACTTCCTGCATCAGAGGCCTCGCTATCATCCACAGCGATGAATTCCTCTATACCAGGGACACGGACCGGTTTGCCTTCCCTCTTCTTAGAAGCTTTCACTTCAGTCGATGAAAGATCAACTTCACACCCGACCTGTTGCCTTGAATTCAAGAGGTGTGGAGTTGGAAGCCGCATACACTGGCAAAAGCACAGGGTCGTTAGAAGATAGGGATCCTTCAACGGCGTGCGTAGCCGCGCCCCAGTGCCGCTGTAGTAAAGAATCGCCAAGCACGAGCCCCATCGATGAGATCCCCATGAAAGCCAAACCAAGATTGGGGTTGCCCACATATAGCTGGTCATACCCAAACTGTCGAGCGAACCGGCTTGGGATATAAGGTTCCAAATAGCAGGTATCCCCGCTTCTATACAATAAATGTGAGGGCCGGATGCTGACCAGCCACTTAAAAATTCCCCGACTCATGGGAGGCCGCCCTTCCTCTGCATCTCGGAACCCCTCGTCGATCCTGCGCCCCGAATGAGGGGAAAACAGCGGAATAGGCTGTAAGCGTCATGTCGACGCACCAACTTGCGAGCCTCGGCCACGTAAGTCTTCAGCCATGAACATCTTCGAATCGGCGGAGAGAAGCACCGTTCGAACACCTTGCGGGGGTCCTCTCCAGCTTCAATCAAAGGAGGGCAGTGCAAGGCGAACCACGCCATTAAGTAGGTGTACGGCAAACCTTCCTAGGATTGGGTCCGTCACAAGGCAGAATGGCACCCTTCCACGCCTGGTCGCCGGTGGCCTGCAAAAAGCCTCCGTTAATGCACGAAGGACTCTTTGAATACAGCACACCATGGCCGGGAGAGAAGACCCAGAGGGTGACCATGGACCAAGCGAACGGCGGGCAGCAAAACATTCAGGTGGACGATGTCACCCGAGGAAGATGGCACTACGCACTTCTTCAACCAGATGGTTAAGAAAACGGCCAGCAGTGCCCTCCGAGATATGGGCTGACGAGCCTGATGGTGAAAGCTCCGAAGGACATCACCCTTCTCATAGGGACCATCGTCTTCTGTCACGACAATATCCCTTTGGAGGCATATCTCCATCCGTTCAAAAATATCCCCATCAGTAACTCCACAATAGGCTGCTTCAGGAGCATTTCCATATCTGGGAACAGGTAATCCCCCCAGCTCTTCAAGCTACAGGAACTGCCCTTGCTGCCACCATGGAACTGGAACAAATGTGCAAATGGCACATTAACTCCCGATAAGTCTCGAGTAAAGCAGGCTCCTACTTCTCCAGAAGAGCCAACTCCGCTCGCACGGAAAGTATCTTCATAAGGGAGAGACCCGAAAGGCAGAGCAGAGATCTCCATATCTCATGCAAGGCCATGTGCCCAACTCGCCAACAGGAGTGAAGAAGGTCCCCGAAGCTGGGCAATACAATTCAAAGATGGCGTAAAAACACGCCACCTTCATCTCAATGCCATAGCAGGTCGCCCTGACGGCCTCATAGAGGTTCAGCCTCTCCAAGTCCTCGAAACGAGCGAGGATATAGGTGGTTAAATCCACCCACCACGTCTTCGGAGGATGAACCCAAACAGGAGCCCGAAGTCAGTGGCAGGGTAGTTCTCGTTGACTGCGCAGAATTGGTTGCCGAAGGCCTGCGCCACAGCCAGATTCTCTCCTACTGGAAGCTCCCGCGATACATTTCCAGGATATAGGCCCATTATGTGGTGAGGAGGGCCCGCTCTTGAATAACAGGAGACTGAGATGTCAATCTCCCGATATGGATGGAGTCGGCACTCTGGCTCACGTCCCATGCCATCTTCCGAGCCTGAGTTGCACACTCGAAGGAAGACAAAAGAAAGTGACGCTTATTGGACGGAAGGTAAAACTTCTCGCCATCTGACTGAAAGATCCATTGTCCCTCGCCTGCCTGCAATTGCGATCAGGATCAGGCGCGGCATCTCCGAACATGAAATCGGGCTTTTTATAAGTCCGACAGTCAATGTCTTCGAGAGGAGCGGTGGTTAGAATACTCCTCATGGTGAGCTGGTCACCACCATGGATAAGCGTGTCCCGGACGACGGAACTCCGCTCACTGAAAAGAGAAGCCGCCTTGGAATTGCAGGCTGATGTTGCCATTCACTCCCCTCGTCATCCCAAACAGATTATTCAAGGGACCGGGGGTATAATGCACTGCAAGAACAAAAAAAAGAAGAGAACTATGATTAGTTCAACAGCCAGGCGACACGAAGACATAAAATTCACCAAGGCATAGCCTCGCCCAGTGAGCAAGGCCAGCAAGGCGATGCCTCGACAAGCTTGATCTCGCGGACAAGTCTACATTTGCAGAAAACGTTCTAAGTATTAACTTCGCTGAGCAAAGGTGGTACAGCCCTAAGGGCTGACGTCATCAAAAAGGGCAATATGGTCCAAAAATCATCCTTTGTGGCCGATCACCCAAGGGATAGACTCACATCCTGTTCCTCAACAGGAGAAGACAGCCAAGTAATGGCTTCGTACAGAAGCCTAAAGAAGAAC